>JAVLUZ010000130.1:65385-186578 GCA_036768485.1 Mermis nigrescens
CGTCGAAAATGCTCTTTTACTTAACAGTGTTGCAATTTGTCACGGTATAGAAAAATTAATTTTCGAAAAGTAAAAATAATTGAACGATATGTAATGGTCAAAAAACTAAAAATTGACGCACAATGGAAGAAAAACGTAGAAAGGTCGTGACCGAACATATGTATGCACGTATGGTTCGTTCATACCCTTTTTTTTTTTAATGAAAATTCTTGAGGGACAGGCCCAAAAAAATTGCGTGCCTTTGGAGGTAAAAACGTCGTACACGTCAAAAACACGTCCTTAGACGTTTCTGACAATATTGGTCGTTCCTTCTAGTAGATAAAAACATGAAAATTTGAAAAAAATTTCGAAAAAATCGAACATTGATCAAAGTATAGTCGAAAAATTTGAGACTTTCGAGCAAAAATGAGCTAAAAACGCTTAAAAAGCACACTTTCTACAATTTTTCCAAAAAAATCGATAAAACGGGGTGCGGCGTACTTTTGCGGGGATGAGTCGGCAAACTCTGCGGAAACCCCGCAGAGCATGTATGGTCGTTCGCCATAACAGGTGCCGCCTGTCCGGATTTTACTGGAGTTCAGACTTCCGTTACCTGCAGTCCAACCACCTTTGGTGGCCTCTCTCGATTTGGATTCGCTGGTGTGTTAAAGCGCCTTGTTGATGGCGGTGGTGCAATTTTGAATTTTCTCCGGCTCAGGTGCATAATGGACATGTAGGCAGATTACTATCAAGCTGAGACTGTCAGAGCGCCGTTTTTGTATTCAAATGGGATTAAGTCGTGAGACGGTTCGGCATCATCAATCGATTCGCTAGTGGACTATGTTTGCCAGTAACAAAACGTTTATAATGTACAAAAACAGATTTTGAAGTTTTAATCTAAACACTTCTCAAGCAAATCAACTAGCGAGGGATGTCTTTATATTTGCGTGCATTGTTAGGGCGCATTTTATAAGTCAAGTGTTCTATAAGTCAAATTTAGCTTAACAACATGAAAGAAATAAAAAAATCGTTCAAATTACATTATGTCTTATAAGCTAATTTAGCATGCGTTGCAAAGTACGGTTGCAATTTCAGAATTGCTCGCCGCCACCGGTTTAAAAATCATTTTATGTGCGATTAAGTAGGCTTCTTATTTTTAAGAATGGAAAGCTTCCCTCCGTTGAAAATTTAAAAAATTTATTACTATTTCAGGAGTCTTATGCATGCACAAAAGGCAATTTTCGTGCGCAGTTAAGTGTTGTAAATGGTAAAGGTTTCCTTCTATGAATGTAGATTCTGCTACGAACTATATGTACAGTGTTGTACAATTTAGCTGGTTCTACTGTAGTAAATCGATTGAACAAACTTAATTTACACTAGAGATTTGGCAACATAAAAGACCATCTATGTTACTCGTATTAAAATAATTGAAAAAATTTTAGTCGAACTTGTCAAAATAATTATTTTTTCGGAAATTGAAAGTACAGCTCTAGGTTGTGCTGCATTCGCTCTTCGCGAAAATGTAATCGAGACTACAGCTATTAATTGCCGTTTATCATTATGCCTTTGCGTCGGTTAAGATGAAACAATAAATCATTCAGTGTGTTGCTTACACTGTATCGAATATACATAAATTATCTATGGTCTTTTGCAACGTTTAGCGTCATTTGACAGCCGATTGGCGATTTTGTGAGTATTGTGCACCACAGCCTTACGCTTTGCACGCCGTCGCAGTCGAACTCATGACGCTGCCATGCTCAACGGCCGACGTTGGCGCCAGTTTGATCAATATATTTCTGCAATGGTACCATTTTTTATGTACTTCACATCAATTTTTGTAATATATGTATTTCTACAATGGTACCATTTTAAAGTACTTTACATCAATTTTTGTAATTTCTGAGATTATTCGCGACACAGAAATAGAATGTGGTCTGACCTGTGTCCAGAAGAGATGAGTTTGTATGTAGCTGCGTCTAACATTGCTTCTAGTTTATTCCCTCAGCCTTACATGATTATCTGAAGTCGCTACTGAAGTTACCCATGTACAAAGTAGGCTCAAAAACGAATGACATATTGGTCTTCATAACTTGCTCTAATACTTAAACAGATCAAATGCGGTTTTCTTTAGAAAGTCTCTTACATACCTCTGCAAGGATGTGGTGAAGTTTCAATTGTGCTGGTTAAGCTGCTGTTAGTTACACTTAATTAAGCAAAGTCGTTTTTTTCGACTTTTTTGCAGATTTTTTGCTTATAAAAAGGTACGAGTATCTTTACAGTAATGCAACTCTCTAAGAGAAAACGACAGTTGAATGCGCTTTGCTTTATATGAAATCAGACTTTTCTGTTTACTACTCTACTTATTTTTACTTTAATTGGTTTTTCCTTGCGAAATAGCGGCGTCTTTATCACGGATTGTTGCATTCATACATCAACGTTTTTACTTAGCTAGCAGTTACCAAAACGTGCAATCTCTGAGTAAAGCTCAATTATTTTGCACCAACTTAAAATACCGTAAAGCAAATTAGTTGGATGATAGACAACAGAAAGGGCTTTAGAATGAAAGAACTTGCATTCAACAGTCGTTACAGGTCTACAACGGGAAATGATGCTTCTGACGCATTCATGACCTCCCCCAAAGAACGACTTCGTTTAATTTAGTGTGCACCAACAGCAGCTAGACCAGCATAAAAAAGGTTTAACACGCTCTTTTGGTCATTTATTAGAGAATTTATAAAGACCAATATCATAGGTGCACAAGGTCAGGGTCGGCAGGGAGGGGGTAAAATCTCAGAAATCCAAAACAGTAAATTTAACGTTCACAAATTTTCTGTTGTTTAAACGACCAAATTAGTCGAAATAGCCTATAAAACGTTTTTTCGTAGTAATTTAGCATTTTAAAGCATTTGTTGTCCATGTTGGCTGCATTACATCACTTTTAACACTAAAAAATACAGAAATTAATCTATTTTCAGCGCTTTTTTGGGTAAAAAAGTATATGCGCATTAATCCGTGGCGGAGCGCCGGAAAAATGTTGACATGTTTTACTGATTTTGATGTAAAAAATGATGCAGAAAAAGACCTGTTTGCTCAAAATCGCCGGACAGTATCAGTCTAGCTGACCCTCAGGGGGTAATACCCCTCACCCACCCTATGTGCATGTGTGACCAAATATGCCATTCGTTTTTTTGAGCCACCCAGTGTGTAGATGAATGGAATAAGCACTTGTAATACGACGCAATATTAGCAATTTTCGAATTGTTTCAAGCTTCTGCCCAGACGGTCGTCTTTCATGAAAGTAACATTGCCGTCCGTGTGTTTGAACATTTTGCAGCTAATCTATTTTGTCTGCATCAAAATCACTGTTTTTATGCGAAGTAATCGAAATATATTATGATTATGAAACTGGAATTAGTAATCATTGCAGGACTTTTTTTACAAATTCTAGCCTGTCTGCGATTCGCTTGCTGTCCTATGTAGAAGTGTTGCTTGGTCCTGAATTTAGTTGATAATATTAGTCCGGAGTACCGAAATTAGTATGAGTTTTATCTAATTTACACATAAAAGTAGACTGCAGAAAAGCTTCGTAATTGCATATTACGTCGCTATTTGCTGATTGAATCTCGTAAGAAACGCCTTCGCGCCCTGAATTCAATGTAACATAAGCACGACGAAGTTAGTTTTATCTCCAAACAGCAAAAATAGTGCTAAGTTGTCAAATATTTATTTGTTCATGCATGAAATCTTTAAAAAACAGGAGAGATAGATGTGAAATATGTTTAGGTCTGCACAAAGGTTTGAGATTGTACAAAGATTAACTTCAGAGTGTTTGACGAACGCGCTTGAATCTGTAAGTAGACTGCAATTATGTAAGATTAATTATACATTTTGTTAAACATTTGATTAAATTAAATTTTGCAGCCGATTGAATTTTGCCGAAATTTTTTTGAAAAATGCGCAAAGCGTGTTAAAATTACAATCACTTTGTCTTGAAAAGTCTTTATACATTGTTAGGTACGAAGATAGTTTCAAAAATATTTATACGAAGCTTCAAAACTCTCCTTTCCGTACAAAAACGCATGACTTAGCCAATTTTTCTCTGCGTTTTGATTTGTTCTTACGAATAAATACCTTTCATCTTTTTTTCAAAATTTCATCGATTATAAATGTGAAACTGTAAAAGTTCTCATTCTTCGATTACGTACTTGAACTTGTGTTTTGTGCGCAATCGGTAGTTCTGTTTTGATCGCTTAATGTTTTTTTCTTGGCAGTCATCCAACCATATCAAGGAAGGAAGTTAACAGATGGTTGAATGCAATTGGTCTCGTTTTCTCATCATTGCCGGTATGCACACCTGTTTTTTCTCCATTTCTTATTTCATTCTTTCTAGTGCCTGAGCAAGTTAGCATGGTGGCTGCGTTAAAATAACCTTATATTTATTCATTAGGTACTGCAAATTCGGAAAGCAAATATCACTTACATATTTACATACACACATGCATAGCGAGTTTGTAAATATAGTTCTTTATTACTTTAGAGGAGCTGCAAGTTGGAGAAAAATATGATTTTGTATTTGACATCTGCTTCACTTTATCTAAAGCATACATATTGCTTGTATAATGAAGCAGCATCAAATGAGATTTACTGTTATTCATGAATTTATGCAATTTTTTATGTTGGAGACTGTCAAGTTACTTAGCCGTTATAATCAGTTCCCATTAACTCGTCTGTTTTAAGCCATGTTTTGAAGGTTATATGAAAGCGATTAGACAGAAATTTGACGTGAATCACAAAAACTGCAAATTATTTAATTATCTCCTCAGAACTTATAAGTGTGTGCAAGTATATACGAGTATCGTATTTTTACTGCAACTTTAAGCAAATAAGAACTACTGAAAATGCATATATTTCGAATGTTTTTACCTGTTATTCATCGTCTTATTGTGAATATGAGACCACAAAAATGTCTAAAACGATCAATTTGTGAAAAACCGCCTCTTTTACTCTATTTTTACCTATTTAGCGGATGAAACGTGGTTCCCTTCAAATTTTCCAGAAATATTCCTTATAAGGACGCAAATAGATAAATTAGCCAAATATGCATGTACTCGTAGCTGATGCTTGACAGTTGTGTTGTGGCTATAGAGGCACAGCGTGGCCACTTGGGGGTCCGTCATAGAGCTTTAGCAAGCTAAAATGGCCTAAAATGTTTATGTACGAGTAAATGCTAAAATAGTGTTTAACCCACATATAAATTATCTCTCAGTTTCTGGTCAATTTAAAGCCCTCTTACTGAAATGTTTTCATTTTTTAGCCATCTTTAATCTTGATTTTATCTCATTTTCACTCAACAAAATTTTTATTTTAGTCTTCTGGATCTGAACTATAGATGCACAGCGTTGCCGGTTTGGGGTCAAATATTGAGCTTCATTAGAAAAAATTGGTATAACTAAAATCCCTCTATTTGCCTCATTTTGTCGGATAATTTCCCATGTTTCTCATTCTGGAGGGAACTAGAGACCCCAAACCCCAACCCCCTTCGCGTACATGTCTAGTCCGACCGCCCGGACCATAGATGCACAGCATGGCCGTTCTGGGAGGCAGCCGGCCTAAGGGAAGGTCAAGAATTGAGCTTTTTTGGGCCAAATAGACCTTAACGATTGGTATAATCGCTAAAGTAGCGTTAAAACTATGTTATTACCCAGTTTCTGGTCAATTTAAGGCACTTTTACAGAACATTTTCAATTTTCATCCATTTTTGGCCTTCATTTTGGCTCATTTTCCCCTAAAAATTTCCCATTTTTCCATTCTAGGGTCTAGACCCCCCAACTCCCCAGTGCACGTCTGTTCCGGACCAGCCATGTATGCATGTGGGGAAGGGTTTGGCGGTCTACATTTCCCAGAAGAGAAGGAATGATTTTCTGATTAAAAGGCAACAATAAGCCAAAAATCACAACTTTCATGCATAGACTGCTTGTATTTGACCCGAATCGGTCGATTTAGATAATTTTCACTCTATCTAAATTTTTACATAGATATTTATACATACATTGATGTTTACATCGATTTTTTTAGTATCTGCGTTAAAAATAATGATATTTTACTCAATTTAAATGTTTACACAGATATTTATACTTTAATGTTTACACTGATTTTTTAGTATCTGCTCAAAAAATATTGGCTGACTCTCCAGACCGGCCATGCTGTGCTCTTACTGTGTAAAATAAGGATGGGCGTGAGGGTTCTGACTGGATTCCACCGGTATCCGGCGGACCCCCCAAGTCAATAGAACCCAGAATTGAATTTTTAAAACTATTTTTATCAATTTTGCCCCATCAGACCCCCCAGAATCTGGCTGCTGCTCGTCATTTATGGTGGGGACTCCCATGCGAAGCCCCTCATGCGTTTCTGGTTGTCACCTAGTGGTCTTTCAGCTGCATTATTAATGTATTTAGTACATTTTTAAGCAATCTGCAACATTCTTTCTTGAACTTAAACTCGGCTGATGTATTTCTCATTGTTTAATATTTATTTTATTTCATTTCTTTAGATCGGCTACTGTGATATGCTGTACGAACGCTTAGCCGAAGTTATGAATGCTGGCGACTTGGAGTACTGGCTTGAAAAAGGGCAGTTTTTTGCGAAGTTGAACTTTGAACATCAATGGTCTTTGACTGAAGACACGCTTTTCTGTCGTTTAATGGCCCTGGCCCACTCGATCTGGCTTCAAGTTCCCATCGGATATTTGAACGCTCTTCCGCAGTAAACTATTTTTTGCTTTGTTGACCTGTATGCGTCTTAAATCGTCTTATTACGGTATATGTGAGTATTTAAAATGTGGTTTAAATACCTGTATTAAGCTATTTTAAAGTTTTTTCCTTTGCTCTGTTTCAGCAGCATCAAATAATACATACATTTCTAATATATTTGACAAAAGTGTGTGTTTGGTTTTAATCCGACTCTCTGTTCTTTATATTATATAAATTTTTCTTGGTCATTGTATGATTTTCCATTCAATCTAACCAGAAATGCGCAGCATAGGAATTCTGAGAAAGGGGGTTACATTTTAAAGTGTGACGCGTGAAAACATCGTTTTTCGGCGTTTCTGACGATGTTCTATCTTTTCTGGAGCATAAAAACAGAAAATTTTGTAAAAAATCAAAAAAGTTTAAATAAATTGCTGAAAATATAATCAAAAAATGAGTATATTGCGCGAAATACTGAAAATGTGACATTTTCGAGCAAAAGGATAGCTACATAAAAAACGCTTAAAACAGCACCTTTTCCACGAACTTGCTCAAACAAAGCAGGAAGCTACGAGTTCTTCGCAAAGCTTGTAGCGGTCTTTGAAAAAAGCAGAGAGTTAACTTATGGCAAGTATCTAAACCAGTTTTTGTAGCTGAATTTGAATCTGCAAGCTTTTTTAGGCTCATTAGAACATCTATTATGATATGAGGGATTAGAAAAGCCTTGCGGTCGTTCTATATTGTCTAAAATTATGAAATTACTTCATAATGCCAAAATTTAGTAAAGAAACGTTTCTGACTGCAGCCAAAACTAATTTTGCAATTTTGCACGAGGCACTGATAAATTATATATCGTTTTAACGTTTCAGTAATGTATTGTACTCCGGATGGTTTTCCAAATAGTCCAGTTGACAAATGCATATTTTATGAAAAATTTCGTTTAATAATCAAAGGCGTATATGTAAGTACCTCTTAAAAATTCGATAAAGAAAAAGAAAAAGTTTTATGCATTTCTGTACACTTTCAATTGAAAATCAGCTTATAAAATTACCAAATGATAGATATGATAGGATATTTCGAGCCAATAAACCGATTCTAATCAAAGCTAACTGGCGAAATTCGCTGAGTCTGGCGCTGCCACAATAAAGTGCTCAATAAAATTTTGGGAAATGTTCTCGTTTTTTCGATGAATATAATTTCAATATTTCGTTTCTGAATTGGAAGAGTTTGCTTACTATCGGACTCTGAAAAAATAAAAAGTTTTATGCTCAAAAAACATTGTAAGCATTTAAAATTATAGTTGTGCTCTTATGTTTGTTATTCTGGTACACGTAATAGACGAATTGGTTTTGCGGCTTATTTCGGCACTTTTCAATGTCTGAGGCTAAGCAACTGAGCTTCAATTCCAGAAACGATGTTCCATAAATTGAATTTTCGTATTTCAATGGTTTCGATCGATTAATAAGATAATAATTAGCTTATTAAATTGTCAATTCCGTTATAACGCAGAGTGGCTCTAAACTTTTGCACGCTACCACTGTACATATTATTGTGTGAGAAATGTCTATACCAATGTATAATTACTAAACGTGTCGTACGTATAAAAGTCAAGGAAGAATTTTCGGAGCTTCAGTGTCATTGACCACTTAGTGCAGATTAGTGGGCTTATTGATTTTTGTGACCAGTAGTAAAAAGCATAATTTTCGGCTAAAAGTTCTCAATGCTTTAATAAACATTTAGGGTCATGCATGACTTTTAATGCAGACAATGTTTGAGGGATACTGTGAAAAAATTTTTCACAAAGAAAGTCAAATCTAAGGTCATTTTTGTTGCGGGTTGAGTACAGTAGAATGTGAAGCATTCTAAAACAATACATTTTGCCCTTGCCCGTATTATCGATTTTTCATCTGCATTCGATCTTGTTCGAACTCAGTCTTCCGAGGAGCAATTTGCGAGTTAAAAACCACATTTTACTAACCTACTAGAAGGTCAAGATCAATTTCACGAAAAACCTTCCTTCGGTAATCCAGAATTTTCTCAAATTTTCAAAAACAGGATGAAGCTCGACTTTTTTCAGAAATGTTTTCAGTGATTTTTGAACTTTTGATGTTCTAAGTATGATGATATGTACGTTATTCTCTGGGCTGGGTACCATTGAGAATATCTATAATTGACAAAGCGGAAAATATGTACCTATGTACTCTTCTTGCTTACCCCAAAACGGTCACAAAATGAACATACACACACACACACACCTGATAGCATACTTGTTCTTTATATAGTCTAAGCATGTTTTTTTCCGTAGTTTGTGATATGTATCGATTCAATAAATTGGTTCCTGTCACTGTTATTTATATTTTACAAGGTTCCTTCTTACATAAACAAAGACGGTACCAAATGTTTTTGTACATTTTGAACATCGTAAATGCTAGATATTCAATATGGAAGTAATGCCTTCTGTTTGTTATATAAATATGCAATTTCTTCCTGACTAAAAAGCAAAGGAGGGATTAGAGGAAAAGATCATTCTCATATTTATTCTGGGAGGCATGTGCCCTCCCTCCCCCTATTTCACTGGATATGGGCCTGTGTCTGCTCGAATGAAGCTTTCGATGTTTCTGAAAAATCCTTGATTTTCATGCAAAAAGCGTCCCGAATGAGTTTGTTCATCTATCAAATCAGTTCACCAAAAATCCAGACGTTGGCCTGCAAAGCTTGCCATCACCTAGCATCTTAGTCAGTTTACTTGACCGTATATTTTTGTTTATTTGTTCAAAAGCTTCATTTTTTCTAAATATCTTCCGAATATTGTATCTTATGTAAGACAAGATTGTCTAACATTTAAGGAAGTTGAAGGAAAAATTGAAACCGTTAGTCAGTACGGAAGCTCAGTTTTTGTACGTGTGCTACTTGATCGGCCCATTTCTACAACGTTTGCATCAAGAAAGAGCGAAGATGGCAATGGACGTAATAATGATTTTTTTCTCACATCTTTAGTTTTTCTATCTCATTTGGAACTAAAATGTGCTACTGAGAGCTAAATTTCTGCATGCATCACTTTTCAATTTGATAAAATTATTGGGTTTTGTTTGATTGCATTTAATTACATGTACTGATATACCCATGTATTTATTTTGTAGAAATTTTAAAGGAAACTTCAGTATTCTATTCGTATTTAAGACGTTTAATCAGGTTGCGGGCACACTTGCGCGTGGGGAGGCGTTTTGGGGTATGCACCCCCCAGAAACCAAAATACCTCCCCCAGAATTCAATTTTTAAATTTTTTTGTTTTTTTTTAAATTTTTTTGATGCCAATGGATAGTGCTCGATGAGGAACGTTGAAAAATGGTCTTTTTTGCCATATCACCATTTTAAGGCCATTTTTTGGCCGTTGAAAAATCTTGCACCCAATTTCGGTGCTGCCCACCTATGGTTGCGGGCTTTCTTAAAATTACGTTAGATTAGAAATATGAAGAGATAGACTTTGGTCCTTTTTGTTAATTATGTATAATCTTTTTCACGAAACCTTATGCGTGAAAATCGATTTTCAGCATTCAAGAAAGTATTAACAAAAGTGGTTATTGGGCAGCCTACAGTGATGCGATTTCGCATAGGAAAATCTCATGTGCCAATCGATTACTGCACAAAGTTTTGGATTATTATTTCGGTTTAAACCGTTTTTGTAATCAATTTACATTTATTCGAAAATTGTGATCCATGCAAAAATATTTCATGAAATAGACTATAGTTTCTTATCTATAAAATGTTGCTTATTTTGAACAATTTTTAGTTCGCCGAATTTGTTTTTTTCATATTGACAAAAATGTTGCAAAAAGTACATATGACCGTGTTTGTTGTATCCCTGATTCTGAAAATCCCTGGAAACCCCTATAATTCTGTTTTTGTAATTTTTGTGATTTCTCTTGATATAGCGATGCTAATGATTTTAAATGAAAAAACATCAGACCCGAAATTTTTTAGCATCATGCACAATTATTCTCACAAAATTTCGGAAAAAAATTTGGTAATTTCCTTAAAAAATCGTTCTCCAAAATATAAAATTATGGATTGCTTGCAGCAGTATAATATTCGCAGGTGGCAACCGATTTATACGAAATGTTGTTGAATGTGGATAGAAATTCTGCGAGCAATTTGCGGCACGAAGACACTATCTGTGACCTACTGTACCACATGAAATACATGTACGTTGGAGATGGCATACGAGCTGACACTGATCGCATTATTCCTCAGTTCAAGAGTTCAACTCTTCAAAATAAGCTTAGGTTTATTACTCATCATCAAATGGATGGATTGAGTTCCATGCCACCGTCTAATATACAGTGATTATAGTTATGCTTTTCCACGCACTTCTGTTTTTGTATTTTGTTGAATTGTATTTTTGAGTGTGTACATATGTTACTTGCGTCGTATACTGTATATGTAGTACTGAAAATTTTTAATAATTGAATGAAAATTGGCTAACGGTGTATATATAGTCAATTCCATTCTTACATATATGTAGGTAAACAGACTAAAGTACAACTCGATAGGTAGTTATATTTAATGTAGAATAGTTTATATTTTTTTCAAAAACAGCAATCATAGGTAACGCGTTAGCGCGTACCTATAATATACTTGGGTACCCACAATAAATGTCCACCCGCCTTCCCCAAGCTGTAACGGGACACATAGTCTATTTCACGGAACTTTGTGCACGGAAATCAATTTAGCGTTCAATAAAATGGCTACTAAAGTGGTTTTCAGCCAGTCTGCAGTAATAAAACTTTACTCAGCAAAACTTCATACGCTCATCCGTTGCTGGGTACATGGTCACGATTGTCGCTTCAGTTTAAACCGCTTTTTCAGTTGATTTACATTATTTTTGTAATCGATTTACAAGGTTTCGTGAAGACTATGGGAAGTGCGGTTTAGAAGCTTAATTTAAAAAATGGTGGTCTTTTTCGTTTACACTCAGTACCCAGCTAGCGATGCGTGTATAAAGGTTTGGCATAACGTTGTTATATAGGAGTATCTTTGACGGAATCTACTTAGGCCGGTTTTTTTAGAATGAAGAAAATTTAATAATCTCACAACAGAATTTTCGTTTTTTAAAATGTGATTTATTTGTAGAGCCGCAGTGTAAAGATTAAAAATCTGGATTGTAAATACACTCTATCTAAGAGTCCGAAAAGACTTTTTGTTACTTGGATCCAAGGGCTACACGTAGAAATTGACCGGACTTGTATAAAGTCAAACGAAGTTAGATCTGGCAGTTTGAAGTTTACATTCTGGTGGTGAACGAAAAAAACGTTTTTACCTTGTTTTTGTTTGTAAACCGCGCCGGTTATCAATAGGGACATGCGAAGTATTATAAATACTAGCAAAGAAAATGCTCCGATGGAACAAGCAGGACGGATATACTTGGAATTACGCATCATTTAGGTCATAAAAGGAGGGGACTTGGGAAAAGTTACCTATGTGTAGAGATCCCTCTACACGCTGCTTCCTTGCGTTGGATCAACGCGAACATCTCATCGTTTTGTGCTACGTTGTACCTACTTATTGCCCGAGAAGTACATGTTTGTGCTTAATTTCCATACGCACGTCAGTCGCAAAGCGTTTTGTCAGCGCAGTTTTGACGGCACTTTACGATTCTTCTTTTCCCATTACAGTTTTTCTGAGCTCTCTCTTAGCCAGCCGTAGAGCTGTGCGTAGTATTCTTTTTGCCGCACGTCGATAAGGCCTCCGTGTGTGCTGTTTGCTGCTTGGCTGCATAACTCGTCGAATTGTTTCGTTTGCGTAGTGGGCGCGCTCTTTTTCGCCCCTACGCTTTGTTTTTGTCATTCGTTTGCGTACGCCCCAGAGCGTACTTATTATTTTGTTTCATTGGCTGGGCTTTGCGCCCCTGTAAAAATATAGTGTGTTTATTTTACCCATTAGCGTAATTCGACAAACGAAACAATGTATTTTCCATGCTTTCGTATTTATTTTATCCTCCTAATTTCCTGTCCAAAAATATTGTAAAAATTAATTCTTTAATTAACGATATTGGGCTCGGTTGAACTTCCGTGCTGCAGAATTCTGTCTTTTGTGCTACACTGCGTTAGGAACCAAAAAAATTTTCAATCTCCGGAATTCAGATAGAAAACAAGTTAAAAATTTATTACAACTTGAGCCCTCTTTAAGTTTCTCGGGGATTAATTACCTTATCTCTCCGAGTGGAGCGAAGGTAGGTATTTAATCTCAAAGTTGCTAAGTGAAGTAAGTTTCGTTAGGTGCGTGCGTAGAAGGCAGGGTTACCCTGTTTTGGTCGGGCCACTTACCCCCGAGTCCGTTCTTCGATGAGCGTTCCCCAGGAAAGGCGCGAACCTACGGAAGTGCGCATAAGCTTAAGATTCAGGTTAAGTAAGAGGTGATCGTAAAACTAAAGTTAATTTTCAGTGTAAACTTTACACAACTACTGGGTGTGAAGAAAACATACAGTCGGATTCGTAATCTTGGTCTTACGGAACATTTTTTGGAAAAAATTTACATTCTACAATCCTCTGAATGTGAAATAACTTTTAAGTGTAAACTGTACTCATCAAGAGTAAACGAATAGTGTGCACTTCACACAACTACATAGAGTAGAAAAAACTAACAGATTTGTAATTCTGACATTACATAGAACAATCTAAAAAAATTTAGCTTCCGCAACGCTCTAAAACTAAAGTTAATTTTTAGTGTAAACTTTACACAACTACATAGTGTAAAGAAGATTTCGGTCGGATTCGTAATCCTGATATAACTTCGATTTTACGATCATTATTTATGAGAAAATTAAGTCTCCACAATGGTCTGAGGACTAATAATTATTGGATGTAAACCATTTAACACCACTTTTGAGTGTAATCGAAGGAGCTCAACTGACGTATGACGTTTGATCCCTGGTACATTTTTAGACTTTTAATCATGTCCAGACTCATAACCGGAGGAGCTGACAGGAAAAACCAAGACATAAATACGTTTAACCCCTTCAATTCTTTATTTTACACCTCCCGAAAAACTCAGTAATGATGTAAATAAACAAAATTTGCCGTGACATAAACTCATTGGAAAGTATTTTTTATTCTATTCGACCTATCCTAACTGTAACTACGAGAGTTACACGTTTGGCGAACTAGCGTTAGCAGTTCGCAGTAGCCATTTACATAGCCAATACTAGTAGCTATCGCGCGATAGTGCACTGTGGGCTATGCCTTCAGTTTCCCATCTTTTCCCAAATTTTCAATATAAAAAACAATAAGATACTTGTCCGGTAACATAGAATTAAGTATATGATAATAGTAATTGTTTTATGCATTACCGCTCATCTTAGTTTAGAATATTCGTTGTGAGTTAAAAGTAATTCCGTATTATGTTATTTTAACGTAAACTTTCGTTTACTGTAATGATCCTATGAGATCATCATTTAGTTGGTTGGCGTACGATTTTATCGTCAAGTACGTTTTAGTCATTTTTCGTGTTATTTTTGATTTCCGGCACCTGGCCGTGTATATAGCGTTAGAATAAAATATAAAACCCACCCAGGGGTTTCTCTATACCGCGGGTGAGGTCGGTGTTTCCCATCGTCGAGGATTTCTGGAAAATTGGTGGAGGAATAGGTAAATTTCGTATGATTATTTATTTCGTTCAAAAGTCTTTATTCTTTTCTCAATCCCAAAATTGGTCAAAAATATTATTTATTCTTTTATGATGATTGATCAGTCTAGAGCTCGTTGGTGTTGTTTTCAAATTTCATTGTGCTACGTACATTAGGAACTAAAAACATTTCTGATTGATTCGAACCCAGAAAATAAATTAATTCATCAACTTGAGCGGATTGAGATAGGTCAACTGACCTTGCGGCAATTCCGGGATTTAGGTAGGTATTCTTAGGGCTTAGTGCGTAGCTGCTGAGATCACCCGACAAGAGGCGGTCAGCAAAATTAGGACCGAGGGGATCGAAGCCGTAAGGTCTGTAATGGTCCAAAGACCGAAGTCGCTCCAGACTAAGCGATCGGGGCCAGCGCTGAGAGCAGATCTAAGTACCTTAGTACCTAAGTAAGTCCCGAAGGTGGATACACCCTGTTCCTTGTCGTTTCAGTAGACTTGGACGGGCTCTGTATTTACATAAGTTCAAAACGGAGAAGTTGGCGAAGAAAAAAGGGAAAAAACGTGTTTTACCACCATCGACCACATTGAAAACTTTAAAAATCTGAACCTAACTCCCCATTGAGTGTAATGAAATTCGCGTTAGGCCAGCTTGTAGCCTTTGAATCGTAGTACATTTGTGCGTGGAAATCTGTTCCGCAAAATATTTAACATATTGACCAATCAAAAAAATGAAAAAACGTGTTTTTTCGTCCATTGTTAACCCCTGATTTCGAACTTTACACCTCCAAAAGTCACTCAATATTGAATTTTTTCCAACGTGATTGGCTGCGACCATACATGGGCAGCAAGAAATTTCTGGGGGGAGGGTGCAAGATTTTTTTGAAGGTCAAAAAAGGCCTTAAAAACGATGGTATGGTGATAAAAACACCATTTTTCGACGTTTCTCATCAAGCACTATCCATTGGCATCAAAAAATTGCGAAAAAAGCGAAAAAAATTTTCAAAAATTGAATTCTGGGGGGGTATTTTGATTTCTGGGGGGGGTATTTTGGTTTCTGGGGGGTGCATACCCCCCAAACCCCCACGCCCAGATGTGGCTGCGACGTGTGATCCTTGAAACGCATTTTAATTTAGGTCTATTCAATTGGTCTTCTTGACTCATAACAGGAGAAGATGACGGAGAAATCTCAGACAAAATCTGTTTTTTACACCATCCACTAGAGTGTTAAGTTTGAACCCCTAGATTTAACTCCTTAGTGACTGTAAAAAAGTTTATAGATGATTTGAAAGTAGCCTTGAGTCGTAGTTCATTTCTGTTGGAACAAATTTCTTTGGAATCACAACCGGAGTTGTCGGCAGACAAAAACAGGCCAAAATGTCGCTTTTCACCCTCAAATTCTTTACACTCTTTACACTGCAACTTTAGGAATAAGTCTTTCGAAAAATTTCGGAAAATGCGTTTAGAGCTTATTCAATTGTCTACATTTAAAAAACCAGACTAAACAGAATGCATAGTATAATTTAGTTGAGTAAAACTTCAATATGCTTATTAAATTCTATGCACAATGTTGTGATTGTTATTTCAATTTAAATCGTTCTCTTAATCGATTTGCATTGATTGAAGACTCGTGATCCATGCACAAGGTTTCATGAAATAGATTATTAGTTAATAGCTTCTTTAAAATTAATAAGCTGTTTATATTATTTAATTTTACAATGGAGGCTCAACTAATTTCGCAGGCCGTAAAATTTGACAGTTTTGGTGGAAGGTAATTTTTAGCAAGTTCTTATACAACTTTGACAGGTATTGGTGATTATTCTTTAGTTTACCATTTTATGTCCTTAATGATGCGTAATTTTGAAGAAAGAAAGTATGTTCGTCCTGTTTTGTTCCATCGAAGCATTTTTCTTTGCTAGTATTAAATAATTGAGATTTTAATACTAGGGGTTTCGTTTTTTTGATTTCGTTTTTCAAAAACCACATTAAGGGAGCGTGGCGACTAATCGAGCTGAAGAGCCGCAATGCGTTACTTCTAATTAATTTGATCAATATTTCAACTCTACATACCTACATATTTCGACCATGGGTAAAAAAAATGGCGTACCGAAGATCACGGATACCAGCCTACGTTCTAAGTCTCCATCTCGAAGGTCCAACTTTGATTTACTTGATGATACGAACGATAATTCTTGTGATTGTATCATTTGCTACAAGTTAGTTTCTGATGACGACACTGCCTTATTATGCGATTTTTGCGACCGTTGGGGTCATACTTCTTGTTTGAAAGTTAATGATCATGATTATGAAACTTATTCAAAGCCCGATTCCACTTTCTATTGTTTCCACTGTAAACCAATTGTGAAAAAATATTTGCATATTGAACGTCGCTTAGATGATTTTGCTACTAAGCTTGCCGATTTAGAAAAGAAAGTTGATCGTCTTGAACATTCTCGAAATTCTCCTACCAATTATGATAAAAACGAACTATCTGCTCTGATTAATGATGCTATCGAAAGAGATTCTAAGAAATGTAATGCTGTTCTGTTTAACTTGCCTTTATCGAACAGTGTTGAGGACATTGATCAGGTCAAACGGCTAATCGATTCTCATTCTGATGGTCACGATCTAGTATCATCTGATGTTACACGCGTCTTTCGTGATGGTCCCATTCACGAAAACCGCGTCCAGTTTGTCAAAGTTTGCCTAGCGTCGGTTCAGGCAAGGCATCGCTTCGTTTCCTTGATCAATAAGACAGTCCGCGTTAAATCCAAAGACCAACTTTCGCGTTTGCGGTGCCGTCCTGACTTATCATTCCTTCAAAGAAAACGTCAACGCGAACTGGTTTCCGAGCTCAACGATCGTAAATCTCGAGGTGAAGAAGGTCTTTTTATCGATTTTCGCGCCGATTGTGTTAAATGCAAACCAAACCGTAATATTAATAACCAACTCTTCACCTAGGTAGTCGCGCCCCTTTCTCGTACTTTGCGTTTAAAAGTTCTGTATTTCAATTCAAGAAGTTTGTTAAATAAGCTAGGTGATTTAAAACTGTTACTAAATAGCAAACAGTTTGAAATAATACTTTGTTGTGAATCTTGGCTTTATCCTGAAATTCCAGATAGTCTACTTTGCAGTTCAAATAATTACCAAATTATTCGATGTGATCGGTTAAATAAACGTGGGGGTGGACTTATAGTTTTTGCTAATAATAATCTACATATTAAACACATCAAAATTCCTATCAATTTTCCTGCCTGTGAAATTTTAATTTTTGATTTATGCAATACTGATTTCAAAACTAGATTTATTCTAGCTTATCGTCCTCCTACTTATGATATTATGTATGCTGAAAGTCTTTGTAATTCTATTGAATGGGCTTCTAATGTACCTTATCCTTTATTAATTGTTGGTGATTTTAATCTTCCTAAAATTAATTGGGTCTCCAACACCTTTCCTTCTGATCCCATCAATACTTTATTTTATGACACCTTCTGTACAACTGGTTTGGAGCAACTAATCCGTAGTCCAACTCACGATAATAATATATTAGATTTGCTTTTTTCACTTAATCAAGCCATTAACGTGAAGATATCACCTCCTTTTTCTGTTAGTGATCATAATTCTATTGCTTTCGAAATTCAAGGGTACGAAGAGACAAATCACATGCCCTCTTGTTTAAATTTTCGAAAAGCCAATTACGAGTTAATTTCTATGCGATTAGCCACTGTTTCTTGGCCCGATTTATTTAATCAGTGTACTTCGGCAGATGATATGTATAATGTTTTTGTTTCAGTTCTTCAAACTATTAGTTCTGATCTAATACCTAAAAAAGTACATAGAAATTTTAAGAAAGTATTTCCTAAACACATCCGTAAGTTATATTTAAAAAAACTTAAATTATGGAAAAATTACAAAAAGTTCAAAACTCGAACAAATCGAACTATCTATTCTAGTTTCTGCAAATCTATAAAAAGAGAAACCAAAAATTTTTACGCTAAAGAAGAATTAGAAGTTTTGAAATCAGGCGATATCCGTAACTTTTACAATTTTGTTAATTCTCGTTTAAAAATCAGGAAAAGTTCATTTCCCCTGACTTTATCTAATGGTATTGAATTAGATGACGATCATGTAAAAGCTAATCATTTTAACTCATATTTTGCCTCTGTTTTCACTGTTGATGATCAAAATCTTCCTGTTTTTCAGGCTCGTACTTTTTCTTCGTTAGCAGAAATGAATTTCGATGTAGACACCGTTTACAGAGCTATTCGCGAATCTAAACCAAGTACTGCATGTGGCCCTGATGGCCTATGCTCATTTTTTATTAAAAAACTAGGTTATTTGCTTTCTCCTCCTCTTGCTTCTATCTTTGAAACTTCTTTTCGATCAGGTTCAATTCCAAAATTGTGGTATCAAGCAAACGTAATTCCAGTTTTCAAAAATAAAGGTGATTCTGCTTGTGTAGAAAATTATCGTCCGATTTCGTTGTGTTGCTCTCCTTGTAAAATTATGGAAAAAATTGTTAATAAAAAGATTCTGGATTACTTAAATATAAATAATTTACTTTCTCCTCTCCAATTTGGATTTTTAAAAGGTCGATCATGTGAAATGCAATTGCTAAAGTGTAAAAACGAATGGGCAAAATTTATTGATAGAAAATCTACTGTAGATGTAATTTTTATCGACTTTAAAAAAGCTTTCGATTCTTTATCGCACACAAAATTACTTCATAAACTTTCTGCATATGGTCTAAATGGTTTTCTTTTCAACTGGCTTAAATCTTTTTTATCCTCTCGATCTCAGTGCGTTGTTGTTAATAGTTCTTTTTCAGATAGCTTTAATGTAACTAGCGGCGTCCCGCAAGGGAGCGTGATAGGGCCAACCCTTTTTCTGATTTACATTAATGATTTATGTGATAATATGAGTAGTCGTATTCGGTTATTTGCTGACGATGTTAAAATGTATAATTTGTCCTCTTCTAAAACTATACTTCAAAACGACCTTAATAAGCTTTATACATGGTCGCGTGAATGGCAGCTTCAGATATCTATTGATAAATGCTCAGTTTTGTACATGGGTTATAATAATCCTAAACATCAATATTTTATTGGAAATCAACTTTTACCTTCTGATTCTGACTGTGTCCGCGATTTAGGTGTTCTAATGTCTCAAAATTTGAAATTTCAGCAGCACTATCATGAAGTGATTAAAAAAGCTTCTCAGCGATCCAGTCTGATACTGAAGTTATTCTTCTCTCGTGATCATAAAATTTTGTCTCGTGCTTTTGTTGTATATGTTCGTCCGCTTTTAGAGTACTGCTGTACCGTTTGGAGTCCTTATCGTATTCGAGATATTGATCGTATCGAGCGAGTTCAGCGCAAGTTTACCCGTTGTATTTTTGGTTTTAGCAGTGGTTTGTCATATAATGATCGTTTAAAAAGTCTGTCATTAGAACGTCTCGAAATACGCCGTATTCGTTTTGCTTTATCCTTTTATTATCAGATTATTAATGGAAAATCACACATTCTCTGTGACGAGTTTTTCGCATTTAATCGCAACTATACTCGCTCTGTCAATAACCTTAAACTGACTGTTCCAGTAGCTCGTTCAGATATTCTCAAGTATGATTTCAGTCATAGATATGTGAATCTGTGGAATTCACTTCCAGTTGATGTTGTAAATTCACCTAGCTTAGAAATTTTTAAACGCAAACTAAATGCTTTTGATTTTTCTGTTCATCTGAAGGGGCACGTGTAAGTTTTCACGTTCGTGACTGCGTGTCCCGTTGCTGACGTTTTAGTCATATATCGTTTTATCATATCTTTGTATCGTACGCTGTGTCTTTATTTTTACCATGTCTTGTACGTTTTGCAATAAAATCTTTGTTGTTGTTGTTGTTGGGTGAGGTATTTACATCATTTCTTGGCACAGATGAACAGGAGCTGCAGGTTTAATAGCTCGCATAAAGAAGATAAAATGCGTTTTACTATATAAAGGCTCTGAAGAACTCCGACGAGCGTCTAAAAAAGCTTGCCATGTCGCTGCGCGGCGCACGGAGCATGGTTGGCGCGACCTGGGCTTTTTTAGGTATTTGGTTTTTATGGTGCAACATCTTTAGATTTTGGGTTGTTTGATTTATTTTTTTTACATTAAATATCCTTGCTCACATCAAAAATTCAAACTAGAAGTTCCAAAAATTAGGTAGGTATAAATGACGTTATTGGAACACTCTTTGCTTCTGCTTAATCTGGCAACCTGAAAAAGAAAGCACAATATCAATGAAACTTTGCAGTAACATAGAGCATTCATATGTATGCATAAAACAGAAAAGGCAAAGCCACAAACAGCACTTCCTGGTTACCGGCCAAGCGTGCTTCCAACTACACCATCTAACTGTTATTCGGGAAACAAACTTTACGATGCTACGTTGGGTGCCAACGTTACTTAGGACACCTAATTTTTTTTAAATGACTCTTTCTGCACAACCTAGAATGTTTAAAGCACTGTATTATTGTAAGTATAAAAGGAGATCATTTTCTGAGATTACAAGGCACATTGCACGAATTTTAAAGCACCAGGGAATGAAAAATCAATCGTTTACGTCAGTTTCATTTGAGCAACAATCACAATAGAATTATTTGGTCTTGTCAAATGATCCCGGAAGGCAGTCGTCACCACACCTGGGCGTGGAGGGGTTTGGGGGGTATGCACCCCCAGAAACCAAAATACCCCCAGAAATCAAAATACCCCCCAGAATTCAATTTTTGAAATTTTTTTTCGCTTTTTTCGCAATTTTTTGATGCCAATGGATAGTGCTTGATGAGAAACGTCGAAAAATGGTGTTTTCATCACCATACCATCGTTTTTAAGGCCATTTTTTGACCTTCAAAAAAATCTTGCACCCCCCCCCCAGAAATTTCTTGCTGCCCACGTATGGTCGTCACAGACTAGTCATAGCGGATAGACAGGAAACAACCATACACAAAAGTAAACTCAAATTATAACTGATATGACAGATAGGTTCTATATGAAATGACTGTCCCAAGTTATGTTTCTGCTGTCCCAAGTTTTGTATAACAGGTTTTTTCATATTTTGTATGATGCGTGAATTGGCATTTGGCACTTATTTTAACTTGTAGCCCAAGTCAAAAAACCTAAATAGTGATGTTTGTGGCAACAACAGTTGGGGTATCATTCGAGAAAAATGAGTTTCGGAACCAGAAAACCGCGATAGGAGAAGCATAGAGGTGTTAGAACAAACGAAGACCAGCCAAGTGGCAGCCGCGGAAAGAAAACCGGAACATTCAAGCTGCAAAGCTGATGGAAATATGACAGAGGAAAGGCGAAGCAGAAGTAGTGAAAGAGTGAAGCGATCCTGAACCGATTAGTCATGTGATAAGTTTATTTGGAATAATAAAGGGACATGCGGATGTGTTTGACTCCTCGTAACGCATTATACTGTGACATATCATGTTTACTGCATTAGTGTAAAGGACTAGGAAGTAGGTAATTTTTACCCCCATGAGGTGGGTGCGGGTAAATGTGGGACGTTCAAAGTACAATGAAACAGACTATATGGAATTAAAAACAGACATGCGGATGTGTTTCATTATACTGTAGAATATAAAGTAAATAGCATAAGTTTAAAGGATATTTACATAAAATCATGGAGTAGGTAATTGATAACACCATGTAATTTATACCCCCATTAAGTGTGTGCGGGTAAATGTTGGACGCTGAAAGTACAATGAAACAGACTATATGGAATAAAAAACAGACATGCGGATGTGTTTTACTGCTTGTAACTCATTATACTGTAGAATATAAAGTAAATAGCATAAGTTTAAAGGACATTTACATATAAACATGAAGTAGGTAATTGATAACACCATTAGGCGGATGCGTTTGACTCCTTGTAACTCATTATCCTGTAGAATATCACGTTTACCGCATTAGTTTAAAGGACATTTACATAAAATTATGAGGAGGTAATTTTCAACCCCAATAGGTTTGTCCGGATAAATAAGGGACATTCAAAGTTCAATGAAACAGACGATTACATGATCCGAAATGATTGGTACGGATGTAGGAGGGACATAAACAAGTGAGAAACGTACTAATAGAAACAATAGAATATGGTATTAGTGAAAATCTGTTGAACACAAGTTTGGTCTTTTTACTGATCTTAGTAAAGCCTTAACGCATTTGATCAAGTACCTTCCTTTATGAAAATTATCTAATCACAAATATTACAGTATCACAGAAATCGAACTACTTTCTATATTCACTACAGGCGACGATCGGATTGGACAACATTTAAGAGGCTGATGTGCGATTGGTAGGAAAAAGTGCAAAACTTTGTTTTTTTCAGACCTCTGCAAAATCTGTCAACAGCGAATCAAATTGATTCGCGCTAAATTTTCTAGCATGACTGGAAAAATTACCTATAAAAAGGGGATGCAATGCTCCCGCGCACATTGTTAACTTTTATTAAATGTACGCACTGACGGGTGAATATGTAAGGAATCGCTATGTGGTGGGCACAGGTATCAGTGAAGAAGCGGAAGGCACTAACGGCCAGGACGAGTTTGAATGTGCTTTTGCCAGCATGCATTCTTTGTGAATTCGAGAATTCGAGTATACCCATATAGAAAGTCCTTGGATTCGTCAATTTCGGCTGATACCACTAATTCTGCTGCCCCTTAACTATATATCATATTTTCAACAGATTAGCAGCTAGAACGTTCCGGTTCTTTTATCCGCGCCCGAAAATCTATACTACTACTGATTTTCACTCATCTTGATGCTCCAATCGCACTTCGCTGATTGATTATTGTGACAAAGGCCCGACGGACTGGAGGATTAGAATAGTGAGTGGTGTAAACAACACGTTTTCTAATCATTAAGTTGAGCTTAGCACTGGCTTAGGCTTAGGCTTAGTTATGTGCCTTCAAATTGGTGCCAGGGGATGATGTAAGCCTGAGTCAGATGGGGCGAAAATTGCGGAGCGAGCAAAGCGAAGTGAAGCAATTTTTGCCCCATCTTTGGCTTAGGCTTAGATCATCCCCTGACACCAATCTGAAGCCTCAAACAGCACTTTTTGGGCTTCTAATCATCATGAGCAGCGCGATGAACCCAAGACTAGCCATTGAGCAAGTTTGCAATATGCTAATTAGCCTAATTTGCATGCTATGCTAATTAGGCTAATTTGCATATGAAAAACTGGCTTCGCGGCCAGTTTTGGGTTTCTAGCAATGTTCGTAATGATTAGAAACCCGAAAAACTGCTGTTTTGTAAGAAATTGAAAAATCAGTAATAACGAATATATTCCCAACAGTTGTATAGCTGTAAAGTTCTCACCTTTTAGAAATCCAGAATTTCCAATAGCAATTTAATTATGGCAGCCAGAATCTGGAAAGAGTCGCTCTGCAATCGATCAATTACAGTGATAATAAATTTAAAATAATGTATTTACCTACCTTAAATGAAAACTTATTCGTCAGATATACACTTGCTGATAAGTTATATGCTTAAGGAAAAGTTCGTCCCAAGTAGCGTTGTGTCCCAACGCCGGAAAATTTTAACGTTTTACCTCTATAAAACGCATTTTTGCATTCCGAAAATTGTCCGAAAATCCGTAAGATAAGGATTTTCAATCTTAGTAAAGTTCTAGAACAAGTTGTCGATAAATGTGCTGCGATTGGCACAGCTCAGCTTAAATCAATCCAGCGCTGGCGCAAAGCGTCGGAAAATTTTGACATTTTGTCTCTTAAATGCATTTTGGCATTACAAACATTGACCAAATCCGTTAAGTAGATGAGGATTTTCAATTACCTACCTATAGTGAAGTTCTGGAGCAAGCAAGTTTTCAACAAAAGTGCTGCAATCAGCGCGGCGCGCCGGGAACATCAATAAAAACATTAGAAATTGATTAATCCGGCGCTTCCGGAAAATTTTGGATTTTCACCCTCTTAGAACGCATTTTTGCATTTTAAAAATTTCCACAATGTGAATCAAGCCCAAAATTTTTTCACATCTCGAAATTTTGATTTACAAAAACCCCTAAATGTGGAAAAAAATGAGAAACCCAAATTTTGTGGCAAAAACCATTTTTACTCAAACAAATGGGGGTATAGTGGCGTTTAGGACCAAGATTCCTTTGCTCTCTTGCTCCTTAGACAGACACGCTATTCACTCGACCAAGGCCCGATACATTCAGAAGTTATCGATTGGCTTATAAACTATTTATTCCTTCAATCTGTGACACTTTTTCTCAGTCTCTGGCTGCAAAATTAGTGAGGATCGAATTTCGTTCCTTGCCTGGACTTTGTGTTTAGTGCCATATATGAACTGTGATTTTATGATAAGCTAAAATCACATATATTTCCATGTCTCTGGTTGAAATTTCAAATTTATGGTCAAAATAAAAAGTTTCTTGGAAGATGGAAAAAATGTATGAAGTGAAATCCGGAAAATATAAAATGGAAATGGAGAATTTTACTTTTCCATCTTCCGGTTTTTACCCGTTTTTCTATTTTCGGCGACTTCCTGTCTTATTGTTGATTTTAGTATGTACACATGCTCCACAAATGTGATTCAAATTTATCGTTTGAAGGAGCGTTTTTGAATTGTAATAGTGACAAATTGGGAAGTTATATTACTTGATACATGATTTATTAATTGAGTGTATGAATAACTAGCGAAATTGAAATTGTGCTAAATCCAGCTATCTTTTAATGTATGCCAACGAGTAGCGCGAAGTTGAACTGTCATTGCATTCAAATACATCCTCGCACTGCACAGGATTTGTTTGGCAAATCGCTTCTTAAAATTTGTGCTTATGACGACAATTCGACATAAGATTTTTTCATGTGATTCTCTTGTTTGAAATAATAATTTTCGTTTTTTCCATAAGATGATTGGAGTAGCGGATGCATATGCGACTTTGCAAAATATAATAGGCTACAGCGGGTACGGGAGCAATAGATGGGCAGCAGTCAAATATTGGGGGTAAGATGGGGGCAAAATTGCAAAAATAGCACTAAAATTCAATAGAGTCTATTGATTCTGGGGGATCCGATGGGTTATCGGTGGAGTCCAGACCCCCAACGCCATGTGTGGCGAGTATCCGTTGCATCCCTAATACGCGATAGTCAGTTCAGTATTGAAGTATTACATTAATTTATTCAACAGTATAGCTTATATTTTCCCGTAGATTCTTTGATTTTGTCGGCTGGATTCAAGACAGCACTGAAGAGCAAGAGTCTATATTTTAGATATGGGGAAAAAACGACCGCGATTCAGGAAGCCCTTAAAGGAACATGCGGTAAGAAATTAAGTGTGTTGCTAGCTGAGCATACATTCTTATCACTTCGGTAGGCAATAGTATTTTTATGGCGCTACAGACACTCCAAATCTACATATGTGGTCAGACTTGCTAAGAATTATGAGTACCAATATGTTGCATAATTTTATATACCACTTATGGAAATCTATATTCGTTAGTGAAACAAAATTTTATATTATATTTAAAATAAAAATGTTAGAAAAACGACTTATATCGATTGGGGGAGGGATAAGCAGGCACCGATGCAATAAGTGTCATTATTGACGGCGATGTTCGATGAAAATGAAAGCGACGTCAACCTCGGCTGACGCTCGTCGAGCAGGCCTGAAGAAAAGGAAATTTTGTCTCATTCATTGTTTTTAAACGAGCTTCTTTATACTTACGTGCAGGCCCATGGTCAGGATTTTATTTGGGGGGGGATTTTGAAAGTCAGTCATCTCGAGAACCATTAGGTTGTAGTCAAAAATAAAGGCAGTTTTGAACGTTTCTCAACCAGCGCTCTACCAATGGTGAAGATGAATTTCAAGAAAATTTTTTAATTATTTTTCAGTTTATTTCATACTAATACGCAAAACATCTATCGCTTAAACTATCTGCGCAACTGATTTCTCATCATCCAGTTCATAAACAATTTCTTTACTTTCCGTATTAGTACTCATTTACTCTGCAAAGAAAAACAACCACAAAATTAGGTATTCGCCGAAAAAATTCGACATATTCTCCATGCCTAACTGAAACTGGAGCGGTTTGAACTACAAAAAAATATACAGAAGCATTTAAACCGGCGCGAAGCGCCGCAAAATGTTGCGTTTACTGGCTTAAAAGTAAGCCAAAACCCTGTTCTGGCGACTTTTAAATGCACTTCAAGAATTTACCGTTTTTTCCTATATATGAGTTGGGACCCTTGTGAGGAATAAATTTTTTTAGGGGGAAATGTTCCCTTCTCCTTGCCCCTTCTTCCTTGGCTACGGACCTGCATACATCTACAATACATATCTAAGGTCTTCGGAAAAGTCTTTGTATGGCGGATAATTTTTATAATATATACATATATAAGTTTACTGTCAAAAATATTTTTTAACTCATTGCCAGCTTGCAATCTGCAACTCACTTGTCTAAAAAGTGTTACTTTGTCCTGAATTCAATTGATAATATTAGTTCGACTAGAAGCGCCGATTTTTTTGCCGTTTTAGCTAAGCTCGTACTTACATGCTTTATAGCTTTATGTGCAAAAAAAGATTTGCTCTCAATGATTTTCCTGAAGATCTTTTGTACGTATACCAAGAGAAGCATAAAAAAGAACAGAGCATATATGTTTTTAGGCCCGCATTCAGGATTTGGTCAAGGGGTTTGGACGGGGGACCCAACATAAATTGGTCTATATGCCGGAAAATTCGTCGGAATAGCTCGCAAAAACCTGGTTTCAAAAAGCTATAAAAAAGTCGTTTTTTTGTCGCGCTTGAACCAAAATTATGAAAATGCTTCACATAATTTGAAGATCTTACACTGAAGACATGCAATTTTCTGTCTATTTGTGCATTATCTTACCTTTCAAAAAAATTTTTTTCTGCCAAGATTGGGCGTTCTATCGCCGCCTAAATACGGCCCTATATATACGTATTATGTATAAAAAGTCGAAGTCGGATATACATATGTAAGACACCCTCTTGGGACCAGGCTTAAATGCGCCTCATAGCCGAGTGTGTCTTGTAAGCGAGATTATGTTTACTTGAAAAAAGTAGTGATAAGTTCAGTGGAAATAATCTCTTATCAAAGCTTGTTTCAATGATTTTTTATCATATGCAATCCACTGTTTTTTTAGCGCCCCGCTAATGAAACTAGCCGCGCGTTAATGAAAAATTTGTACCATTAGCGCAGAGCACTAATGCAAAAAATTTGCATATTTTAAACATAAAATGAGTAAAAAATTAAAGTTGAAAGAAGCAAGAGGAGAGTAAAGTAAAAACAAGGTAAAGGAGGTTCAAAAATCTAAACTCGCTTCGTGTACATAATATAAAACATACGTACGATTTATCATTGTGCTAATGAGGATTCCATGGCGCTAATGGCTTCAGAACATCGTTAGCGGCTGCGCTCGTGGGGGTGGCGCTAAAAAAACACTAATGCAATCTATGTACTAGCAGACTAAACTAAGCAAAACTCGACATCGATGCTGAACTCAGACAAACATTCACACATTGCATGTCACACTAGTAACCTCATTTGCAGAAAAAATGTATAAAAATTTCGCTTCTGACCAAAGACACTTGTCAGTTATAATTGAAGTGGTCGCGTCTTAGAGCCAAGGTGCCCGCGTCTTATAGCCGTGCGTCTTATACACCCCGCGCTCTTATGCATAAAAAGCTCTAATAATATAAAATAAGCGTAAGCAAATCCATCATTAGTTTTCGCTTTCTTTATTTGTATTAACTCTATGCAATGGAAGCAGGCCAGCTGCATCTTATATTCTAATAACCGAGTGTCTAATAGGCGAGTTTCTAAGATATCTTAATGCCTTATGCATGACTGGGACCAGAGGTTTTTTGCGTCTTATAAATCGAAAACTCTTATATCCAGGGCGTCTTGAAGCCGATTTCGACTGTGCCCTTTGAAAAATTTATTGGACTTTATTGATTTTTCTAATAATTTTGCGAATTGCGATTTCAGAACATAATAGCGTACTGCGCACACTAAAATAAATTAGCGTGGGTCGATCTGCATTCGTTGGAAAATGGACCGGACTGGTCCGCCGAAATTAAAAAAGTTGTGTTCCACAAAATCTCTCCGAGGAAAAAATAAAAAATTTTCAAAGTGCGATCGCCAAAACGGATTTAAGACATTTTTGTCTAGTGAACCATCATAATGTTTAATAAATATAGGCGCATAAGTTGCATTAGCGCAACTAATAGGCATTGTTGCTTTTGCTTTGCTTTTATCCATTTTTTTCTAGCTTGTATTACTATCATTGTTGTTTTTTCAGAATGGAGGTTGGAGAACCGATGCCGACGGGAAAAATCTAGTCATTGTTCGTGAAAATGCATTGTTCGAAAAATTTTATAAGGTATGAATAGTTAGGTACAGATTTGCTTTTCGCTAGTCATAAATTAGCAGAGAGAGAACCGATTTTTGGCAGAAGTTGAAAATCTACGACTGACTGAGAAATCTAGCGCAGTGCTGCTGTAAATTATAAAAGTAGCTCTAAGAAGAGGCAGAACTAGGCGTAATTTTACGGAGTTCTGTAGATTAAAATTTACTACGGCATTCAGACATGTAAGGGCTCGAAATATCGGGTGGAGCCCTGGCTATTTTTAGGGGGAGAGGTAAATGACCTCCAATTTTTGGTCAAAACGGCTTAAAAACACCTAGATATAAACAAAAAATTCGATTTTTCTCAAAAATCGAGAGGAGTCAAAAATTTTCTGGCTATAGGGGATGGGGGATAGCAGACTTGGGGTGGGGATCTCCTCATCCCCTTCATCCCTCTGTTACATCTTTGATGGCATTCGATTTTTAATTTATTGTAGGGATGTTCCAAGCCCCGGCCCCGGTGCCGGGGCTTATGCTCCGGCCCAGGCCGGGTTAAGGCTTGCCCCGGGCCTGGGCTAAAACATTTGTAATTAATTGCAAAACTCTAAGATTTTCTTTCAAAATCAATCTTGAAAATTATGGGGGACCAAAGAAATGGTATATTTCATAATATTGACGGATTCAAATGGCAAACTTTGATCGTTAAATTCTGTCTATAGCTCAAATGTAGATTTTGATCTAAGTTAAGCAATTTAAATTCAATATATTCGCTTCAGTTTAAAATTAGTTATTAATAAATCTATTAATATTTATTATTAATATGATGACTATTATTATATCATTGATACGTTTATGATTTATTTAGTAATTTCATAGTTAATCTCAAAATAAATAGCCTAAATCGGATTACATAAATCTTTTTTCTGTCAGATCTTGTAAATGAAATTCGATGTTCTGTTAGCTGTGAACAGAGGGAATGCATAAAATTAATTGAATGATCAGCTTAAGAAGGAAACGAGATTCGATGCTCTGATCGCAATTCTTGGTGCCCTGGCCTAAAATCATCATATATAAATATTGTTTCGCAATTCACAATAGTATCACAAAAAATTAGTAACATCACAAAAAATTTAAAAAAAAATTCTATGTTTTTTCATTTTAAGGAATTTCTTGAAAATCAAACTTGTGCTGTCTGGAATATTTATCGCATCACCCACAATCTCGGCAAGAGCAAGAAAAAGATGTTTAAAATTTATATATCCATGATTTTTATGGCTTAGTGCAGCTGGACGACACGTCTAATTTGGAATAGAAAATGTAGAATCGGGAGTTTTAAATCCAAGAACTGCAATATATATAATCAATGGATAAATTAATAGTTTTTTACTGAAAATTAATGAACTTTTAAAGCGTAAATTGGAACAAAAATGATAATGTTAAACATAAAAATACATGCTCTGGACTGAAATGCTTATACTTTGTTTGGCTTTTCAGCGAAAAAATTAATCTTTTCCATAAATAAAATGACGAGCACGTAACATAAAAAAATTCCCATGTTTTTTAAAGTGACATCATTCATTGATTGAGAGCTTAGATCCTGGGTATCATATTTCGAACTTCAAAATTACCTCGCAATTCTTTAACTACCCGAAAATCAGTCATGAAGTTTTGAAAATCTGAAGATAGTTGCACATTTATAATTCATTGTTAATAATTGCCATGTAATTGGACTGATTCAGTATCATGTGCATCGTTGATATTTTTCAAAGCGTTTTTTCACTTGTTAAGCTTTTAATTTAGAGACATTATACGGTGAGAAACCTGAAATTAATCCCTTTTTCACAATTATATGATTAAGTACTAATGTAGAAAACTACCTTAAATAATTTTAAGTGTACACTTATAGGGTCAGCATACATTAATATACATAACATCTTGCCCCGGTTCCGGTGCCGGGGCATAAGCCCCGACCCCGGCTAGAAAGCCTGCCTCGGGACATCCCTAGTTTATCGCTTTTCACCTTTTATTTTTAAGTCATCTACATTACATCTTTCCTACCTTAGTGCACTTGATGAAAAGCTTGATGCTAATCTTTAGATTAGCAGAGTAACAAATTCCAAGAAAAGCATGACATTAGGAAAATCATTGCGGTTTCATCTTCTTGAATCTAAAAGCTGTTTAAATATTGAACAACCTATGCTTTTTTGAATAGTATCGGCTTCTATAGATTGTTCTTAAACGATCGTCTTTGTCTAGAAATAATTTTAGATACATAGATGAAATTTTTAGTTTAGAGAAAATACTGTTTATTAATTAAGTGATTACGACAAATATTAAACGCTGCGCTGTGCAAAGAGGAACAAGCACTTACTGCCATATCACAAGTAATTCGAAAATTTTGGATGGGGGTAGCTTTGGTCACTTATTTTTGGGGAGTGGGGAAAACGCATGCTGTATTTGACCGAAGACGGTGAAAGAAAAATAGAAATTACCTAAACAGCAAGTTTTTGTCCAAAAGTCGATGGGGAGAATCTCAATTTTTGGAGGATTGGCATGGCGACTATCCGATATAAGCAAATATTAGCTGGAGAGCTTTCTAATGGTAAAACGACATTATAAATTATTCTGAGCGTTAAAGTGCATAGCAAAAGAGACCTTAATCCATTTTTGCGAGCACTTGAGATGAAAAAATTTTAATTTTTTTGGTTTTGCTCAATTTCGCCTTATTTTTTCCTGAAATGTCTCTTTTTCACATTCGTAGGATCTAGACTCTCCCAAGCTCGCATTCACGTCTGCTCATTATCATAGTCGTGCAGAATGGCTGGTCTTTTGGTAGCTCAGAGTTGGTCAATTTCCGTTACAAAAAAATATTTTTGTCAATTTCTGACCTCAATTTAGCCTAAATTTCCAGAAAATGTTCCTTCTTCTTTTGGGTTGCCTTTTATAATAATTGCATCCGACTTTTCTGTTATATTACATACCTACCTATAATAATTTATATCATTGACTAGGAGCAAGGGATTGTGAATCCAGAAGATTGGCCCTCATTCATGTCTACTCTTAAAGAGGACCTGCCACAAGCATTCAGATTTGTTGGTTGCAAAATGGAAGTTGCTGTTCTAATTAAATAGTTTGCAATCTTAAGAGAGTCGATGCATAGCTACAGAGCGATTAAGAGAGTTTTATAGAGTGATTTGCTTTGGAATAAGTCGTTCAGCAGCACCTGACTTCTGTACCCTTCAGCACATAGGTGCGCAAGGTCAAACTTTCAGGGGGAAGATGAAAACTAAAAATTGCTAGATAGCTAGGTGCTTCGTAAAAACGGTTCTATAGTCCTTTTAAGGTCAGAAAATTAGCTATTTAGCCTTTTTGGTTTGAGACAACTAGCTATATAGCCTCTTTGGATTTACAAACATAGCTATATAATCTTTTTGGACTAGAAATAGCTACATATTAGTCCCTTTTTCGAGTCGAGAAAATGGCTACATATTCTTTTGAAACTCAGAAAAGACAACTAAATAGCATTTCTGAGCTTAAAAAAGACTATAAACATATCTAGTTTTCTTAGCCCAAAAAGGCTAGATAGCTAATTTTCTGAGCCCAAAAAAACTACATCAATAGTCAGTCATTCAAAGCTTAGGGTGTAATACCCCCTTACCCCCTCCCCATGCTCATGTATGTATGCTTCAGCACCAAGAAGGGGTGACCAAACTATAAATGCACAGCATGGCCGATCTGAGTGGAGGTCAACCGGTCTGGGGCTCAAGAATTGACGAATTGAGCTTTTTTGGGCCAAAATGACCTCAAAAATTGGTATAAGCGCTAAAATAAAGCTAAAATCACGTTATTACTCAGTTTCTCGTCAATTTAAAGCACTTTTGAAGAAAATTTTCGATTTTCATCCATTTTTGGCCTTCATTTTGCCTCATTTGCCTCTGTAAATTTTCCATTTCTTCATTTTGGGGGTCTAAGCCCCTAACCTCCCACTTGCATGTCTTCGGGTGACGATACCCCTTCTTATCACCCTTAAGACAAGAAAAGAAAAAATGAGATTAATAAGCACATTAATAAACGCTTGTTTGTTGCTCATTTCTATACTTTTGCCTCGTTGTGCATGTATGCTGTGAATATTTCCTCTCGAGTCGACCCGTTGTCCCGTGTCCCGTATCCTATGGAATTATTTACTGGCTCTGATTTTTATTGAAAGCGAACTTTCAAGTTTTTTTTGCGTAATAGTAAGCTAATTTTCCCATAAAGAAGCGATATACATGTAGGCTTTTTGTTTAAAAAACGAAATATTCACTTATTTTTAATCTGTTTTACTTTTCATTTGTACATTTAGTCGAAACTGTGAATGCTGCGAAATATTTATTTTTGGACCAGTTTTCGCACCTTCAGCGTTTTGTATTTAATCTTATCGAGCGAATCGTTTGACTTAATACATATGTGCTAAACTGCATGCCATCGTCCTGTGACTTAAAGAGAGGTGAAATATGCGATTATGCATCTCACACATACATGTAAGAGGGGAGATGGGGATATCCCCCATCTAAAGTCGGCCGTCCCCCCATCCTCCCTCGAAGCCAGAAAATTTTGACCCCTTCCCCGATTTTTTGGGGAAAAATCGAATTTGTTGGCCATTTTTACGTATTTTTGGCCGTTTTTGGCCAAAACTTTGAGGTCATTTACCCATCCCCTAAACATGGTCGGGACCCCTCAAATTTCAAGCCTTAACATGTATGATCTCTTAAACATATGCTGCTGCTTTTTTAACGCATTGATCTGAGTCTAGCGTTATTTGCTTTAAACTTACGTCCTAATTGGTTTATTTTTCGAAGGTAAGCGCTAGATTATTAGCTATATGGCATCTGAAACTCGCCTTAATAGTTTTTACTTTAAAGTTAAGTTATTCCGTGAAGGTATGACGTAGCTGAGGCGTATTTATAGGGAAGGTGAATTTCTGATGGAAATTTTGAAGAAACGATATTTTTCCAACTTTGACCAAATCGAAATCGACGGCAAGAAAATTGAACCTCCAAAGCAAATAACGTGGTTGGTATGATTTTGCATTATTTGCTATGAACTTATGAGTAAACTATGAATATGCGCCTTGAAAATTGACAACTTTAACGAAGAAAAGCATTCATACGTTAATAAAATTGGTATGATAGCAGACATGTCCACGAGGGTTTCGATTTTTATCAAAAATTTATGAAATTTCAATTTTTTATGCAAAACTGCTTGAAATTGATTAAGAACTCTTAATCCAGTTCTACCTTTTTTTAGCTTATATATCAATTTTCAAGACCATTTTAGCACAATGAATTTCCGGTTGATCCTCCAAAACTGTGTAACCACACATGGGCTATAGAGAGGGGGGTTTGTGGGGTTGTTCGCCAGTTTTACACCACCCAGATCTTCCAGAAATAATTCGCTACCCATGTACGAGGATGACCCTTTCAGGAAGTCTGATTGCCGTGTACATACATTTGAACGGTATGTTTTCATGATTAGCTTATTATAATGTAAATCTCCCTGTTATAGTTATTAGAAGAATAGTGCTGTGTTTACTTAAGCTATTAGCTAGAGTTTTTTTAAGAGAGGCTCTTAGCCTTTTTCACTTTCCTATTTGAAATAAATTACGAATTAAAGAATTTATTATATGTAGCACAATACATGCATCAAGGAAATCTTGTTCCGTGATCAAACAATTCAATGCAATAATAAAATATATATGTTTTTCTGTTTTTTAACTTCTCAGACACTTCACCAAATTGAACTCGAATTCTTTGTTTTAGAGCCTATTGATACCTCTGCAGGAATGTGATGAAGTTTTAATCAGTAGAGGCAGCGTCTAAAATAAGCTTTCCTTACAACATCACAACTTAAAAAATATAAGCATATGCGGTTTGTTTTATATGAAATCAAAATGATTTATTTGTTACTTAGTTTATTTTTATTTTTATTGGTTCAGTTTGTACTTCTTTACTGCACCTTTATCAATGTTTTTTGCATTAATACATAGTTTTTTAATGTGCCAGCAGCTGCCCAAAAGTGTCTCTTTCGATTGAAGCTTGCTTATTTTGCATTGACCTATACAAAATTCTGTAAAGCAAATTATTTAGGTATGTATGCACTGTTTTTTTGTACGAGCCTCTTTGTACATGTACAAAGATCTCCGGAAAAGTCTTTGTAAGAGCGAAAATTTTTTTGTACATATAACGCATAGATATGCAATTGAATGTACACATTTTTACATACTACTAGATTGTTATCCGTGACCCGCACGCTTCGCAAAAGGTGTAACTTTGCCCTAAATTCAGCTGGTTATATTAGTTCGGCCCGAAACGCCAAAATTTTCATGAGTCTTAGGTTGAAATTACACATAAAATTCGACTCAGCAAGTTAAAATGACTTGTTATACAATTATAAATAATAAGCGGTTGCAATGTGCTGACTGAATCTCATAATAGACACCAATTAGCTTATGAATTTAATGCAACGCAAAGATAAAAGAGTCAATTTTATCTTCAAACGGCAGAAAACAGTGCAAAGTTGTTTAATAGTTCTTTTTCTGCATAAAATCTTTATAAAACAGTGGAAATAGATGTAAAAGATGCTGCAATCTGTACAAAGATGCTTACAGATAGATTTGGAGTGTTAAATGCCCACACTTGGAGCTAAATAGAATGTAATTATTGTACTCGGCGCGAAGCGCCGAAAATTTTTAGACATTTTGCTAAAAAATACTCCAAAAAACGTTAAAATTACTATTACTTTGCCCCAAAAAGTCTTTGTACATTGTACAAAGATGGCTTTGAAAATCTTTGTACGAGCCTCAAAATCTTTGTCTCGTACAAAAAAAACAGTGTATGTATTTAAGTATTAGTCATGTGAAGGAACTGTAGAATAAAAGAAGTTGCGCTCAACTGTTTCGTTACAATGTTGAGTTACAGGGTAACAAAGGCAATTAATGTCTGGCAGATGCTTTCATGACTAAAAACGACTTTTACTAAAGTACTTGCTTGTTTTGGACAACGCAGTAAATATGACGATCACTAAGACAACTCAAAGCGAGGATAATAGGCTTTCTATCAAAATAAACCGTATTTAATTTGCTTCTGTTGTTAAGTGGTCATTGGTTCCGACATGCGATTCCTTTTTTTGACGGAAACGACATATCTATTTCATCACGGTAGTTCCGATAATTTTTCCGCATCTTGAATTGTTTGTCTAATACGAACATAAACTATACCTAAAGTAAAAAAAGGATAGAAATGAAGGAAAAATATAATTGGTAAAAAATATAAAAGTATAAAAGGTTAGTTGGAAATATGTACGGAGTTCGTTAGAGAATGTGGCAGACCGCTCAATCGATGCAGTTAAGCTGTACAGCATAGGTGCACAAGGTCAGGGTCGGCAGGGAGGAGGGGTGAAATCTCAGAAATCTAAAACAGTAAATTTAACGTTCACGAATATTTTGTTTAAACGGCCAAAATTGTCAAAACAGCCTATAAAACGTCTTTTTGTGGTAATTTCGCATTTTTAAAGCATTTCTAGTCCATTTTGACCGCATTATATCACTTTTAACTCTAAAAATACGGGAATTAATCAATTTTTGGCGCTTTTTTGACATTTTTACTGCTTTTGACCTCAAAAATGATGTAAAAAACGTTCCGTCAGCTCAAAATCGCCAGACAATACCTGTCTGGCCGACCCCTCAGCGGGGTTAATACTCGCCCCTCACCCCTCCTATGTGCATATATGCTGTACAGAGTGACTTAAAATTTCGTAAAAGAGTATTACAGCATCAACATAAGGTTTTCGTGTTAAACTGTTTACACCGGCCACACGTGGGCGTGGGGGGAGGGGTTTGTAGGTGGTATGCACCAGTGATCGGACCGAGGGTACTTTTTGGACCCTCGGCCTCGGCCGAGGCCGAGGCGCCTTAAAACCCTTGCCTCGGCCGAGGCCGAGGGTAATGCCGAGGGCGAGGGTAATGCCGAGGGTCAAGCTTATATACCTATACCCATAAATAGTGCTCTTAGAAAATTTTGTATGCACATGAGCTAGAGAATAATCGTAATATTGAACATCTTATCGAATGTCATTTTCAATAATACATAGTAGATTAAATGTGTGAAAGATTTTTTGAATAAAGTCAGCAGAATGAAAGCATACTTAATTTAACAAGTTGCCGTTGAAGACTTGGAAAAATTAATAAAAAATATGGCTGAACAAGCACTTAAAAACTTTTATTACTATACATAAATAAGAAAACAGTGTCAAAGAAATAAAAGAACAAACGAAATAAGCTAAGTAAAGACAGAACTGTAGCCATTGTTGTGCTAGCTTTTGCAGTAATGCATGTTTAAACACGCTTTTTCAGTCATCCAATTCTGGTGTGGCAGGTAATATGACAGAAACTGCACTGTACTTTCCGATCATAGTTTCCCACGGTCCAGAGTTGAGGGAAGGGTGAAATCCCAAAATGGGGGACCAGTAAATTAAGTAGTGTCTTTGTTTGAGCGAACAAATTTTTGTAGATATTTTATATGAATATATTTTTAAACATACACATTTTTACATACTGCCAGTGTGTGACCTGCAACCGGCATGCAGTCCTAAACAGTGTTTTTTTGTGCAAGATACCTTTTTACATGTACAAAAATGGTATCCAAAAGTCTTTGAACATTTTTTACATGCAAATTCTTGTGTACTATTATAGTATGGTACAGTAGCGATTTAGTGTGGTAAAACAGGGGTTTTCGTCATTCGGTAGCGTATCTTAGCTAATTCCTGGGTCTCTGAATATTTGACATTTTTTCCATTCTAAATGCAAATTCTACTATTTTAAAGATATATAGGACAGACAATTACTGATGCGCCGAAAATTTTCGGGAATTTTACACCTTTTTACAGTTTTTGTCTCTCCAAAAATCTTTGTGCATGTACAAAGACAGTCCTGAAAAGTCTCTGTACATTATGAAAAATCTTTGCCGAATACAAAAAACCGTGGTCCTAAATGTGATAATTCGGCCTGGATATAGTTCATAAGATTATTTGGCGCGAAGCGCCGAAATTTTAATGAGCTTTTGATGAAATTTACACATAAAACTTGAGTGAGAAAGCTAAAACAACTTGTACTACAAAGTCAGAAATATTACAGATATTGTAATATGCCAATTCAATCTTGTAATAAGCACTATTGTGCTTAGAAATCCAATGCAACATCAGGATAAATTAGTCAATTTTATCTTTGAACGGCTAAATGTGCTGAGTTATTAAATAGTACTTGTTTTGCATAAAATTTTTAAAAACAGTATAAATGGATACAAAAGATATTTAAATCTGCATAAAGATGCCTAGATTACACAAAAATTGACTTTTGAGTGTTTAATGCCTCTGCTTCAATCTAAATACAGTATATTAGCGATATTTTGCGCGAAGCGCCGAAAATTTTTTGAAATTTCGTAAAAAATTTTGAAAAACGATATAATTAATATCACTTTGTCCAAGAAAGTATTTTAACATTGTATAAAAATGGCTCCAAAAAATGCACGAGCCAAAATTGATTTTTGGCAAAACCTGCATTTATTGGCCATTCTTAGGTGCGTTTTTGCGATTTTCGGCCGAAAATTCGTAATCACGTACGCCCTCTCCCATAAAAATGGCCGAAAACCATACGTGTAACAGGAAGGGCTTTGGGGAATTCCCCACCCACCCAGGGTTGGACGTCCTCCCTACACCCTTCCCTCCAACGTCAGAAAATTTTGACCCACCCTCCCCCTTTCTTGGCGAAAATTTGCGGAGTCGCTAATCCCCCACCCGAAATTTCTAGCCGTTACATGTATGCCGAGGAGCCCCTCCCGAAAATTTTGAGCTGTTACATGCATGTTTTATAGTGACAGTTTGTCTATTTACTCTTGCTTACGTTCAAAAAATACTGTATCACTTCGGGAAATTCTAATAGTTAGCTGCACTTTTGCCATAGTAAAAATTAGGTTCAAAAATATTCAAAAGGTTTTAACCAAAAATCGTCTGACAGTGACTTGAGTCTTGCACTCTGAGAGGGGGTAATAAACCGCCCTCACCCCTCCCTTCGGGAATGTGTGTTTCCGATCCATGTAGCAAGCATGAGAATTAAAACATAGTCATCACATGAATAATAAATTGGCACTTTGCTGTATGTAACTTTGTGTAACTGGGTACGCGACTAAAACCACAAGAAAAGTCTATAGGTAAAAAATAGTCTTTGTACTGCAGATGCATTCTAAATAGTTAATATTCAACGGACATATTAAACTTATTCAAATTTGATTTTAACCCTCGGCGCCTCGGCACTTTTCAGCTACGCCCTCGGCGCCGAGGCCGAGGCTCCAAGAAACGCCGAGGCTTGCCGAGGCCGAGGCCGAGGCCTCGGTCCGATCACTGGTATGCACCCACCCACCCCCCAGAAATCAAAATACCTCCCCTCAGAATTCAATTTTTGAAATTTTTTTTGCTTTTTTAGCGATTTTTTTAAGAAACGTCGAAAAATGGTGTTTTTTTACCATACGACCACTTTTAAGACTATTTTTTGACCTTTGAAAATTTTTTCACCCCCCCCCAGAAATTTTTTCATTTTCCCCTCCAGAATTTTGTTGCTACCCACCTATGACACCGGCTAAATGAGCGCGCTTTTTTGTATAAAACAGTTTGACTTTTGGTTTCTAGTCGCCATGACCAAGTCACAGTAGGATCATAGGTGCGCAAGGTCAAACTTTCAGGGGGGGGGCGAAAACCATAAATTGCTAGATAGCTATGTGCTTCGTAAAAACGGCTCTATAGTCCTTTTGGGGCCAGAAAATTAGCTATATAGCCTTTTTGGTCTTTTTTTGGATTCACAAACATAGCTATTTAGCCTTTTTGGGCTAAAAATAGCTACTAATCTCTTTAAGGAGTCGAAAAAATAGATATATATTAGGGATCGACCGGAGGTCCATTTTTTCCTCCGGGCCGGAGCCGGAGCTCCGGCCAACGTCACCTCCGGCTCCGGCCGGAGCCGGAGCCGGAGGCCGAAGGCCGGAGGTGAACTTAGAATTTTCAGTGAACTAGAATTTTCACAAGCCGTAAATATAATTCATATGATGTACAGTATATAGGTCTGCATAAATACATTGCTCATGGATAAGTAAAAGATCTGTAGAAGTGAATGTTTATTATCTAGCCATGCATTTATATGTACTAAAATATTGCGACCATATGAAATTTATTATTCATTCCATAATGTACCTATTTAATCGAGCTATGCGAAAATCAAGAAGACTATCATGCAATAACGTTCTACTAGTTCTCTCCTCACCATAGGTGGGCAGCAACACAATTCTGGGGGGGGGTGTAAGAAAAAATTTTCAAAGGTCAAAAAATGGTCTCAAAAGTGGTCGTATGGCGAAAAAAACACCATTTTTCGACGTTTCTCATCGAGCACTATCTAATGGCATCAAACAATCGCTAGAAAAGCAAAAAGATTTTCAAAATTTGAATTCTGGGGGGTATTTTGATTTCTGGGGGGGGTATTTAAACTTCTGGGGGTGCATACCCCCACGCCCATGTGTGCTCCTCACCTATTACACATGTTCTCAAATGACTGGTCTGGCAGCGGCGGTTGGGTAATCGAAAAAATCATTTAATTAGCATATTTTTATTTTTAGCTCCAATCTCACCGCTTTCTCGCTTGCCCTTATTGTCTGGATGCACTTATACTCGAAAAGTACCCAAATAAACATAGCATAAAGAGCTTAGCAATGTGTCTGTCTGTATGTACTTATATCTACAATCTGTAATAGCTCAAAAAGTAAGTGAGCAGACTACGTCGCATCAAGTTATTTATTCTGTCACTCGAAAGAGATTTATATCCATTTGTGCGCTGAATTAACGCGGACTCGGCTCGCTTTGCATTCTGAAATATTCTCGTTCATTATTAAGCAAAATATATGATATAATATTTCACCAATGGTGCATTCACAATGCCACATTAGTGTTCACATTCACAGCTTCACTTATTAAACCTGTGTTTGTACAAATTCACAAAATAGACAATCTGAGTGCTGAGCTTCAAAAGAAAAGAAGAGCGTTAAAGCATTGAATGATTCGGTTCAAAAAACCTCCGGCCTCCGGCCCCTTTTTGTACCTCCGGCCACCGGAGGCCGGAGGACCAAAAAATGGCCGGAGGAGCCGGAGCCGGAGCTCCGGTCGATCCCTAATATATATCCTATTGAAACTCAGAAAAGACAACTAAATAGCATTTATGAGCTCAAAAAAGACTATATAGCTAGTTTTCTGAGCCCAAAAAGGCTGTATAGCTAATTTCTGAGTCCAAAAAAGGCTGCACAACAATGGTTTTTCGGCTGAAATCGCTGTATAGCTATCAATTTTTCAAAGCTCAGGGGGTAATACCCCCTCACCCCCATGCTCATGCATAATTAGGATTTAAAGAAAAAATTAATGTGATATTGATTTGTGCAAAGAAGACCGTCTGTCGCGATCTAGTCTTCCAATTTTAAGTGTTTTTCTGAAACAAAACGTCCTGCTTTTCATAGCACTTTTAGCCAATATTTGTTCCCGTAATGGAACGCACATTTATTAGTTAAATTTGTCACTGCATGCGTACTAATGTCACTCAGGCATCAGTCAGCAAACATGGTTCTTTGAAAATAATGTATCAAGAAAATGCACTTCATTCGGATCCCATGGAGCAAAATAGCAACTGAATTAAGTATCAAAAGAAGTGAAATGCACGCCATATTTTTCCTAGTCAGCATTATGGACAAATATTGAGAGAGCAACTGTTAATAAATTCAGAAAAGCTGAAATATTGTGCAGATTTTTTAATTAAAGTTTTGCTAGCTTAAGTGCCTTTTAATTTGCTGCTGTTCACGAAGCCAATGTTTAGTTTTAATAAACTTTTTATTCAGAAATGAATGACCTTCCAGACGATGTATTATATTTTTTAATGAAACCTTGTGTTTGCCTCTCTGAAACCCCTTTATACGAAGTTTCTTGTCAACCTGTATGTACGTCGTTTGCATTAACCCATAAGGCTATTTGTAAATGCGCTTTTTGATTCAGGTATCCGGATGGACTTGGATTTCAGCTTTCATTGCCTAAGCATGTTTTACGTAAACATTCTCTCCTAAACAATCTGCATAGTTTTCTGGTGACGGAGAGTGAGTTGGTAAGTCGAATTGTTGATTAGTCTAGCTCAAGGTTACAGAATTCAATCATATTTAGGACAGATTTTATATCCTTCCTAATAATTTATTTTATTAATTTTCAATGAGCATCCGTAATATTCAGTGTACTACTCATGTAAAGTAAAAAATTACTTTCTATATGTCTTCGTCAGGAAGTAACTTGTCGATTAATATCTAAGGAATCTTATTAAACGTTTAAATGCAAAACGAAGCAAAGTGATTTCAAGGAAATCGAACAGTTTTTGAATACATTCAACGAGAATAAGGAGACGCAGGTGTTTATAGACTACAAATGAAGCATCTCCTTAGTATCATTGAAAAACATTAAGGATACGATTTTTCCGAAAACTTGACAGCTCATTAATGTACTTTTTATGCTTGTTAAGGGGCAGCCATTCCTGTTGGGTTTGATTAATAAGTTTGGCTAAATATGTGCGACCATTGTGCACTTAGCATGACTTTACGAAACTGGTTCCTTTTTCCTTATTGGTTCTTACCTTCTAATTGATTCGAATGGGCCTTTAATTTGGATTTCGATCGGTTTTTTCTATTGGAAAGGAATAAATAAAATTAGCCAAGTTGAGTAAAATGGTATTCTCATGGGATGTTGCGTTGACTATACAGGTTCGACGTTCGGCTAGTTTAGTTATCCAGCGTTTATATACATGTCAAAAAACGAACGCATCGACCCGGGTTCGACTCCGTCTCGAGTCGCTGTTTTTAACAGATAACCGTCTTCAGCCCAGCCTTTTATCCCTCCGGGGTCGAAAAATGGAAAGCTGCACTTGTGTGGCATAGGTCAACCCTTGGGAGGATCGACCCCTTGCGGTATTCAAGCGGAAAAACGCGCGGCTCTGGTTTGTAGGCAATACTCAACTTTAGGTGAAAAAGCCAAATTTGGACCTTTTTTTGGACCAGACCATTATTATCGTATGGTAGAAGAACCATACATATAGCGGCTCGAAATTTTATGTAAGGGGTCCCCGGTTAGGGGTTGGGGTGAATTTTCTTCATTTTTTGGCTAAAAAGGCAAAAATGGCTAAAAATGCAACTTTTTCAAAAACTGGGGTCAAAAATTTTTTGACTATGGAGGGGAGGGATCCTTCCAGACCCCTACCCCTGCTACATGTACATATCGGTTGAACCTTTTGTAAAATGAAATACTGTTTGATTTGTGCCAGTACATTTAGGGAAATCTCAGTCGACAGGAAGCTGTTAGCATGATTCCGCCATTGCTGCTGGAGGTTGTGTCGAGTAGTCGCGTATTTGACATGTGCGCAGCTCCTGGGAGTAAAACGGCGCAACTGATTGAATTGCTGCATAAAGATGACGATGCGACTGTCCCGAGTATGTATTAGCGGAATTTTTACAAAATTTACTTGGATTATTCTTAAAATTTCATAGAGGAAAATCCAGAGTAACTGGAAAAGCCGATTACTAATCAAATACGTATCTATTCAAATTAATGTCTCTCGCGTGCAAATTTGTGATATTTGACTTTTTAGTATTTAAGATTTTGTCAATCTGTGTTTTATCTAACAAAAGAATTAGTCATTGTTGAATTGCACATTTGTGTACCATTTATGTGCAGCCTACGTCTTGATTGTGCCACATACCCGAGTCACTCTAATTTTCAGCATGTAATAATTAATGCTTATATTTTGTTTCCTATTATTTATCATTTAAAAATGGTCGCGTTTACTATGGCAATATAGTAATTTATTAGCCTGATTTTTGTTTGCAAATTTTTTTATCTTACAATTGCCTTTAATTTAAGCGAATTTTTATTTAAATTGAATCGCGTCTGCCAGACTTCAGCAGTTCTTCCACTTATTGGCATCGGGGGATGCGGGAGTTGTATTGCTGCCGTCTAAAATGGTAGCAATCGCTTATTGTCGAGTAAAACGCAAGGTGTTGCATGAAAATTTCTGAGTTCAGTGCGGAAAATTTAGCACAATTATCGGTATATTCAATTGATTTGGCCAATTTATTGCGTATATAATATGATTTTTGTTATGTTGTTACTTAAGTACTTTTCAATTTTCGTGCCTCACGTGTTTTATTTGTATAAAACGTGGACAAAAGTAATTTTATTCGTTCTAATGCATTCTGAAATCAGATTTTTGTCCTTTTCCATCAAAAATACATTTCTTCAAAAGTTGACGAGAGGTCGTAGTAGCTTATTGAGTAGATTAGTCTTTTACTAGATGACTATTCTTTAATTTTATCACCCGCTCTGACCAACCAAACTACCAGCATATCATTTCTTAGAGCTTTAACATGTATTTTTTATTACCTTGAATTGAGTGCGACAACATTTTTCGCTCTAGCCGGCTTCGTTTTGGCCAATGATGTCAATAACAAAAGGTGCTACTTGTTGGTCCATCAGTCCTTGAAACGTTTAAACAGTCCGTGTTGTCTGGTTGTTAACAACGATGCTGCTGCAATGCCTCGCCCTAAAATTTTGCTCGTAATTAGTAGACATTTAATAGACGGATAATGTTTCTCCTCCTCTTTGAAATATCTTTAATGTCATTATTATTGTGTGTTATGCCAGAAAGGTTTTGATTTTTGTTGAAAATAGGACTGATGAACGTACTTATTTGTTTATAACCCTGATTGCGGTTGATAAGGGATTCTGTAGCGATTGCTCTTAAGACATACATAATTCAGAATTTTGACTTTAAAAAAAGCAAAAATCGATGTTTTCAAAGTTTTCTGTAATTTCGATTAGGAATTTGCGTTTGTTGTCCTTTTCCAAATAGCTAGATAATGTTCAGTGCCTAATAGTCCATCAGAAAATTTTGCTCATGCGATGAAAATAATATTAAATGAAGTTATTCGAGTAATAATGAACATAATTCAGGTTCAATCAATTTGAATTAATTTCTAAGTAATTCTACTCAGATATTAACAATAAGGCATAACACTTTTTTGTCAAATACTTTCAAGGATGACGATACCATCGAGTCAGTGTTGTTTGATCAGATTTTGTGCGACGCGCCATGCAGGTACGTATGTAGGTATTTATCTGCTTTAACACGTGTATAGTTTATTCATACGACTGATTTTAGTGCTTTACCGAATATACGTTTTTAATTATGGTTCCAATCTTATTCATTCCAGCATACATGTAACGGCTCAAAATTATGGGTGGGGAGTCCGCGGCCATTTGAGGAGGGGGGGGGTAAACGACCTCCAATTTCAGGCCAGAAACGGCCAAAAAACAACTAAAAACGGCTGAAAATTCAATTTTTTCCAAAAATGGGGGGTCAAAAATTTTCTGGCTTTGGGGTATGAGGGGACGACCAACTTTGGATGAGGGGATCGCCTCCCCAACCCTCATCCTCCTGTTACATGTATGATTTCCAGCGTGCTTCTATCAACTAAAAATGGCATTTTAATAGGTTTTTGATGGAGCCGCTTGGAGCTATAAAAGGGGAATATCTTTTTCGTGCAAACATTTTTGTGGCATATATAACAAATTATCATATTTGGGGATTGTTGATCTACGATTTAGAAGCCACTTTAAATAATTGGGTGAAACGCTTATTCTTTAATGTCTAACTTGCTTTCTTTTTTTCGTGAAACATTTGACTTGTGTAAATCAGGTGTGTGTACTTTTAAATTGTAGAGACCAGGCCGCCCATATATCATTGTCTGCCTGGACGGGTTGTTTAAAGTTGTTCATCTTTTGACATGCTTCAAATATGAATATTAAAATAAAAATTTTTTAATGGCTCCATCTGTTTAATTACTTTTTGATTTTAGTTTCAGATTGCTTGCCGTGTTTTATTGTATAAATTATTTCAGTAATACTCGTTTCCTTGAAAAGAGGAAAATAAAATATTTCATTTGTTTGTATTGCTGAATTTCAAGTTTTCTTAATCGTTCATGGTAGTCAAACTAATTCTCGCGAATTCTATTTATCGACTCTTATCAAATGTTTGAATGTATGACATGGATAATTATGAAACTAAGTAAGTATCTAATGTGACTATGTTGATATTTTTTATATGTAGTAAGAACGGATTTCGACTGTGCTGCTGTATTCAAGAGTAAAAAATTTGTTAGTTTTTATAGAATAATTATTTTCTATCTATCTTGAAAAATGTCGGAAATATTGAAACCGATTATCTGAAAGCAGCTGTATAGCTTTCTAAACACGTTCTCTTGACTTGAGTAGGTACTCGAAAACTATGTAAGTAAATTAATGTATGTGATTAATTAAAATTCACAATTAACACTATTGCAGCGGAGATGGAACGTTGCGAAAAAATTTCGAAATTTGGAAGAACTGGTCACCTTATCATGCTTATAATCTGCACAAGTGAGGGAAATATCGCATTAATCCGTTCTTTGGCACCTATTACGCTTAAGGCAGCGATGTTGCATGAAGCACAAACAGGCCCGTAGCTAGGATTTTATTTCGGGAGAGAAAAAATTTAAAAACTAATTAGGGGACCGTCAAAACTAAGGGCATTTTTGAACGTTCCTTAACGGGCTCTACACAATAGTGAAGAAGAATTTTGAAAAAAAGTTTAAAGATTTTCCAGTTTATTTCATACTCACATACGAAAAATCTGCCCTTTAAACTATCTGCGCAACTGGTTTCCATCGTCCAGTCCATAAACGATTTCTTAACTTTTCGTATTTGTACCCAGTCTTTGTGCTCTGCAAAGAAAAATTAATAGAAAATTAGTTACATTTTCTCCATGTCTAATTCGAATTTGAACGTTTTAACAGACAGAAACTATACAGACACATACATGTAACAGCTCGAAATTTCTGGGGGGCGGCCTATTTTAGGAGGGATGAACTTCCAATTTTTGGCCAAAATCGGCCAAAAAATTCGATTTTTTTCCAAAAAATCGAGTGGGGAGGTTCAAAAATTTTCTTGACTCTGAGGGGATGGGGGAGATGTCCGACTATAGGTGTGCGGATCCCCCATCCCCCTGCTACATGTATCTTATCGTGGGGAAGCGGGTTTAGGCTTAAACTACAGGTATGTGTAGGTACATTATGTATGTACGTATCAGTTTTTTGTATTTTTTATGTTTTGTTTTCCGTTGAAAAGCTGCTTGTTTTTCAGTTTTTCTATGTCTAATCTAGCGTTGTGCTTTATTTAAAAAAGTACGCTACATAATCATAGATGCACGGGTCGGCCGGAGGAAGGGGTAAAATCCCAGACATTCAAATCAGCAAATTTAGTCTTCACGAGGAAAACGGGAAAAATAGCCTTAAAAAATGCTTTTTTTGTGATAATACCGTTGATTTCAAATCGGCAAATATTGATCAAATATTGATAATCGTTGTTCACAATCTGTTAAAAGTATTCTTATTAGAAAAGACTACACCTGGGCGTGGGGGTTTCTGCGGGTATGCCCTTACCCCCCTCTCCCGAGAAACCAAAATAACCCCCCTCAAAAAACCAAAATACCCCTCAGCATTCAATTTTTGAAAATTTTCTTTCTCGTTTTTTTCGCAATTTTTTGATGCTAATGGATAGTGCTCGATGAGAAACGTTGAAAAATGGTGTTTTTTCGCCATACCACCATTTTTAAGGCTATTTTTTGACCTTTGAAAAATCTTGCATCCCGCCAGAATTTCGGTGCTGCCCACGTATGGAAAAGAGTCGTTATTTTTCCTACAACATAAAAATAAAAAAACGCTAAATTTTTGTGATATAGACGAGAGGAAACCAAGTCTTTTTCGAACAACTGCGAATTATAAATACGCTAATAATGAAGAAAATATTTGAAAACAGTCGGTAAGTGCCAATAGAGCTATTTTTCCATGCGATTTTAGACATATCTCGAGTAAACATATTTATGTACATAAATGGCTCTTATTATTATGCTTATGATTGCAGTTTGGTGCCGTTTTTAATTATCTTGCTCATTTGTGATCATGCTTTATTATGCTTCACTTGTAACTAACAGAATACAGTGCAGAATTGGTAAACGTGGATTAGAAATGCTGAAATCTGGCGGAACAATGGTCTACTCTACGTGCTCATTAAATCCGGCTGAGAATGAGGCGACTGTATCTTACTTATTAGACTTTGCTCAAGGTAACTTAACGAAAGACCTTTGTCGCTGAAATCGCAATTTTTAACGTACGTTTTTATTAAGCGTCAATGTACGATTCTTGTATTTCCTAAATTCGGTAAAGGAGTCTTTGGTAATTTTTAAATGGCTACTTACTTGCCATCCTTAAATTTTCGACCTTAAAGTAAAATATCTACATAGTTTCCAATTTTCCGTAACAAGTCATTTTTTAACGAAAATTTCAAATTGCAGGAAAATATTAACTTTAGTAGGTTAGTACATACTAAGTCAGGGCTGAGATTGGGTCGAAAGATTTCTCTCTTGTCCTCTGTTCATGTGTTTGTACAATTTTCGATCCGAAATTCTTAACTTACTATTCGCGATTGCTCTTTCCTTTGATTTTACTGCGATTTAAGCAGACGGAGTAAAATATTGAGTAAGTCAGGAAAATAATATCGAATATTTGATTAGCTTAATGACATACATTCGTTCTAAAGAATGTGCAGAACTGAGTAAATAAATGATCTAAACCAAAATTATTTAAAGAAGCTTATTAATAGAAAATAAAGTGAACAAGAATAAATAAACAAATAAATAAAGCATGGCATTTCCCATAAAAGTACTGTACATTGACGAGAATTTAAATTTAAATTAAAATGAAGTACTCATCTCTTTTAAACATGCTATCAGAAATTATCTTAGAAGCTTACAAAACCATCGTTCAACGCTTGCACATATTATTGAATGTTAATGGTGATTCTGCACGATGTCTTTACCTATTGTTTCTAATTATGTAAATATTAGTTGTATATACATACATACATATATAAGTAGCCATATTTACGGGGGCGGCCCACTAACCTTGGCCGGAAAAAAATTTTGTAATGCGCAGAAAGTTGCAAAAATCGCATGTCTTTGTCGTAAAATCTTCAAATTTTCAAGCTGTTCGCGCCGGATGTGAAGTATTTTCCATAATTTAAACTCGAGCGGGACCGAAAAATGACAATTTTTAAGCTTTTTGAGTGAAAAAAGGATTTTTAAAAAGTTGAATTTATCATCTTGATGGATTCAAACTGTCTAAAAATGCGGTTTTCGCGAGCTATTCCGACGAATTTTCCAAAATACAGACCGATTTATGTTCAATTTGCCCCAAGTAATCGACTGGGCTCAAAAAAAAACCGGGCCCGGGCTTATATGCTTAAGGATATATATGTATACTTAATGTAGGTATTTATTAAGATCTGAAGATTATATGTTCACGTATAGCCTGTATACATATGTGTATATAATTAGTATAAACATAAATAAATAATATATGTAGTATGTACTAAGTTTAGACAGATATACTAAGACCAAAATACATACAAAATTTTAAATTGAATATACACGAGTTAAGATTCAAGATTGGTAATGAACAACAAGATAATATCATAATGGTAAGACAACGCATTATCATAAGAATTTGCCATTTATGCATATATTTCTAAAATTAAATTTAGCTTAGCTTTTATCATAGAAGAGTTTGCCATTTAAGTAAATAGTTATAATTAAATTTAGATTAGCTAGACGCCAGGTGATCAATCGATGCTAGGGATTTCGACCATTTTTCACTGTCCATGACCTTGACTGCAGCTTAAAGAATAATTAAATTCATTTTTCATGAGCAATATTTCTGACATAAACAAGCAGCTTCGGTTTCCACAGTCGTCAAAGTAGTATATAAAAAATTTTGGGCGCTTTGCGCCAAATCATTTTTCAGCAAAGTCGTTCATTTTATTCCATGTGCATGATTAAAAAGGATCTATGTAGCAGCTTAATTTTAGTGATTCTAGCGTTCTTTGCTTGGACCTTCCGACTTTTCGGGCGCTGTTTTATGTTACATTATTATAAAAAGCAAAATAAATATTAAGCACTCATTAAATCAGCTGATTCCTGCTGCATCACATAATTTCGGCTTGATATTCTTACAAATTATAGATCCACTGACGCCTGTGGTCAGCACAGTTCTGTAAAGAACTTGCAATATATGTTTAAGGGCAAGAAATGTGAGAATAATGGCCAGCTACAAAATTGAATCATTTATGTCCTAAAATAATTTTAGTTTATAATTGTGTGTGACAGAAGTCTTAACGAATTATAATAAATCTTAAATCTTAGCTGATTCCTGCTGTAGTTCCGGGACTGGATGAAAAGTTTTTGGTTATAAACCTGCAAACGATCGATCCCTATTCATGCTGCACAGTATTTATTTATCAGACTACATATCAGACTCTTAGCTGGACTGCATTGCAGTAATTCATGATGAAATGACGCATAAAAACACAGAAATGCTGAAATAAAAAGTAAATATGAACTCGATGTATAGAACTAGGAGGATGTTACGATGATCAAATGAGTACAGGAAGGCCCAAAATAATTTGCACGGGCAGTTTTAATCCATTTTCAGAGTCCAATGTTGCTAATGTGATGGCACCATTAGGAAATATCAACTTCTAAAAGTTTTAAAACTTTGTTATTAATTAGTCTAGGGCCCGGGGCCTTTTCAGCCAGGCCCTGTCCACATGGGGGTAGCCAATCTTAATCGGGATTCCCCACCTCACCCCTTTTCATGTGCGGCCAAATGACACCTTACACGATTTTTTGAACGAATCAGGACTGTTTTCAGGCGCCGTTGAGCTCGTTGACATTTCTGAAAAATTGCCTGGTCTCAAACGTTCGTCCGGTTTGAGCAGCTGGAAGGTATTCTATATTGTCATACATTAACAATAGTTGATCAAGACTTTGTTATCCCCTTTTTCTTGATTTCCGATTCGATTATTTTGACCTGCTTTAGTCTTCATACGAACAATCATTTGCATTTCTAAATATTGTTTGCGTTCACGAACAACATTTCAAAGTCAAATTATGAGATGTGTCTCGAATCCTGTAATTACATAACAAACTCCATAATATAAGCCTTGTCTTTGCCATTAATACCATATTTACACTGTTTTATTCCTTTGCCTATAATAAACTGCGAAAACAAATGGTATTTATTTGAAATATCTCTTGTTTATGTTAAATGTCTTTTTTGTTATTGTTATTTTCTTTCTGTTTCTTGCTGGTATGTGCGTACTTAGATATTGTATATACCGTTTCGTATTATGTATATAAATACTTTACTTCTAATGACCAAATTCTGAGAGTTCTCTAACAAAGAATATAAAACGCTAAGGTATAAATAATAAAATTGCACGCACTTTTCATCAGCATATACTCTTTAAGTCGTATGTGATTTTGAAATAAGCGGACCTAACATACATATAGGTGTTTTATTCTAGATTATGGATAAAGAGGGAAATTTTTACAATAGCTTATCTGAAGTACCCGAGGATAAACTTAGGTATTTACCTAATACTGTCTTTCCGAAAGATCCACAAACTGTCGAAGGCTTTCACTTGGAAAGATGGTATGAATATATTGTATGCTTAACATACCGCCTTTGGTGCTTCTAATTGCTTGATAAGTCCGAATGATTGAGATTTTCTTTTCATCGTGATCTTAGTGCGTATAAATATATAAATATATTATGACAGTTTTGTGTACACTATACACTGATTACATATATAGTTTTGATATTGATTTCTTCTTAAAATACTTTAGTATTTCTTTTTTCATTTAATGGTAACTTTTCTTCCACGTGCTGGATAAAGAAAATCTTGAATTTGAGCTCCACATATATGAATTTGACTTAGCTTAGCTAATCACAGTTAGTTATGTGTATAAGTACATACATGCTCCGAGCGCTGTTATATTTAAAACACTATTTAATTGCTTTTTATTATTATTTTATTTCTATTATTTTTATTATTTTACTAAGTGTGTTTAGCACAAATAGTGTTACACAATAAACTTTTATGTTTATTTAGCATGTTCGTCATTTGCTTACTGTTCTTGGTTTTTCAAGCATGCGAATTTCGCCTCATCTCCAAGATACTGGAGGATTTTTTGTTGCTGTTCTCAAGAAGACGAAGGAATTCCCGTGGCTTAAAGAAGCGCAGAAAAAAGTTCGTTTGTCTTGGCTTTCTTTACTCTTTCTTTTTCCTTCGCTATCATTTCTCGAAGAATATCCCAGGATTGAAGGAGATGAAAATTGACCTTATGATTGAGGATGATTTTTTTGGCGTTTCGATTGATGTAGTAATTTTCTATAATAATTGCATTTAAAGAATTTTTACCGCCCTTACTAACTTGCTTTCATAATTCAGATTGTTAGAGATTTCGAAACGATATTATGTATATATGTATACTGTACTCAAATTCTGCACATATTTGCAGAGTAAGCAATGATTCGCGTGCCTTTTTGTACATTATATGTGATGACTTATTTTGAGCTGTTACATGTCTGGTTTTAAGAAGTAATCTTTTACAAAGTGTAAACGTTTCATTGAAGACCAGAACTGATCGAGTTGCGTTTTAGGTTTAATTTTAGTGATTTTAGACATATGAGTTGCTATATTGATTTTTTCTTCGCCGGAGTTGTATTTGTACTCGTGCACATCGTATTGTCCACGCGATGAATCCTGTAAGCTGTTGAATTGAAGTCGATAAAAAATTTTTGGATAGAAAATGTTTTGAAAAAATCTAATCAAAATTAAGCTGAATCGGGTTGAACTCACTAACTTCTAATTGCAGATTATCGCAAAATTTTTTAAATGGATTCTACTCATGCGCTTAGAGGATGGGGATATTACATTCACCTCTCGCAATGCCAAATGGCCACTGATATCCTGCGGTGATTTTCAGCATGAGAACCGTTTTGTGCTTAATTTTCAGGGCTAAACTTATTAAAAATGACAGATTTTTTATGTGCTTGACCAGTTAACGATTTTCGGCTGGCTGTCAACGATTTTTTTGTTAAACTTATTCAAAAAAGTGGCGCATCACAGATGAATGAATTTCTGTGTAATTGAAAACGCCATTACCGCGTCAAATAAGATTATGGAGCCATACATGAAACGGCTCGAAATTCGGAATTTTGAATGGGGGTCCCCGGCCAATTCAAGGGGGGTGGGGAGTGAATCATCTCCAATTTTTGGCCAAAAACTGCCAAAAAACACCCAAAGACGGCCAAAAATTCAATTTTTTCTCAAAAATCGAGTAGGGGGTCAAAAATTTTCTGTTTTTTGGAGGATGGGAGGGACTACCAAGTTTGGGTGAGTTATCCCCCTATTCCCCTGTTACAGGTATGTAAAGCGCTAAAAATACGGCTAACCTTTTAAATGTGCGTATTTTATACGCATGTAGATAACTGATTATTTTCGTCGTTTGACTTATAAAGCGGACGCTTAATTTGTCAATCATAGTATTTCAATCATCCTACAGATCCTGACTGCGCGTACTTTTGTTAAAAAATCGAAAAACTAAATTTTATGTACAAGAATAAAAAGTATAACGCTTGATTAAAAGTAAAATGCTAAAAGTATTTTACGTTTTTATTGTATGGATAAACAATAACTGTGCTCATGTATAAGAAAGGTTTTAAGGTTCAGGTCAGACATGTTGCAGTTCAGAATTTTTGGAGAGGGCTAGCCGGCCATTTTTAGGGCCCATTTGGGTGGGGGGGGGGGCAAATAATATTAAATTTTTCGCCAAACATTGTAAAAAAACCTAAAAATAGCTTTAAAATGCAAGTTATTACCGAAAATCGGGGATCTTGGTCTTTCGGGTATTTAGGTTATATTTAAAATATTAATTTATTTTAATTGTTTAATTATCAATTAATTTTATTAATCATATGGCTCAGATAATCTTGCTTGACCGTACCCTATTCCCAAAATTTTAACGTTACATGCGTGCCATGACATTGGGCCAAAATTCCGTTTTTGGCATTCTTAAGGGTTTTTTGAACTTTTGATATGAATGAGAAAGATAACTTTTATCTCACGTATGTACCTAATTGAAAGTTTCAGATTGATCTGACTATATTTAGATCGTTAGTTTTTTATGATTGCCAGGTATTTCCTATTAAAATCGACTAATTTCAACTTGTAATGAAGTGTTCGTTGCTGTATGGCTATGAATGTGTGTTTTTGAGGATCATCGGTATTCTTGAGTTTCTGAACATTACTGCTTTTTAGCAGGCACGTATCTCTGGGAGGAATGGGGGGTTCGAACTCCCTAAAATTCAGAAAAATCGGAAAAATATGACTTTAAATGTTATTTTGTGCTATTTTTGGGCTTAATCCCCCCAAAAATTGCTGTTGGTCCCTCCAAAATAAGACGGCCACCTAAGTGCCTGCCTTTCAGAGCATTAGTCGCAGGATCTGACTAATAAGTTTTTTCAAGAAAGTTGACCTCGATAATATGCACCATCTTAGTGCTTTGAGCGAGACGGGCAGAGAGAGTGGCTCGCTAAGCCCGCCAAGGAAGATGCGCAGGTTCAGGGGATTCAAAGAAGATCCATTTGTTTTTCTGACTCCCGATGATCCAGGTTGGAAAGCCGTCGAGTAAACCATTAGAGTATCTTATTTTTTCTATATGCTTTTGATTGTTCCGCATTTGATAGCGGATCTTTTCATATCTTCCTTTATCCGGATTAAAAGGGTCTCTTATCTCCACAATAGTTCTTTTATTTTGAATAAATCGAGATAAATGAGAACTAAGTCGCTTATCTTTTTGTATATAATATTGCTTTTGGAAAACTCTTGTATTGAATAGAAACTTTATACATATAGATGACACAGATGCATGGTCTTGATGCCTGGGTCAACGAAGGTTTTAACAGAAATTGCGGAGAGAGTGGAAGAGCCCAGAATTTTAATAACTTATAAAAATTGCATGAGAATAATCTATTTGAGCCAAAATTGTTAAATAGTACTTGGTTTGCGCGACTTTCGTTAAATGACGTATTTTTTCTGCAACTGAGGTAATCCAGTACCCAAAATAGGTTTTTCACCCCGTCAAAATGTTTATTTACATGCATGCGCATATATGCGGATTTCAGGCGAAAAGTTGTTTCTATTAAAATTTCTTATTTTTAACCAATTCTATACTTTTTGACTGTCAAGAATGATATCTATTTTTACTCTTAAGTGCGGTCGAACAATTTAAAGAGCTTTTAGAAATTAACGAATCGGCAAAGTCTTCATAGAAATACCTTTATAACTTTGTAATCAATGACGACATACATTGTTATGTACACATACTCGTAGGTGCGCAATGTCCGCATGCTTAGTGAGTGATGACCTTTTGGTTAGGAAGCGAAATTTGGGAATCGTTATATTAAGTTGAGTTTATAAGATACCTACAACCATTGTGTTAAAAGCGTCCGAGCTATACAAGTATATAACAGAGGCGTATGGAGGGTCCACCGAAAGTTGGCCGACCCCTTTATCCCCCTAGAGCCAGGAAATTTTTGACCCTCTTCCCCAAATTAAAAAAAAAAGATTTTCGTTTCTTGGCCATTTTTAGGTATTTTTTGGCCGATTTTGGCCAAAAATTGGAGGTCAACCCCCCTGCCATATCCTGTAAGAATGGCTAAGGGCCTCTCAACTAAAATTCCAAGCCGTTACATGTATAGTTCGAGCGTATCTCGTTTACAGGTTAGGTGACTGTTTGTCAATGTAACTAAATTTTGAGTGCTTCTGCGTGGGTGACACAATGGCCCTTTATTTTACCCCTTCTTACGTGCATGGTTAAAAGATTCCTGAAAACTTACCGAAAATCATTAATGCTTGAAATGCTTTCTATAAATCGTTCAATTTGTTCGGTCGTCTCATTTTAGAGCTCATTTTGACATTTCACCTGGGTTTCCAGTTCGCCAGCTGTTTCGGAGAGGTCATCAGCCGGAGAAGAAGCGAAATTTATATCTCGCTAACGACATTATCAGACGCATAATTGAAAACAATGACGACAATATCAAAGTAGGTCGCACTTTTGACTACTACGAGTATTAATTTCCTGTGTAGTGTGCTATAGCGTGGAAAAGAAATGTCAGCAGTTCTAATTTTTGCAATTTTTAGCCTTTTTTCAATTATTCTGCTCCTTGTTATTCTAAATAGTCCAGTTTTACTTATAGCCTATAATGCAGTCGATATATAGTATCAACTTTGTTCATTGTTTCGGGCATGTTCTGATCGCTTCTTACATAAATACCAACCTTAGACGCTCAGATGGGAGTCCCGAAATATTTATTGGGAAATCTTCCTCTATATATGTACTTGCAAGCCAGATTCAAAAACTGTATAACACTCTTTTCTACTATTTTTGAGCAAAAATGACGAAAATTAAAATATGTAATCAAAGGTTTCTCATATAAAAAGCTGCTTTCTTCGTTGCACATGTGATTTTTTTGTTAAATCTCGTTAGCCTTACCTAACACAATATTTAATGATTTAAGAACCCTGATAACAACCGATTATCTGTCACCTTATCTTCTGTATGAATAATTAATCTTTAGTGCACAAGAAAGTTGCGACAATGTATTAGCCTAAAGCAGTGTCAGAATGATGTAATTTTACTTAATAAAACTGCACCCGTCCTGTTTAATGTACTTAAGATAATTGTTGCTTTAGTTGAAACTGATTTTGTTGGTTACTTTTATGACTTTAACAAGGTCAGTTTGTAATAAAGGTTCTGTGAACTACTCCGTAACGTATTTCTATCTTGTATTCCGTGTAGATATCGTCATCTCGTCGATGTAGAGTGTCAGACTACTTTTAAGTGGTAGTATTAAAATAAATACATCTCTGCTAGCGACTTAAATGACGGATTTTCTGCTATTTATGAATGTTGAGATTTTATCCTGTCTACCGTATCTGTATGGCTTTGGTGCTAATGGATTAATTTAATTAGCAATTTATTGGAAAGATTGTTTAGTCATTTTGCTTAATTTCTTAGCAAGAATTTTCTCTTTTTCTACAGTGAATTTTTGTTCATTATCGATTTAGCTCGCCCGCGCATCAACGTGTGTGACCATGAAGCAGTGTTTTTTTGTACAAGGTCCGTTTGTACATGCACAAAGATGGTCCCCCAAAGTCTTTGTACATTTTGTACACACAAATTTTTGGGCACTAAAATGTGGTACAGTAGCGATTTTAGTGTAGTAAAAACGGAGTTGTTCGACGTTTGGTAGTGTATATATTTTAGCTAATTTCTGGGTCTCTTAGGGCAAAAATCACAAAAAAACTCGTCTTTAAACGGCGCGAAGCGCCGAAAAAGTTGACATTTTCCCTTTTGAAATGCAATTTCTGCCATTATAAAGATATATAGAATACACAATTACTCATTTCGGCGCGAAGCGCCGAAAATTTTTGCGAATTTTAGACCTTTCTTGCAATTTTTCTCTTCCAAAAAATCTTTGAACATATACAAAGACGGTCCCGAAAAGTCTTTGTACATTGGGAAAAATCTTCGCCGAATACAAAAAAAGCGTGCCATGAAGCCGATCTCAGATCGGCTGCTCGAATTAATTTCAAACTCAATGCAGTTTAATTCTTGTGTAGAGACAATGTTGACGATGATTATAACTTATTGTTAGGTTTGGTATGTAATTCATTTCGTATGAAACCTTCCATGTGCACAACTTTCGCCTAAAATTCAATATTACGGCCTACATCATGTCACAGAATGTGAAAGAAGCAGATAATAGACACTGTTCTCTGGGACCCGTGGATTCTATCAGCACTGTAAGCCAATTGCATCTATGATTATATTGGAAACATATTGTTGGAGAAGTATTTTTGGCTTAAAAATCTTAAATTTTTGTGTGTTAAACAGACATTTGTATATGTAAAGGCTAAAATGCTATCTTTCTGACCTACTAAAAATGCATTTTCTTTTAAATTTTTGAAAATAATATCATTAGATGCGTAATATGTGATATAGATATAAATTATTACAAACTGTTCCATGATTTTTATTATGTTAAGCAGCTCTAAAACGTATAAAACTGCCTAGTAAGAGAATAGGTGAAATTTCATCATTAACGATTCTGATTTTATGGAGAAATCGTTTAAAAACGCAAATCCGGTCTCAGATTGGCAACCTGGTACACAAATGGAGGATTAATCAAGTTATCATTTATCTATATGATGACTGATAGACTGAAGCTTGCTTGGGGCTTTGCGGTCCAAACCAAAGGTGCTTAGTATGTATGATCGGACTCTAACAAGAACCGATCAGCCGTCTTTTAGTTAAAAGGTTAAAGTACGCTTTCGTACATTACACAATGTTTTCAATCTCTGCTCCTAAGCTTAAAAGAAGATTATCTTCTAGCTCGCCTATTACTAATGTATATCTTTCATGTCGCTTTACATACACTGTATTGATTATGTATGCAGTTATCAGTTTTAATCAGTCGAGTTTCTCATTTACTAGATAATAAACGCCGGCATTAGGTTGTTTAGTCGCATAGATACGAAGGGAGAAACGACTCAGATTAGACTAACTCAGGACGTAAGTAATTTTAATTGTCTTATGTCTACTTTTATATCACTTAGTGATGCGGTTACATTTTTATCAATTTAAGCTCATGCCTGTACGTTTTTCTGTGCAGTAAGCTTTCTAATCGCAATTTATGCCAGTTTATGCACGTTGGCTTTTTCCGCACCGCCTACATTACGCATAGAAAATCTTATGAAAATTAATTTTTAAAAACTTTATATTCAGAATAATGGTTCATGCGACGATAATTTTCGCATAATGATAAGACCTGCACTGTTTCAGTTGTATTTTGTATTTTTAATTATTTTTTTGTGTTACTTATCATATTTATATATTATTTATTATACAAACACTGTTTATTATTTCTCATTTTCATTAGTTTTTTAGAAAATTTTCTAGTCAATTGCTTATATACAACGGACATAGGTGCCCATTAGCACTAGCGAATCATCGTTTGTATGTCGATCGCACATTTTCATTGAAAAATAAATGAAAAGTGGTTCAATGGATTAAAAATTCTGGGTGGGAGTAGTCTGCTACGGGTTAATTACCTCCTATGTTTGACCTAAATTGGCGAAAAAAAGCATGTAAAATGATCTAAAAACGCGAGTTTTGCTTAAAAGTGGAGCAGTGTTTTTTTGTACAAGGTCCGTTTGTACATGTACAATGATGGTCTCCAAAAGTCTTTGTGCATTTTGTACATGCAAATTTTTGTGTACTGTAATATAGTACAGTACCGATTTTAGTGTGGTAAAACAGGGTTTTCCATCTTTGGTAGTGTATTTTAGCTAATTTCTGGGTTTCTGACGCCAAAAATTACTAAAAATTGTCTCAAAGCGCCGAAAAATTTGACATTTTTCTATTCTAAATCCGAATTTTGCCATTTTAAAGATATATAGGACAAACAATTATATACGCATTTCGGCGCGAAGCGCCGAAAATTTTTGGGAATTTTACACCTTTTTACAGTTTTCGTCTTCCCAAAAATCTTTGTACATTTTGTACACGCAAAATTTTGGGTACTATAATATGGTACAGTAGCAATTTTTGTGTGGTAAAAACAGAGTTGTTCGACTTTTGTTACTGTATTTTAGCTGATTTCTAGGTCTCCAAGGGCAAAAATAACTAAGAATCGTCTTGAAACGGCGTGAAGCGCCGAAAAACTTGACATATTTTCCTTCTGAAATGCAATTTCTACTATTATAAACATATATAGAACACACAATTACTCACTTCGGCGCGCTTCGCGCCGAAAATTTTTGCGAATTTCAGACCTTGTGTGCAATTTTTGTCTTCCCAAACCAAACATCTTTGTACATGTACAAAGATAGTCCCGAAAAGTCTTTGTACATCGGGAAAAATCTTTGCCGCATACAAAAAAAATACTGAAGCGGAAGGATAAAAAATTTTAGCTTCTGGGTGGATGGGATGCGAGGTCGATCGACTTTGGATGGGGGCATACATGGACAAGGTAGAGGTGGCCTGAGGAGTGTGAAATTCAGGAATTGTCATATAGTAAATTTTGGTCATTGTTTTTTGTACAAGTTCTCTTTGCACAGGTACAAAGATGGTCCTCAAAAATCAGTATGCATTCTGTACGTGTACATAAATTTCAGGCCATAATATGGCAGAGAAGCATAGCGCCAGAAAATTTTGATATTTTAAACATTTTCAGGTAGAATTTTCGGCTTTTTTCGCAGTACATAAGCTCAAAAATTGTCTTTTAGTACCTTTCGTTTCATCGAAATCGCCTGACAGTACCTGGTTTTCCAAAACCTTAAGTAGGGGCAATACCCCTTCTTACCCTCTCCACTATGGCGATGTGTGATGAGGGGATGGAATCTCCCACCCCCTGTTAAATGTATGTATATTTATATGTACATACATATATGTAGGTCTCATTTCGAGAAAATATTGAAACCTTTCTTTTGTTGCCAATAATTATTACGTATATAAGACTAGTTGCTAGACATGATAAGCTTTCTAAAAATTTGGCAGCACAAGTGTTTTTCATAGGAGGTCAGCTTTTCCACTTGTACAGGAAAATTAGCAAGTTATTTAACTTTCAATGAAAAATTTTAAATCAGTCTCATTTTTAATATCAGAATTCTTAATAGGTTAGTTAGTACAGGAAAATATTTGTTTTTTAAAATATGTTTTCCTTATTCTGTAAACTAACTCAGTGAATACTCCTTTAGATGTGTCTCTTCTAAAAGACTAAAATTTATAAGAACTGTTTCAGGGAGTAAACGTCTTGTTGCCGTACATCAGGCGAAGACTGGTCGAAATATCTCGAGACGAACTTGTCGATATCTTAACAAAATCGGTCGAAAATTGTTATCCGTTATCGAATTACACTGGAGCCGCCAGATGCAGATTCGATACTTGCGGTAGTTATGCTTTTCAATGTTCGAACGTTAAGGAAGTTAGAGGCTATTTCTTTCCTAAATGGACATTAAGGCTTTAAATGTTAAGCGTCAAGTAAAGGAGCCTAATTTATCGGTCGAAGAGTTGAAAAACGCGTGATTTTTGGAAAAAACCTGATTTTGACAATTTGTTTCATATATCATTCTTTACAATAACGTCTGTACTATAGAAGATTCCCAGCACGATGTTACACCCGACTGTACATATGCGTACCACACAGAATCTGGGGGTGGGTGTCTCTATCCTGCGAAAAATTTTCGATTCCAGAATTTTTGATTTTCCAAAAAATGTAGAAAATGTCGTATTTCAAGCGTTTTTAGCGACCTTCTAATTCAAAGTGTTACATTCCAAACGTCTATTTTTTACTATATAATAATGGATTTTTGTGAATTTTTCTCGGATGTTTCCATCTTGTAAAAAGGAAGAGAATCGTCATAAACGCCAAAAATGATGCTTTTGACACGTATTCATCGTTTTTGAGCTCTGAAAGAACATTTTGAAAAATTTTTATTTTCACACCCTAGAATTTCTATGGTTTGCATGCGTCAAGAGCGTAAAGATCGCTTCTGCTAAATCTCCGCTATAAAGTTTGATCTTAGCATGGTTTCCGTGCGTTCTTGAAAATATGTACATTATAATGAAAACAAACTTGCATCATACGTTATGCGATTCGAGAATTCACGATTTTTAGCGTCTGCTGTGCTGAAAGTGGTTAATTTAAATCGTAGCACATTTTTCAGGTGATGGAAGCGTAGTTCTGCAGTGTAAAATGGATCATAAGAATGTGGCAGTTTGCGCATGGTTGGGAAAAAATGTGATAAGCCCTTATTTGAGCAAAGAGTCTACTTTACACATATTGCGAATGCTTCACTACGACACGACCGAATTTGGTTAGTTGGCTTGTAAAGGATTGATTTTGTCGAACACCTTTTTGTATGATAACAAAATATATAAACACGATTAAAAATGTATGTACGAAGGAGTCTGAAGTTTTTTTCCGAAAAATCTTGAATATAACACTTACTTAAGGCCGTCTTTGTTCTAATATTTATTTTTTCTTGAAGAAAACGAAATGCTTAATGCCAAAAGGACACGGCAGAAAGGGAAGCAGGGTCTTGACGCGGGAAAATTTGAAAGTGTAGACCAGGACTACACTGAAGAAGTAGCGTTGAAAGAAGAATCTTCTGGTGAAGAATCCGCATGTGTCACTCGTACTGATGTTATAAGTGATAACTCATTAGTGACATAATTTGCTATTTTGCTCTGTTTTGTTAGTTTTCTATGCCGAGTTCTTTGTTATTCTAAAATAATAAAATTTAAAACATGTGCTAGTCCTCACACGAATTACTTTTTGTGAGTTGTATTAACTTTCATTTTAATTAGAACTGTTCGCCCAATCATTGACGTATGCATAGCAACTGATTTTACGTACCTACTTTAATTTTTAGTCAGTTCTTATTTACATCGTTTGTTGCATACGTTTAATATTTGTTATTCAGCAGGCTGGCATAATTTAGCTAACGGAAAATAGATGCATAATTAAAGGTCAATAATTGGTACATGATTTATCTAATTGGTTCACTTCTTCGAACGCGTATGCTTAAACTGAAAATTTTGATCGGATATTACTGACTATTTCTAGGGTAAGGTTAGCCGGCTTTCCAATTTTGCTTGGATAACGCAAAAGCCCTAAAAAGGGAAGTCATTGGGAAGTTTAAATATAAAGCGACTAGAATAAAAAGCTGGAGCGTATATGGTCAAAGAATTGTTTTGTACAGTAGGTAGATTTTTAAATGAGCGAATGCATGTGCACTTACACATAGGAAGGGGCATGGATATCACCCCCGCTGAAGGGTCCAGAAGTTTGATACTGATGAGGAATTTAGGCCAAAATAGTGTATTTTGGGGCGATTTTGACAGAATTTACTTCGTGAAAGCAGTGTACTATATGTATGCAGGTAGTAAAAATTCTGGATTTTACCCCGCCGTGACCACAGATTCTTAATTTTAACTGATCAACCTGGTCTTGTGCATCTGAGAATGGATGAATTATATGTATATTATGTAGATAATCGAATGGCTTCATGCCGTGATAAATTCAGAAAAGTTTGCTTGAAGCATATGCATCTTATTTTTACTTGAATGTATATGTACTGATTTGGTAAGTACATTCGTGCTCTAACAATGCCAGAAGCATATTTACACTGATTAAAGTTGTATGGTCGCCTGACACTGCATTATTTCTTGCCACAATATGACCTGATTACACGCTGATTCTTATGATGACTCCCTTCGGCCTCATTCTGAATTCTATTTGGGGGGTGGACGAAATTTTTATAGTCGGATACGTATGTGCATATCTCGAGAATCGTGCAGATATGTATGCAAGAATAATGACGACATTCTTGAGCGTGCATGACTGATCACTCAATAAGTTCGACTCCGGGAACTTGAAATCAGTTTACAAGGAATCGTACGTGGAACCGGATAATTTTGAGTCGGTTCGATCAAAAGTTTTGCTAAAAACTTGTTTAGGCAGACTTCGAGTAGAAACAGAAAGACAGAATTGAATTCTGTGACCCGCAGAATAAAGCACAATTTCACTCATAATAAGAAATACCTATTGTAATTAGCGTAGTTGCCATAGCACATTAAGTCTTAACTTTCTGCATAACGCAGTCTCAAGAATGTTTGAAAGAAATTAAATATTGATTCACATGTTTGAAAACACATGCGTAAAGCTATTGTGCATTGGAAATACAAACTCAGTGTTTCGATTAAAATTGAACAAAATATTAAAGTCTGGGCTCAATGAAGTTCGCTTAAAGAAGTCATTCTGCAACGTCATGGTGCGCAGCTGCATATGAATAAACCATTTTTTGTTTGTCTCGAAAATGCGCGTATTTTCTTGTGATGATAAATCTTATCTACTTTACCGTGATTTGCATAAACTCGCTAAGCATTGTCAATTTGAACGTTTTTTTAAAGCTGCGTCTTGACTTTTTAGATTTGTCATAATTTTCAGGTGTGTCTGTGTTGCTAACCTGATTATTCGACTTTTGCTTATTTGTTTGTATTAGATTGCGATGGTCAAAGTTAACAGGCGAAAGGCCGCAGATGATGGTCGAGATAATCGTATTGATGACAAGCAAGAAATATTGCAGTTATCGAAAGAAATCGATGATATACTGGAACAAAAATCAGCGAAACACAATTTATCTGCAATTAACGTGAAGAGCATTTTATCGGTTAGTTCCTTGTATTACTTATCGCAGATCCATTTCTTCGTTTTTTATACATTCATATTTATAGAAAAGAAGGGAACATTCGTATGGGTATTCTCAAATTAAGGTAGTAGGGATGAGCCGATGCCACTTTTTAGAAAATGACCGATTCCAATTCGATGATAATTTTTTTAAATTTAAGAAAAAACGATTTCGATCCTAATGCGATTCAGCAAAACTCATTGCTGATTCTGATTCGATTCGAAAATAATAAGAATCGATCGATTTCAATACTGATTCCGATTCCTATGCCGAACCTTACATATATGCTGTACTGACCGTATAAGCGCATGTGTACTATCTTAAATGCAGTATAGTATGCACGCTTTCTGCAGTTTTCATGCAAGTAAAATTACATGTCTGGGATCATTTAGTGTTTCCCTAAAAAGTCGAAATTTTTGAAATTCTATGTTAAAAATATGCTATCAAAATGTTATTGTTTATACGGCGAAAAGTACTGATAAAACTATAAAACGTAGGCTGAATGATAATCAATGATGACAAAATTGCTCATTTATTTGTTGTAATAAAGCGGATGTACACGCGATTCATTAAGAGTCAGGATTTTTCAGGAATTTTAGATTTAAAGAAATGATCAAATCGCTTTTTTCTCCAGAAATCCGTATTAAAGCCACGAAACTTTCATTGTGAATAAAAAGGCAAGTCTGAAGCGGAATTATGGTTTATAGGTGCCAAAAATGCCAACATATGCCACCAATAAGTTATATCTGACGCGAAGATCCAGAAATATTTAAGAGATTGCATTCAACAATAGCGAAAGATCGTTGACAGATAATGCATTCTTTATCTCACTACCTAAACTATGTTGCGTCAATCGGAATTGGGTTACCCCCGCCCCCTTAAGCTCGCTCTTAAGTAAATTTGAAAATTTTACTATCCTATCCTTGCCTGCTATCCTCATTTTACTGCTATTTTGCTGCTGTTTGTATGTAACATACAAATAAAGCTATCAATAACTCTGTTCATCAATATTTGCGTCCCGCTTTGATGAAACACAAAATTGTTTTTTTGACTGATTGAAGCAGAATTCATCTTTCAAAATGCTTTGGCTTTCATCAAAATTTCTGAAAGAATGTAATCGATCATGGAATCGGAAATTAGTATATTTTTAACCGATTCCAATACGATTCCTATTCCCGAATTATCAAAAATGGCGATTCGATTCCAACGCCGATCCCTCAGTTCTCCTAATCACCGATTCAGATTTAGATTCGATTCCATGCGAAATGACCGATTCTAACCGATTCCAATTAATCGGAACATCCCAACAAGTTAGGTTCTAGCTTTGTACTAAAACTTTTACTTTACTGTTACCTTGTTCTAGAACGAGGAAAAGCATTTGTTACTTGTACACGGGCCCGTAACCAGTATGGACAGCGGGAAGCTCCAGTCCTCTCCCCTGGAATGAAATTTTTTTACAGGCAAACTTTTTTAGAAATTTTTCCCATGTACGCGTCAAAAAAATCGTTTTTCAGCGTTTCTGACGATGCTCTATCTTTCTAGAGCATGGAAACATGGAAAAATTTCGGAAAAAATCAAAAAGTCGGCACAAATTGAACAAACATACTTAAAACTAGAGCTGTGCCGGGCTAGGCCTGGCCCCGGCCGGGGCCGGGGCCAATGTTAGAGTCGATTATAATGTAGAAACTTGATAATGTTTTGGGCAGATTTACCTTCAAACTCAATTTCAAGCAAACCACAGATCTTGCTAATTCAAATCTTTATTTCACTATGTCAGATTGGTGCAAACTTCTACTTAATAATCAAAATTGACATATTTTAAATTGCAATTCATATAGACGAGCATTTCCAGCTTGCTTGGTAGCAGACAGCTACGTCTATCAGAAAGAATAATAAGCCTAAAAAAAGTGCAAAGTAAAGCACATTGAGGAACGCATCCAAGTCAGAGGAGTTAAATCCATACATGGGCAGCTCACAAATTCTAGGGGGTCCAAAATTTTTCAAAGTCAAAAAGTGCCTGATAATATATGGTAGAGCGAAAAAAACACAGTTTTCTCGCGTTTCTCTGAGAGCTATCCATTAGCATCAAAAAACAGCAGAAAAACAGAAAAAATTCTTACTGAAAATTAAATTCTGGGGGGTCTAGCGGATTTTTTTTTGGGGGGAGAATAAGAATTCTGGGGGTCTAGATCCCCCGATGCCCATGTTCTGTTATATCTTGTAATCCCAACAAATATTAACGCTTGACGTGCATATCTACAAGCAAGAATGTATGCATGGGTACATATAAGGGGTAGGGCAGGGTCGTACTATAAGCATGGTAAAGCACGCTATTATTGGCCCCGGCCAGGCCCCGGCCCCGGCACCGGGGCCTAGGCCCCGGCCCCGGCCCCGGCAAAAAAGGCGGCCCCGGCACAGCTCTACTTAAAACATGGGTATAATGGCGCGAAGCGCCGGAAATTTGGCACTTTTGAGCAAATAGGTAGTCAAAAACGCTTTAAAAAAGCATCTTTTCTTCAAATTTTTAGAAAATTTTTTGGAACTTTTAAAAAATCGCTAATTCTGAGGGGGGGGTAAAAATTTTTGCGGGGTTTAAACCCCCTAAGATTATGTATGCTTGCGGCGTCTTATCAAAAAAAGGGAAATTAGAGATAAAATTTAAATTAAAAAATTATTTTAAAAAATTACGTATTTGAAGCGAACTTAGAAGAATAGACAAAAATTTTACCTGAAGGTTCAGAAAGCTCATGAAATTTTGTTGAAAACTTATTTAATTTTTCACTTTTGTTAATAATGTTTGGTAAAGAAGTTGGTAGACAATTAGTACTTAAGGTACGTTTCTCCTGAATAGAAGATCGTGCCTTTTATACCTATGAATCCTTCGAAATCAATCAAAAATTACGCAAAAAAATTGATAGCTGGGATTGCGAAGTATTTATATGGTAAGAAGCTTCTCATATTCTGATGTATAGTAGTACCGTACTGCGATGAATAGGAACACACTCGGACGATGATACTGGGGCTCAGACTTGAAGCTTCTCAAAAGTTTTGGTGGGGGTTTAAAAACCTTGAATTTTTGGCCAAAAATGGCAAAAAAAAACTATGAATGGCCAGAAATCGCAAGTTTTTGTTCAAAATCGGGGATGTAAAAAATTTCTGGCTCGGGGGTATAAAAATTTCTGACTTTAAGGATGGAGACGACCGTTGGGATCTCATCCCTCTGTTACACGTATGCTTGAGCCGTATTTTTATTTTTATTTGCATTTATTGTTTTCATTAGATGAGTTTTGAGAGATATTTTCAAATGATACTGATAATATTTTCCTTAGATAATAGCATTTTTAATAATTTCTTCCGAACGTAATTCTTGGTCGCATTTCAAGCGGAACAACAAAATAATTTACAGAAAGCATTAATAGAACCTGTTTCCAAATCGTTACACTTTTTCGAAAATAATTAAAGATAAGTTAACATTCAAAGCTAAACTTTAAATTAATTTGACATATTTTTGTTGATACGTTTATAATTCGGTGAATAAACAATAACACTCGAAAACTCCCCGCTCCTTTATGTTAATTTTTAGCATGATTTTAAGCATCTGATAAAAAATGATCAAGTGCTGAACATGTTGCGCAACTCTATAAGGAATTCGAGCGATTCATGTCGATCGGATTCAGCCGTTTGCGAGAAGATGGATGATTTTAACCTAAAGCTGACTCGTAACAGAACAAAAGCTCTGATTATGAAAGGGGTGATAACCTGTAATGCTTTTAATAAAACAGCAGTTTAATCTCGTTTGTGTAAATCACTTTAATTCATTATAAATCCACATTATCTGTTATCTTCCGATAAATGTGTACCGATGTATATAATCCGGTCCTTTCCTTACTTGATTTCCAAATAAATCGTCTGAGTGAATAACCTTTAATCGCAAATTTTTAAGAGAATTGATTCGATTGTAAACTAAAAGTTTCATTATTTAGATTGAAAAATTGAAATTGTTAATTTTAATTAGTGTCATGCATATGTTTAGAAAGTTTGTCTTTAAAGGATAGTGGTGGCCACTAACCTGGGAGAACCGGAAATTACTGAGAGTTTTCCGGCAGCCGGCAAAAAGAAAGCAAATGGTTTTGGGTTTAAAAAGTACGCAAATGTCCACAATTTATCGGCGCTGAGATTTTTTGATAAAAATGTGTCAATTTCCCTTATCTGCCAAGAAATGTTGTCTTTCCAAAAGTTTTTTTAGACCAAAGGGGTGGTCGGCCCTTCGCCCCCCTCCTGCGATACGCTCACTTTTGTACACATGAATACGCGCAGAATGTCCGGCCCGGTAGTGTCGTGTCATATAGGATCCTGGAGGTAACTTGGGAGACCCCGAAGTTTTCGTCCACTCCAATTTTGTCACTATATCCCCAGAATTTTCGGTTTAAAAAAATCGTCGACATTGTGTTGTCTTAAGCGTTTCTAGCGACCTTTTGACTTAAAATGTCAACTTTTGCGCCATATACTCGTTTTTAGGCCACATTTACAAAGCCTCACGATGTTTTTTTGATTTCATTTTCTTGAAAGAAATAGCTTGGTCGAAAATGCCTAAAAACGATGTTGTTGCCGCATATTCATCGTTTTTATGGCCAGAAATGTTCTTTTGAAAAATTTTAGGGTTCTCCCTAAAAATTCTTATACTGTTCATGTAGGCTTATCAGCGCAGACAAAAATCTTACTTCTAACTTCATTGAGCTGTATCGGCCTCAGACCGCATTGGTCGGAGGAGATTTTTTTTGCTCTTTGTTTGTCGTATTCTTTAGTAAATTTTCTTTCATTGTGTATACTTCTAGTCTCTCCTAAGCCATTCATGTTTGCTTAAGAGTTGTTTTTTTCAAGGTTGTGCCAATGCTATCTCCGTCTACTCATAGCAATCAGAATAATTCAGCGCCCTGCTCGTCGGCTGCAGCTCTTTTGACCTCGAATTATGAAAACGAAAATGAAGATGATGAGGATATTGATTACACGCCTGATGATGAGGTAAATAATACTCGGCCACAAACAAGTAGCTTAGATAAGGTTGGTAAGAGGACTTAAATCCGTATAATTAATATGGTGTACGAGGGTATTTATGTATTTTATTATGCAATTAAAGCGTGCATGCATATAACGGCTCGGAATTTTGGACGGGTCGTCCCGGCCATTTTTAGAAGGGGGGGTTAAAGACCTCAAATTTTTTGACCGAAAATGGGCAAAAAACACCTAAAAATGATCGAAAAATTCAATTTTTCCGAAAATCGGAGAAGGGGATCAAAGATTTTCTGGGGATGGGGGACGACCGACTTTCGGTGGGGGATCTCCCATCCCTGCCTATTAAATGCCTGGAGTAAGTGTAGTGGTCATCGTAACACGCTTTTACTATGAAAACATTACATACTCGTATTTTCTCCATCTTTTTAAAATACTACTTTGGCTGAGAGAAGGGATTGAAATCGATTTATCTATTTTTTTGCGAAGAATTTAATCTGCTTGTCAGATGATTATTTCCATAAAAACACTTCATTCATTGAAAAAACTCTCAAGTCAACTATGCACATACAGTAGAATCCACTTTACGAATCTTCCAGTATGTATGTGCTTAAGTAGAATTCGAATGGAGAACGATGCAGCATATTTAGGCTTTGCATTTTTAATTTAAAAATTTTATTTAAGTCGTTAGGTTCTCCTATATATCTCATATGATAGACGGATTACTATTTCTTAGTAGAGTTATCAATTTATAATTTCCCTTTTATTGCGTTGCATTGTATTTATAGTTAACTAATGATTTTCTTACATGTTATGTATGTTTTAGGATGTTTATCCTTTTTTATTAGTCTTATTCTTATGCTTTCAATTAGAATCTAAGTGGTGGTGATGAAGATGAATCAGGTGAAGATGGCGACCGGAACGACAATGCTGAAGTGAGCAATCGTTTAGTAAAAGGCGAACGCTAATTAGCTGAATGGTATTCTGTAAATAGCTTGTCAAGGCGTTCTGCTTTCAAAAGCTATTTCTATAATTAATAAAAATGAAATGGCGACCATGTCAAGAATTTTCGGCGCTTCGCACCCATTTTTTATTTTCTGCATTAGTTTCGTTTGCAAAACCACAAAATTAAATGCAAAGACAAGAATTCCGAAATGTTTTGGAGTCAAGCTTTAACTTGATATTGAGGAACTATTCGTACAGGTAGGTTAAAGGATACATTTCTACATCAAAAGTTGAAATCAAGCAAAAAATTTCGATTTTTTAAAAATCTATTTCTTTACCATGTTATGGATCTCGTCGAGAAACGCTCGAAAATGCCATTATTTTCGCGTATCTTCTAATGGTTCTCGAGATATAGAACTTCAAAAATTTCGCCTCCCCCTCGAAATTAAATCCTGGTTACGCCCTGTATGTGCATAATGTATCGTAATATTATCGTTTCAGATAAGACCGAAATTTGAGCAACCTACTAAATTATGAAATAAAGGCTTTACAATCAAGCTACATAATTTTTAAGCCCAAAATTTTGATTCAACCTTCTTGGGTATATATATATATATATATATATATATATATATATATATATATATATATATATATATATATATATATATATATATATATATATATATATCAGGGATCGTACGGGGCCAGATTTTCACTCCCGATCGGGGTCGGGGATGAAAAACCCCGGTTTTCGGGGTCGGGGTCGGGGTTGAAGATTAACAATTAACATTGCAGGATTACATACCAATTTGAAAAGGATAAAAACGATACCTTCACTTGTTTGTAGAGCATACTAATAAAGCTGGTTATGTTCTACATTTTATTTGCATTCCAAGTTCAAGCATGGTTTTAGCAATTCAGCATTACTTTCAATTTTAATCACTAATCGCTCTCGCTTTTTCGTATTCTTCCACAGTTTTTTCATAACGGTTTTCTGTGGCTCACTGATTGTAGAGGAGCCAATGGCGCGAAGCGCCGAAAATTTTCGAAATTTTTACTGTTTTCATGTAGAATTTACGCCTTTTTATTGACAAACAGTTCGGAAATCATAAGTGGCGCAAAGCATCAAGAAATTCAGTCATATTTTACCGCCCTAAGACCACGGTTTTTTTCTGTATTCGGCAAAGATTTTTCCCGATGTACAAAGACTTTTCGGGACCGTCTTTGTACATGTACAAAGATTTTTGGGAAGACAAAAATTGCAAAAAAAGGTCTATAATCCGAAAAATTTCGGCGCTTCGCGCCGAAATGAGTAATTGTGTGTTCTATATATCTTTAAAATGGCAGAAATTGCATTTCAAAAGTAAAAATGTCAAATTTTTCGGCGCTTCGCGCCGTTTTTAGACGATTCTTAGTGATTTTTGCCCTTAGATACCCAGAAATTAGCTAAAACACACTACGAAAAGTCGAAGAACTCTGTTTTTACGATACTAAAATCGCTGCTGTACCATATTATAGTACCCAAAAATTTTGTGTGTACAAAATGTACAACGATTTTTAGGAAGACAAAAACTATAAAAAGGTGTAAAATTCCCAAAATTTTCGGCGCTTCGCGCCGAACTGATAAATTATTTGTCCTATATATCTTTAAAATGGCAGAATTTGCATTTAGAATGGAAAAATGTCAATATTTTTCGGCGCTTCGCGCCGTTTTCAGATAATTTTTAGTAATTTTTAGCGTCATAAACCCAGAAATTAGCTAAAATACACTACCTAAGATCGAAAACCCTGTTTTACCACACTAAAATCGCTACTGTACTATATTATAGTACACAAAAATTTGCATGTGCAAAATGTACAAAGACTTTTGGGGACCATCTTTGTACATGTACAAACGGACCTTGTACAAAAAAAAACACTGCCTAAGACAATAATTGGCGGTGCTAAGCGCAGGAATTTTTTGACGTTTTTACTCTTTAAACTCAATTTATACCGCTTAAATCATACAGAACAGATAAATCTAATTGCGGCGCGAAGCGCCGAAAATTTTTAAAAATTCCTAATCTCTTTACCTTTTCTGTCCTCCTAAAAATCTCTTTCAACATGCAGAACGAGATTGTACGGCTGGGGTCTGGGGTGGCGCGCTCAAGCGCCACCAGCGAGGTCCAGAGCAGAACCCCCGAAAATTTTGTTAAAAAGCACTCTAATTTTTAATTAGTAAAGTTAAAATTTTCGCAAATTGGCAAAATCTCGGTTCTGAATTAAGTCCAAAAAAACTTAAAGTTGATGAACACCTACACTGCACAAAACTTCTGAGCTGAAATGCGTTTTTCGACCTCTGCTAAGTATGTAGCGCAGCAACGGGTCGCAATTAATACGTCATTGAAAGATGTATCAATGAGAATTTTGTTCTTACCATTTTCAGGCCCATTTGTGGCCTTCTTATTAACTAGTGCAGAAAACAGAAAATGTGCAAAAACACAAGAAAATTTGGCCTTTCGTTTCATTTAAAATAGAATTATGTGTCCTTGAAATGAAAGATAAACAAAGCAGAGAATAGATAAATTGGTACGCAAACTTCTTCGCACTTTTACTATTACGTTCAACAAGCATGTGCAGTTTCATTCAATGAACTAATAGTGCATTAAATCACTAAAGTGCTGCGAAGTGCTGGATTATTTTAACAGATTCAAGCTTTTAAATTCATTGGATCTGTATAACAATAAATAATAATGACTTGGAGCGAAGCGCCGGAAAATTTTGACGTTTGTGCCTTTTTAAACTCAATGTTCTGGACACATTGCGCCAGAAAAATCAACATAATTTCTGAAAAATTCCGGGGAGCATGTGCCTCCATCCCCCAATTTCGGCGCACTTCATAATGGAAAATATGCGAACATGTATGTACATCTTAACGACATGGCGACCAGGCGTACTTTCCATTAAATATCGCGAGTGTCGAGTTTAACATATTAATTTTGCTGGTGAATGAATCGTCCTTGTTCCGAATTTATTTGCTATTTATACAATTCTTCTATGTACCAACAAATAAAATGCTATATTTCACCCCGAAAAAAGGTTCAACTCCGACTCGAAAAATCATGCCCCCGGTCGGGGTCGGGGTTTAGGCCGGGGTTTTTCGGGGTCGGGGTCCCCGTACGATCACTGATATTTATATATATATATATATATATATATATATATATATATATATATATATATATATATATATATATATATATATATATATATATATATATATATATATATATATATATATATATATATATATATATATATATATATATATATATATATATATATATATATATATATATATATATATATATATATATATATATATATATATATATATATATTCTCGTATGTCCTTGTGTGGTACTGTTGCACGGAATTTTTGTTATATGCAACACACATGGGAATAGGGGGTGTGAGAAGGGTATATTATCCCTATCTAAGGTTTTGGAAAATTAGGTATGTATGTACTGTCAGGGGATTTTGAGAAAATGAAAGGTATTGGAAGATAATTTTTGAGGTTAATGCGAAAGAAAGGTGAAAATTCTACTTGAAAACGGTGAAAATATCAAATTGTTAGCGCTCTGCGCCGTATTGATAAAATGTTTGTATTTTTCATCGATAGAAACCTAAAAATTAGCTGAACCTCACGTATAGGGGTCAAGAAACCCAGTTTATCGCACATAAGGTGATATTGTACCATATTTTTGTGCCCTAAAATTTACATATACAGAATGTTCAATGACTTTAGAAACCGTCTTTGTACATGCTAAAAGAGGCTTTCTATTAAAAAATGACTACAACGTACTATATAACCAATCCTGGATTTCAGCCCTCTTGTGGTTACCTCTACCTTGCCCATGTATGATGTGCAAGATGGGCAAGCGTTGCTCCTTCATAGTAAAAGCCTGCGATTTGTTAGAAAAAGGGACTGTCTTCTAAAACATTGAAAATGCTTTTATCGCCATACATCCAATGTTTTTTATGACGATAAAATTGCTTCAGAAATATCGTTTGATTCGATTGTTTCTGATACTCATATGTTAAGTATTGATTTCTGATTAAAAAAGGTGATGCACCTGTATAAATGTTGGAGATTGACCTTCAGATTGGCTTGCTTTCCATTTCTACGACCAGAAATTAGTTATTTAGTGACATAGGCTTAGCATTTTAAATGTCTTGAGCACGTTTCTACCCTTTTTATACTGTTTCGAGCAAACGAAAATTGCAGAAAATTTTATTTTTCTTTTCTGGAATTCTCCGCCTGAACATGTCTTAAGCTCACCGAATAAACATATTTTTCTAAATATTCGGACAAATTGATCTCAATCATCGTGTGCGTGGCTAGAAATATTCGTGATTCTTGTGTTGCCTTTACGTTTAATCCGTTTCTTCAACTAGTTGGTCTTTTAATGTATTTTTAAATCGTTTTTTACTTGTTTCCTATTTCACCTTCACACGTTTTCTTGCTCACTTGGCGAATAAAAAAGTTTTATAATTCGAAAGGTTACAATATTGCTTTAATCCATTAATGTTTAAAGTATGCTTATTAACATTTCTGTTTTTGTCACTCTCGTCGTTAGCACGAAACTTCTTACTGGTATTTCATTTCTATTTTTTTATATTTTTGGAGACGGATCTTGTGTTACCTAATTACGAGACGCGGTCTAAAAAATCGTATGACAATGTGGCACTAGATGAATTAGAAGCGGCACTGTACAGCATTCGACCAGATTTCGAAGTCGACTTACGAGTTGCGCAGGACAGAGAAGAGGATTATCTTGATTTTTTAACATCCACTACGGCTGGCCCTTCAAGCAGTACATTGTATAAATTTTGTTCTTGCATAAATCATAGTTTTTATTATGCACGTTGTAATACAGATTATGCCTTGTTTGCAAATAATATGGTATAGTAAGCCCAACATAACGATGCTTCTAATTGTACAGGGTCCCTCTGTGCATCTACCTTTAGAGACGCAGGGTATTAGGGCAGGTGTGGCCCAAAAATCATACTTTTCATTATACATAATACAGATTATTGCCTCATTTGCAAAAAAATATGGTATATTGAATTTAATATGTGTGTACGAAGCTTCTAATTGTACAAGGTTCCTTTGCACATCTACTTAGAAGGACGCGGGGCCGTATGGGCGGGGGGCGTGGCCGCCCCTTCCCGTTAGCCGAAAAAGTTTGAAAGGTAAGATAATGCAGGAAAAGAAGGAAAAATCGCATTTCTTTGACGTTAAATCTTCGAATTTTTGGCGCTTCGCGCCTGATGGCAAGTCATACTTGCACACGGTCAAAAGTTCTGGGAGAAGAGTAAACGAGTTTTCTTGTGGAGAATGAGTAATTTTTTACCTATAAATGTCAAATCTTGGTAACTAATTCGTATTTTATTCCTCATGAAACTTCATTGTTAAATTTGCATAAAAACCAAAACTATAAGGGCGACAGAATGACCTGTTATATCAATTATACACGAAATAATGGAAGAAAAAGTCTTGATGAATGAACTGAACAATCTACACTGCTTGAAGAATATGTAAATACACTTGAAATCACTTTTTTAGGCGTCATTTGACGCTTTTTCATTGTTCGAACAATAACGTTTGATCCAAAAATGGCCTGAGGGGGGTATGCTTCTCAAGAGTCTTGGCAGGGGTTATACCCCTATATCCCCCAGTGTGCATGTGTGTGACAAGTACTTTCCATAATTTTGGCTCAAGCGCGACCAAAAAACGATATTTTTCGAATTGAAAAATTGTTTTCGAAAAGTTTGAATTTTGTGATTTTAATGGATAGAGCATGTCGGAAAAAGTCGAAAATTGCGGTTTTTCAAGCCATTCCTACGATTTCTCCGTGATATAGACCAATTTATGTTAGGTCCGTGTCCCCCTCCTTGGCCGAATCCTGGATGCGGGCCTGCAAAAACGGCATAGGTACCAAAAAGTCTGCATTGTACACAGGCTTTTAGTGTAGTATAATCTTATAGGTGCATTCTGTGTTCTAAAATTGCGTTTTTCAATCTCTATTATTGTATATGGAGTCAACTTTTGGGTCCCTGGCAATAGAAAAATATGAAAATTTTTCTACATTGAGCGAGGCCATACATGTACACAGGGGATGTTTAGTGGGGTAACCTACGCTGAAGGGTCAGACAGACAGGTACTGTCCGGCGATTTTGAGCTGACGGAACGTTTTCTGCATCATTTTTGATGACAAAAGTAATGATAATGCCAAAATTTTAATACTTTTATGGGCTTGCTGCTTTTCACTCGAAAAGCGCCTAAAATGGATCAATTCCTATATTACAAGTGTATCCTGAATGAATTTACTCCTTCAACACGTAAGTAACATTTTAGGCAAGGTTTTCTCCTCACTTTCCCGCTAGCCACACTTCTGTCATTTGGCGTGGCTACTATTGTTTAGAATCGACTTTTGGGGTTCGCCCCATAAAATAAAGTGCAGCCGTTCTGTTTGTTATGCGTTATTGACTTTTTAATTTAAGGTTTTTTACTTTGCCATTTTTTGGACTAACGAATAGCCAGGCTTTTTGAGAATTTAAAAAGTTTCTTGTTTAACTACGTGTGAACAATACAGAACGATTTTGAAAATATTAAGATATTCAACCTGAATGCGAAGATGACGACACGACCAGCGATCCGGAATATAATTTCTGTGAAGACACTGAAATAGTTGACGACGATGAGACGGAATTGAATAAAGCAACGGAAATTACCAGTAAGATTGTTGGCGAAATATCTACTTCGAAAATTAATTACAATGTATGAGAATGCCCCAATTTTCAGACTAATGTATTTCTTAGTTTCAAAGTTGTTTTGAGTTTCAAAGTTTTCTTACGTTACTTTTTTGGGCTTTGTAAGCTAACTTCATATTGAATAATGACTTCCGTTTTTAAACCAATAAAATCGAAGGAGTCAATAATAATCAGTAATGGGCAATAATCGATAATCCTTAGATTTTCTTCAAAAAGTGGCCTTGTCGGCACTTTTCAGTTTGTAATGAAAAATCTATTCTTTTAAGGTTTTTAATAAAAATTGCATGTGGGAATTTAAAACGCTGGCTATTATATGTATATGCATCGAGGAAAAGATTTATACATATTTATTTAATTCGGGAATGCTTAAGCAAATATTTTTTTGAAAGAAAATAGCCGGAAATCTATTAGTGTAATCTTATGTTTTTCTTCTGACTGAAAATATATGCGAAGTAACGGAATAGTCGTCAAGCTAACTAACCGATCATATGTCAATCTCCAATGAGGGTCTTCTTATAATGAAACTGCTAAAACATGGAAAAGCACGCTTACTTTATGTTGAAATACATAGATCATATCCAATTTTCCATTGAAAATTAGAAACAGGGCCTGTTTTTTATTTTTTGTTGAAATAGGCGCATATGATACTTTATTTATTCAAAAAGCGATTCAGGCAGCATATCTTAGGGAAAACAAGGCAGAGACTTGCCAATTTAAGAAGAAAGTGTTTAAAGAAGGATATTCCCTCATTCATACTTATGCATGTGTATGGTAGTGTTGTGAATAATGCAACGTTTAATGTTACATATGTATATGTATGTATGCAGTGGGGTATGGATGTCCCGCGGCCGGCTCTTTTTTATAGGGATGGGGCAGAATGCTAAGTATATTATTGAATACTTTCTTATATTCCACCTAACTTATGTTCCTACACTTAAGATTGTTATGGTATTTTATGCAATAGTATTTGTTACTGTTAGGTTTCAGGCTATTAGAAGCTTAAATATAAATTCTGAAAATTAAAAGCATGTGTTAAAAAGGATGCACTGAATCTTGAGACAGTAATTGTTTACATTTAAGAATGTAATTTATAGTGCAAAATCTTAAATCTGTCAATCCTCTAAAGATTGTTTAAAGTTCGTAACTCTTAAGCGATTTTGGGAAATTTCATGAATTGCAATGGAGTTTTCAAATTATATCCAAATCAATTATCTAATTTCAAAGCCACCACTATTAATTTTTTATATAAATATAAATTTCTGTAATGCAACGTGGTATACATCGGCATATTTGTTGAGAAGGGGTTTTAATCTCCCCTGAGATTTAGAATACTGATATCTATATATAGCCATTTGGACCGAACTCAGGAAAATAGCTATATAGCTTTTCGGGCGCAGAAATATACCGTTGAGTTCAGAAATGCCATATAGTTGTTTTCTCTGAGTTTCAAAAGGATTTATAGCTATTTTCCCGACTTTGAAAAAGGACTAGATACAGTCGAACTCGGCTATAAGACACCCTGGATATAAGACTTTTCGGCTAACATATAAGCGGTGTTTTTTCGCTCAAGGTCCCTTTGTACATGTACAAAGATGGTCCCCCAAAAGTCTTTGTACATTTTGTACACGCAAATTTTTGTGTACTAAAATATGGTACATAGCGCTTTTAGTGCGGTAAAACAAGGTTTTCGACCTAAGGTAATCTATTTTAGCTAATTTCTGGGTTTCTGACGATAAAAAATATAAAAAAATTATCCAAAAACGGCGCGAAGCGCCGGAATTTGGTATTTTTCCTTGTAAAAATGCAATTTCTGCCATTATAAAGATATATAGAATATACAATTACTCAGTTCGGCGCGAATTTTAGACTTTTTTCAGAGTTTTCGCCTTCCCAAAAATCTTTGTACATGTACAAAGACGATCCGGAAAAGTCTTTGTACATCGGGAAAAATCTTTGCTGAATACAAAAAACCGTGCTTATAAGACGCAAAAACCTCTGGTCCCAGTCATCCGTAATGCATTAAAATATGTTAGGAATTCGCCAATCAGACACTTGGCTATTAAACTATACGACGCAGCTGACCTGCTCCCATTGTATATCCATAATACATATAAAGCAAGATCTATAAGTCGCATGGCAATATGACGTGTGCACCTCGGCTATAAGACGCGGCAACCTCGACTATAATACGCGATTAATTCAACTAATCATTAAACGTCTACGTAAAAAGGTGAAATTCTGTTCAACTTTTCCTATAAATAAGGTTACGTTTAAAAGAAGTGTGAAATGCAATGTGTGAATGTTTGCCTGCGTTCAGTATCGATGTCAACTTTTGCTTAGATTTGTCTGCTAGGACAGACATTGCATACATGAAAAATCATTAAAACAAGCTCTGATAACAGTTCATTTCCACTAAACTCCATACTTTGTAAGTTTTTTCGAATAAACCATTACTTTGCTTACAAGACACACTCGGCTATAAGACGCAATTAAGCCTGGTTCCAATGGGTTGTCTTGTATCCGGGTTCGACTTTAGTTATTTTAGTCTTAAAGGTTATATGGCTATGTTTGTGAGTTAAAAAAGGCTATTTTCGCCACAAATGCTCGAAGAAGATGGTTTATAAAGCGATATCATCGTTTGTTCGCTCTAAAATCGTTTTTTACAAAGCACTTAGCTATATCTCCAGCTTTTAAATTTTCACCTCTCCGTAAAAGTTTAACCTTGCACGCACCTTGTATGCAACGCGCTTATCATTTTAGTAAAGATTAAGTGAAAAGCAGAAGCATTAATCGACTTGTAAGCACGCCTGGGCGTGGGGGTTTGGGGGTATGCACCCCCCAGAAACCAAAATACCCCCCCAGAAATCAAAATACCCCCCAGAATTCAATTTTTGAAAATTTTTTTCGTTTTTTTCGCAATTTTTTGATGCCAATGGATAGTGCTTGATGAGAAACGTCGAAAAATGGTGTTTTTATCGCCATACCACCATTTTTAAGGCCATTTTTCGACCTTCAAAAAAATCTTGCACCCCCCCCAGAATTTTCTTGCTGCCCACGTATGCTTGTAAGTTATTTGATAATATGCATTCTTAAGTTTAACGCGATCCTTTTTATGCCAATTTTAGCATCATTTAAAGTCTGAAGTAATGCGTTGATGAAGTCTAAATATCCAACAAAAAAATACATCCAATTTCGCAGTCTTGGATTCAACTCCCTCTGACCGTCTTTATATACTTTGCCTATCTATACAGTTTTTTATGTCTTCCAGCTGTACTTCGCAATAAGAATCCTTTAGTGTGCACGCTTGAAGCATCTTTCTTGATTAGGAATTGCGACTCTTGCGCTTAAACTTTGTGACAACACTTGCTCAATTCTGGAAATTTTTTCAAAATCAATATCGCGACCAAAAATCAGTTTTTTATTGCAAAACGATGGCGGTATGGATGATTTTATGTCATGACACCAATAACTCCAATTATAGCATAGAATCTCACTCCCTTTTGAAGCTAGTTTTTATAAAATTTGTTGTATTTGTCCTGTCAGGCAGGACTGACAGGTTATAATAATTTCTTAGAACGTCTAAGAGCATGAAATAAAAATTTGTTTTGTCCGATTCTGGTTGCATACATATTCTGAGCAATTATGTTAGTATAAAAGACGTAAATTACAAACACATGTCCAGCCACAGCAGACATGCACATTCTGAGTGGGGTGAAACTAAAATTTTCTATAAAGTTCCTTTTTCGGCTCAAAAACACCATTTGTTGGCGTTTCTGACAATGGTATTTCTTTCTGGAACATAAAAACGTTTTAAAAAGTTCAACAAAATATTAAAACAATCAGTTGAATTTGAAAAAAAACATAAAAAAATAATACATAGCACGAAACCCTGAAAATGTGACACTTTCAAACCAAAAGATAACTAGAAACGCTTAAAGCAGCACCTTTTTTACATCTTTTTAGAAAGTGAAAAAATCTGGGGATGAAAAATTTCTGGGGTGGGTTAAAACATTTCTGTGAGTGAAAATTTGTTTGGAAGCGGGGTGAATGGTTGCTTCACCCTCAGATCATGCATGCTCAGCAGTTATATTTTGGTTTTCTCTCGCTCCTTTATAAGTAAGGGCAAGTACGCTGAATCTGAATCATTTAATTTATATGAAAGTTAAGAATCCGAAAGAAATCTTTTTATCTAAAAAACCCCAAAAAAGGGCGGGGCCGGTAAATAACGTCTTCTTTTGGGTTTTTCACATCGTCCTGCACTAGTTAAGCAATACAAAAATTATTATTTTTTTTAGAAAGAAAGAAGAAGGAAAGAAATTTTATTACTGATAAACCAAAGTGATAAAATACGAATGACGAGTTACATAATAGATACAAATTAGTAACGGGACACGCGATTCAATGTAATGACAATTTTTACGCGCGCCCCACAAGATGTCTAGATAAATCAAAGTTTACTAACCTGGATTTAAATATGTTTAGGTTAGGGGAAGATACTATGAAGTCAGGAAGATCGTTTCAAACTGCGATGTATTTGTAAAAGAAATCAAACTTTTCTAAATTAGAAAGTACAACAGGTATAACTAATTTAAATCTATTAATGCTGCGGGTAATATTATGATTAAATACAAAAAATCATCAGCTTCTAAACATGATTTATGACAAATAATTTGATACATCATACACGGACAAATCTGCAAGCGTCTTAATTTAAGTCTGCACAATTTAAGTTGTATTAGACGATCCTCGTGAGAAGTAATATTATTATAACCCAAAACATATTTAGTTATTTAGTGAATCTACGTTGAACAGCTTCCAGTCGATCTATATCACTAAGATAAGAGGGGTTCCATACACTGCAACAGTACTCTAATAAAGGTCTAACAACAAATATAAGCTTTAATCAGGTTACATTTATCGTGACAAAAATGATTTGCGTATTAAAATGCATCTATAGAAAGCTTTTTCAATCAAAGAATTATAATGCTAAAAATCTTTTTACGTTTTGACGGAAAAAAATGCTTATTATGCGCGCGAAGCGCTAATTTTATGGCTTTTAGATTTTACGTCGCAGAACAGCATTATGCAACTACATTGCTCCAGTTCTTTAACATGTCAAAATTTTCCCCAGGTGAGCTGGGAATTCCCTCCTTCTCTCCTCCACTGGCTACGCCAGTGTTTTCGCTGCAGAAACATTTTTTTGCAATTTGAATTCTTGAGTACCTTTTCTTAAATCAATCACCTGCATACTTCCTTACAGTTACCTAGATTGATTATAGAAGAAAATGTGAGTTTTTCGAATTATTTCTTAATATTTAGCCCCAGCCTAGGCTAGTCTTGACTGGGGTCCATCCCTAGTATGTATACAGCCACGTCTTTCATTATTGTTATGTTTTTAGAGAAAGAACTGAATGATTTATTCAACGACTACTTATTCGGACTTCTTGGGGAAAAACATATAAATCAAGAACTCATCCCTCACTTAGTACAAACTGTGCATGGCGCCGAGCAAGTTGTCATCGAAAGTACTCTTGTCGACGGCCCCCAAAGTTGGGCGAAAGCAGAGTATGCATTATGCATATAGTAAACATGGATTGGATTGTAAAAAAATTGTAATAACGATTAATTTATTATAACTTGGGCTGAACGGAATAATAATATAGAAAAGGCGATCTGTTTTTACCAAATATGTACATACATATGCAGATCCATATCCAGGATCCCACCAAGGCGGGGTGAACCCAGAGTAAATTGCTTAATATCTCAGAAATTTCGTGAGAATAGCTCGTAAAAACCTTGTTTTCCGATGTTTTATATTATTTCCTATTCGTTAAGCTCAAGAATTTCGAACTTTTTGAGAAAAAAAATTTTTTTTCCTTAAATATGATCATTTTGTTTGGCAATATATACTTGAGGCAAAACTACAGAAAGTACTTCAAGTAAGACGCGAAGTGCCGAAAATTTGACGATTTTCGGGCAAAGATATGCGATTTTGATATCCTTACGGGCATTATCTTGAATATAAAACTTTTTTACGACCAAGGGGGAGGGGCGGCCGCCCCACCCCGCATCCCCCTGAATATGGTTCAGTACAGTGTACATATGTATATACCTTGATTCTGACCATAGACGCCTAGCATGGCCGATCTGGGGGGAGGGGTCGAACATTGAGCTTTTTTGGGTCAAAAGCCAAAGCCTGGGTTCAAGCCAAGAAAAACTTATCAAAAGTCAACTTAATAATAGGAATATAATGTTTGTTATAGCAATGTCGACATGTTTCGATTTCAGGGACGCTCAACGGATAGTGCTAGTTTGCGGTGATGAGACGACGAATTTTTCAGCTACTCTTATGTGTGGTGAAGGGAACTTGCCTCTTTTTACTCAGACTGAACAGGATATGTTAAAGGAGCAATTGCGTAAAGTAAGGGCGTTGTTCAGCATTAAACGAAAAGTTTTTGCCAACTCTAACTTTCAGTTTCAATTTCGAAAAAAAATAAATTGATAATTATCCTTTTCTTGACCCAATTTTTCGTATCATTATTCCTTGCTCCAAAAGGAAAACTGTTGAATGAAGGAATGTACTGAATAGCTAAAATCGAAAATAAAAGGAATAAAAATAGTAGAGAAAGGTAGATGACATTAGGATTTTTTAAAATTGAAAATTATCCTTGCGGTTCGTATTCAATAATAAGACGAAACATATCGAAGTTTTTGTTATAGATTCCCTTAAAAATTTACAATATATGCAGTGTGGTCCAAAAAACGGCGCGAGTAGCTTGTACACAACTTTTGAAAGGCTTCAGATAGCAAATTGCAGTGTTTTTTATATTGGTAACCATCTTTATTACGCATATTCGAATTTTCGAAACATTAATTTGATTGGTTTATGAAAAAGACGCATTTAAGTGGACCCGTTTATTATCAGCATTTAAAAATAGACATGTATAAATCGTTGAACGATTTCTAGATTATTGCGTATATAATAATTTACTGACTTGTTTAGCATAATGGCACATCACGCAGGTAATAAAATTACAATTTTCATATTATAAGCTTTGTTGGTTCGTTGACTATCTGACATAAATGCACACGGTCAAAAATTCAAGGAGGGTGGTAAACTAAGTTTCCTGGGGGGGCTAATGATTAATTTTTATGGCTAATTATGGCGCTAAAATGATGAGTTTATGTTGATTTTTTAGATATTTTTATCGTTCCTTACCCCCCCCGTCACAACCCGTAAAAATGCTTTAATTTGCTGTATTTTACTCTTCTTGAATATTCGTGATTAAGTTTGCATGAAAACAAATGATAACAAGGACGATGGAATAACTTGGAATATCAAATATAGACATAATAATGGGCAAAAAGTCTGGAATGGACAGAGTACTACTCGAAAATACTTCAGATTATACTGCTGGGCATCGTTTGGTTCTCTTTTATAATTCCAACATCAGGTTTTGTCCGCAAATGGCCTGAGGGGAGTATGTCTTTCAAAAGACCCCTCATACTCCCCAGTGTAATTGTGTGCTAGCTGATAATGAATGAAGATGACCACATTGAGGTAAAAAATTTACGAGCGCTAAAAATGATCCTCGTAAGTTTTGATTATTTCTCTTCTTACTCATTGCAACGAGAAATTTTGAATTTAATGCAGAGATTAGGCATAGGTCACTAGTACCTAGCAGCGACAGAATCAAACATGCAAATGAAATTTTTCTACAAAATTTTTCCAAAAACAATGTTTGTTGTCACAAAATATGACGAGGTTTAAGTAAAGCGATTTCTTTCAAGAACCAGTACAATAAATGTTGCATAAATTTCTGGTGCAATACTAATTTAGTTTGTAGAAGTTTTGCAAAAGACTGCATGTTCTTACACTCTGTAATTCTAAAGTTATAAGCTACCAAACTGATATTTCGCTGCATGTTTTCAATGTTTTTACGTCGAAAAATAACACGGTACAGACAAAAGTGTGCAGTTGAATTACCAGTAAAGATTACGCTATGAAAATTTTTATTGACATTCTCGAGTAGATAAACAACGCACAGAAGAAAACCGGATGTTGCTACAACAGTAGTGCAAATGTTATATCCGATCTACGCTCACCGTTTTTTGGACTACCCTATTTATACATAACTAAAATGAACAATTATTATTCGCACACATTGCGTTTAATGTACGTACACAAGTATTCATATGTTTTTCAGTGACTGCTCTTTATCTAAAATTAAACATAAGTATTATTTAAATTGAAAAACTCGTCATTCTGTTTTAATACTAGTCAATATGAAAGCGTATTACCACGATTCTCATTCTGTGTTACCTCCAATCACATTATGTATATTAATCAGGGACCAAAAAGTTGAATTTTTAAAACTTCCGCCAATTTATGTATATTTATTTATTCCGCACAAGTGAAGATATATAGTGGCAGAAAATTTTTGGACCGGTCTCTTTGAACTCATCGACGCTTCTAAGTTGAGATTACATACGTATATTATTCGTTTTGATTCAATTCATCGAATTAGTTTTGCTTAATCGTCTTTTCAAGATTAATTGATCTAATTATTAGAGAAAAATGTTTCGTGGCTGTATTGTATGCAGGTTCAGTGAATAAATTATTTAAAGTAGAAGGGATTCTAGTCTAGTTATCGGAGTAGCAAGTGTAGCATAGTTACCCATCTCAAAGCTATTTCTCTTCTTATTCAAAAACTTCTTAGAGTTTCCGGTTCCTTTGTTGAATCTCGTGATATTTGAAATTTTTGAAATTGAATATAAAAGTTTTTCATTTTGCTTCGTTCTATTCCTGTGAGCCTTTTTTAATCGTCCTGTCCTTATTTTTTTGTTTATCTTTGCCTTATTGTTTCATCGAGCTTTTCTTTATCGTGCCTTGTTTATTTTTTCAAAACGCAATGCAGAGGTGGGTCTAGGATGTTCTTAGGGGCGGTACTCCAATTCTTCTAAAAACAGCCAAAAATAGATCCAAAAATTTGCCCTCCACGTGAGAAATAGCATTTTCGGCTTTTTGCGTTGTCTACTTTTATTTAAAATCATTTTTGACGCAACATTTTTTCGAAAAATTGGGAAATTTTCGACAATTTTGTGCGAAAAAAATCATTAAATTTCTTTGAATTTAGCCGAAATTAGGCGCGAAGTGCCGAAAAATTTGTGAAATTCAGGCAGAATTACGTTTGGAAGCTTGATTTACTGCACGATTTCCTGTATTTGTTGTATTTGACGCGAAAGGTCGAATATTTATGATTGAGAATTGATGAAACTATGCTGAAATAGCTCTTTCTGCTGTTGAAATTGCTTTGAAACCTATTCCATGAGCAAAAAATGGCTTCCAGACAGTATTTGTTTTGTGTGTACAAGATCTCTTTGGACATGTATGCACAAAGATGGTCCCCGAAAGTCGTTGTACATTTTGCACATGCAAATTTTTGTGTAATATAATATAGTACAGTACTTATTTTAGTCTGGTAAAACACGGTTTTTCTACCTTTGGTTATTTTAGCTAATTTCTGGATTTCTGGCGCCAAAAATTACTGAAAATTGTCTCAGAACGGCGCGAAGCGCCGAAAAATTAAACATTTTTTCATTTTAAATGCAAATTCTGTCATTATGAAGATATATAGAACAGACAATTACTCATTTTGGCGCGTTGCGCCAAAGGTTTTTGTGAATTTTACACCTTTTTACAGTTTTTGTCCTCCCAAAAATCTTTGTATAGTCGCTGATGGCCAAACATCATTGCAAATTACATATCGATTCTTCGTCTCGCCAACTATTTCGGACCGATGGGGGCGGGGCGGCCGCCCCCCTTCCACCCCGCCCTTCGTCCTCTCCTTAAATCCACCCCTGTCGCAATGTGTCTCGGTTAATTTTTTATTTATAAAAAAACAAATCACATCTTTTTTTGAGTTTCGCGACTAAATTGACTTTAAAATCCGTATGAACGTCATCAGCTTCACCGACCTGCCTGATTAGTTTTGTTTGACATTGAACATAACAGATTTCTAAACAATATTTTTCATATATGTACTAATTAACTTAACACGATATGTGCGCTGATTTTTTGATATGTAGAATTGTGAACGATTCCCGACTCCGTATACATGAGTTTTCCACTCGATTTTCTTAACTTCACCATGATAGATCTTATTTATAGCTACTTGTGGAAATTCTTTTGTTTTTAAAGATGGATCTATCTTTTTATTGTCCAAAGCGGAATAGAATGCTCTACAATGTTATGGTGGTATCTTCAGCTTTTTTATCTATTATAGCTTGAAGTCGATTTTCGTAGGGGTCTATGATTTCGTAACAACCTGTCAATTCCTGTTTTAGCACGTCCAATTATTGACGCAAACTTTCCTTTTGTCGAAATATTTTGGAAACTACCAAGAAGCAGATGATATTGTTTCAAGTTGCTTGGTAAGTTGATCTGTACAACATGGGAATTTTGGGGGGTGAAGTCAAAAACTCTTTCTTAAGTGCTTTTTTGTGCTCAAAACCCGTAAATACGCGTCAAAAATTATTTTCAAGGATGCTGTATATTTCTAAAACGTAAAAACAAGAAAGAGTTTCAAAAAAAATCGAAGAACAAAATACACATATAGATAACATAGATTAAAAATCAGTAAATATATTTGGCCCGAATCGCCGAAAATTTTATTTTTTGAGCAAACAGATATTGTAGCTAAAACGCTTGAAAAAGCACTATTTTTACGAATTTTTAGGAAAATCGCGAATTCTGGGGGACTGAAACCAGTATTTTTTTTTGTACTCGGAAAAGATTTTTCCCGATGTACAAAGACTTTTCGGGACCGTGTTTGTACATGTACAAAGATGTTTGGGAAGACAAAAATTGTAAAAATTGTCTGAAATTCGAAAAAATTTTCGGCGCTTCGCGCCCGTACGTGGGCAGCACGAAAATTCTGAGGGGGGGGGGGGTGCAAGATTTTTCAAAGGTTCAAAAATTGCCTTAAAAATGGTGGTATGGCGAAAAAACACCATTTTTCGACGTTTCTCATCGAGCACTATCCATTGGCATCAAAAAATTGCGAGAAAAAAAACAAAAAAAGTTTTAAAAATTGAATTCTGGGGGTATTTTGATTTCTGGGGGAGGGTATTTAGGTTTCTCGGGGGTGAATACCCCCCAAACCTCCCCCCACGCCCAGGTGTGTTCGCGCCTAAATGAGTAATTGTGTGTTCTATATATCTTTATTATGGCAGAAATTGCATTTCAAGAGGAAAAAATGTCAAATTTTTCGGCGCTCCGCACCGTTTTAAGACTATTCTTATTGATTTTTGCCCTTAGAAACCCAGAAATTAGCTAAAATACATGACCAAAAGTCGAACAACTCTCTTTTTGCCTCACTAAAATCGCTACTGTACTATTATTATAGTACACAAAAATTTGCATGTACAAAATGTACAAAGACTTTTGGGAACCATCTTTGTACATGTACAAACGGACCTTGTACAAAAAAACACTGGCTGAAACCATTATTGGGGTAGGCTGAGACCCTCAAACACCCATCATACATATATGTTAGTGGGTTAAATATACATTTAAGTTGTGCATATGCATATGTCGAATTCAAGTGGGTACCTACATACATTTAGAACGCGCTTACACATAAATCTGTACAGTTTACAGTTGAACTATATTTTATATCTACGTATATCGGTAAGTCACAGTTTCAAAACGCCTTCATTAATTGATCATATTTTCAGTTTCAATGGACTACAACATCCTATTCTTGGCGATATGCGATATTGCTCTTGATTGTGGTATACTGTAGCCTACATTTCGAGGTCATAAAAATCAAAAAATGGTCATATTGGAAAGTACTCGAGTCAGACATGTAACAGGGGGATAAGGGATCCCCTCACCCCCTCCCCTTCCCCTAAAATCAGAACGTTTTGCCCCCCCCCCCGATTTTTTGGAAAAACTTGCCATTTTTAGTCGTTATTTGGTATTTTTTGGCTGTTTTCGGCCAAAAAAATGGAGGTCATTCATCCCCTTTCCCCTAAAAATGGCCGGGGACCCCTCCCAAAATGTTGTTGTCACATGTATGACTTGAATGGACATCTCACATGGGCGTGAAGGGGGATTTGGGGGTTGTACCCCCAGAAGTTGAAACCCTCAGATCACTGCTGTAGACCCCTAGAATTCTATTTCTAGTCACATTTTTACGATTTGACTCATCCTGACCCCCAGAATTTTCTTGCTGCCCATGTATAGTGTACATTCTTCTATCATGGCTGATGTTCATCTCTACTTTTGTCAGCATGACCAACAGATAGGGAATGAATAGTTTTTTAATCAATATGTGTAATTTCCGTATATGATCTTGGAGGAAGATCTCGGGGGTTTTTTACCCCTTTCCCCCGAGAAATATTTTTACCCCCCGCGAAAATTTTTTTCAACCTCCCCCTCCCCGAATTGCCGATTTTTCGAAAGTTTCCAGAAATTTTCTAAAAATTTGTAGAAAAGGTGCTTTTTTAAGCGTTTTTAGCTAGGTATATACCTATTTGCTCAAAAGTTCCAAATGTTCGGCGCTTCGCGCCACTATAATCATTTTTTGACTATATTTTGTTCAACTTGTTCGACTTTCTTAATTTTTTCGAAATTTTCCTGTTTTTATGTTCTAGAAAGATAGAGCATCGTCAGAAACGCCGAGAACGGTGTTTTGACGCGTACCTACCTTTTTTGGGCCCAAAAAATGCACTTTATAATTTCACTACCCCCCCCCAGAATTCTCATGCAATGCATGTATGGTGATTTCTCTGTGGATTTTTCACTTTCCATTAGATTCAAACTAAAAATTACGTCGCTACAATCGTAATGTGTGCATAATCTCAAGAACGCCTGCCTATTATCACCTTTAAAATTTGTCTTTTAGTCAAAAGAGCGTGAAATTCACCCTTATTTGCAGTTTTTTTGTTTTCATACTTTTTTGTGAAAGTTTATTTTTTGTTCCTGTTCTACTAATTTTACTTTATTTTTCTCGTAAAATTTTTTCTCTTAGTCCGGGTATCAAGTACTATAAACGACAAATCCTTCACCTGAATTTCTTATCTCTCGACTAAATATGGCTAGCTCTGAAAAGCTCATTTATTGTATTCAAATCATTGTCTAAATAATTAATTATAGTTTTATACATGTACGTACATGCGTATACTCGTAAGTGCATTTTTAAGATCAAGCGTGCTCTAAATTATTTATTTTGATCAGCATATGTGTAACAATGGGGATGGGATATCCTATCACCCAGAGTCGGTCGTCCCCCCATCCTCCTTCCAAACTTGAATTTTTCGGCCGTTTTTAGCTAAAATTTGGAGGTCGTTTACCCCTCCTCCTGAAAATGGGCCGGTGAACCGCACCCGAAATTTCGAGTCGTTACCATACAGGATCTTGAGGGGGTTTCAACCCCCCCCCCCAAATCAAATTTTCACCCCCGCAAAAATTTTTTCTTTCCCCGGAATTGGCGGATTTTTCGAAAGTTACCAAGAATTTTCAAAAAATTTGTAGAAAAGATGTTTTTTAAGCGTCTTTAGTCATCTATTTGCTCAAGAATGTCAAATTTTCGGCGCTTTGCGCCATTATACTCATGTTTGGACTATATTCTGTTTAATTTGTTCCGATTTTTTTATTTATTTCGAAATTTTTTTAAATGTTCTTATGCTCTAGAAATATAGAGCATCGTCAGCAACGCTGAAAAACGATGTTTTTAACGCGTATCTACCAATTTTGGACCCAAAAAAGGCACTCTATAATTTTATTCCCCCCTAGAATTTTCATGCTGTGTTTGTATGGTCATTACATGTCGATCAGTCTTGCTATTCAAAATTGTTCTTCTTGTACTATTTTCGCAACTTTTATCCTTGTGCATGAATAAACGTGATTAAATATAATATGCTTGTAACAGATGCAGAAAATCTAAAAACGAAAAAACAAATATAAAATTTTTTTTAAAAAATCATTTATTAATTTGAAAGTCACTAAAGAAACATAATTGATGCATTCTATACTTATATTCCTTCTTCTACTACGTTCCTTTCTGATACTTGTTGAAATCTTTTGCTCTTTTAGCTCATCCCGTATTTAAATATAGATATATCTTCTGAAAAATAGAAAATAGCATAGATGGAAAAGAATCTTCTGCTGATCCGCTTGTGCTTATTATGCATCCAGCATAACTGTCTTTAATTTGTTCGTAAAGCTGTAGTGGCGGATTCAGTATTTTTTGACAAAGTGGGGGAACCCCAAATTTTCCTAATAGTGTCAAAAATTGTCCAAAAAAATCCGTTCATTATGCTTCAATTATCGGTTTAGTACAGTCTTTTGATAGACAGAATCATCTGTGATCCGAAAAAAGTTAGAAGTTTTTGAAAGTTTTCAACTAAAAACGCGCAAAATTAGTGTGAAAATCGGTGCAAAGCACCAAAAAATATTTAAAAATCATCATTGTAAGATTGAAAAATTTTTGTTATATATATTCTAACATAAAAATGAAGTTTTTAGAGCGCGAGAAAGTCTATCCGGCGCTTCCGGCAAAATTCAAACAACCGTGATAAAAAATGGCTGAAATTATTTAAAAAATGCATATTATTATCTATTACGCCCGCCCCACTATTTTTCACGACGAAGGCCGCCCCCCCTTCCCCTGCCCGCCCTCTCTGAATCCGCGTTTGTAATGTTGCAAAATGATCATTTTTCATTAAAGGACTCTTTGAGACAGAAGCGCGATCAGCATAAAAGTCCAAGCACGTCGTTTTACAATATCTGGAACTTGCCCCAAGCTGAAGACGTAATCAAAAAGGCCAAAAAACTCGAGTTTCGTGACATATATGCTAATAGCGGTAGAAGTAAGCAATATACTTTTATTTGTTTTCATTTTGTAGTCAATATACACAGACAAAATCATAAATGGTGCTGCGATTGCAATATGCTGATGTAGTCTCGTAATAAACGTCATCGTTTTTATGAATTTAATGTAACGTACGTAAGCATAAAGAAGTTACTTTTGTCGTCAAATAGCAGAAAACAGGCTGTTGTCAGATAGTTTTTATTTTCTGGACACAAAAGCTTAGAAAAATAGAATAGAAAAGTGCTAAAATGTTTAAAACTGTAAAAATGTGTTTGAAATTATACAAAGATTGGTTTTGGAGTTTTTAATGCACGCGCTTGAAGCTGAGTACATCGTACATAATTCTTCGAATTTTGCTGATAAACGGGCAAAAAGATTTAAAATTACCAGCACTTTGCCCCAAAAAGTCTTTGTACGTATACAAAGATAGCTTCAACAATCTTTGTACGAGCCTCAAAATCTTTTTTCCGTGCAAAAAAAGCATGATTGAGTCAAAGTTGTGATTTTTATTCAAGTCTCTTGTGTATCTATGTACATATATACGACGTAGCAAAGGAAAATGCTCCAATGGAACAAAAAGAACGAATATACTTGGAATTATGCATCATCAAGCATATAAAAGGAGGTGACTAGGGAAAAGTTACCTATGTATGCCTGTGAAATTTGCAAGCATTCACTAAAAATACGATTTCCGCTGAAAAACGCAAAAAATCGAACTATATTCTGCGATCTGCAGAAGGGACCCTCGACGTATAAATAAATAACATGAACAGCTTAGCTTATTCCTAAAAGAGAAGCAATCACTAATCGAAAAACGACATAACGTGCATTCGTACGCTAGTGTAGCACGCATTGCTATGAGGTAGCTATCAACAAGTAGGTGTGCTTGTCATAATTCATTTCTGGAGCCATTGACGATTAAGTAAATCTTAGTTAGATATTGAAAGAAAAATTCGATATTGAAAAGAAACTAAATCGGTTAGTAAAACGCATCAAAGCTTCCTTACTATCTCTTTTCCTGAGGCAGTGAACAACGTTTTGTGAAGGCGCGCTTTTTCAGAAGCCGCAGGATATTCTTCGATTTTTTGCGTTTTTCAGCGGTAGTCGTATTTTTAATAAATGCTTATAACTTTCACAGGCATACATCGGTAACGTTTCTCTAGTCCCCTCCTTTTATGTCCTTAATGATGCGTAATTCCAAGTATATTCGTCCGTTTTGTTCCATCGGAGCAGTTTTCTTTGCTAATACCCTACTTTTAAGTAGCATTATTTGATTAAGTAACTCAGTAAACACATATATACGGTAACATGCCACAACAACGACAGCAGTTCAAGAACGCGGAAAACAATTTCAGTCGGAACATCCACATTTTTTTAAACAAGGCAACCTTATTTAAACAGATCAAATGTTTTCAGCATTAATTTTGCCCAACACAACACTTACATTCAGATTTTTAATCTCTAACGTTACATGGAACACTTTTAAAAAAATTAGGCTTTTGCAATGCTTCGAATCTAAAGTTAATTTTTAGTGTAAACTTTACACAACTACTGGGCATAAAGAAAACATACAGTCATATTCGTAGTCCTGACCTTTCGGTGATTATTTTGAAGAAATTCACGCTTTGCAATGCTCTGGAAGTACAATTAATTTGTAGTGTAAACTTGACACATCAAAAATAAATGAATAGTGTAGCCATTACATGACTTCTGGGTGTAGAGAAGACTAACAGTCAGATTCGTTCATAATTCTGACGTTACATAGCATTTTGAAAAATTAAGCTTCCGCAGCGCCGTAGAACTTAAGTTAATTTTCAGTGTAAACTTTATACAACCTTCGAGTGTAAAGAAGATTTTTGTCGGATTCGTAATTCTGGTATTACTCTGATATTTCGATCAATATTCATGAAAAAATTGACTCTCCACAATGGTCTGCAGACAAATAAATATTAAATATAAACCACCTTACACCACTGTTGAGTGTAAACAAACGTGCCTAACTGACGTGTCACGTTTGACCCCTGGTACATTTTTAGACTTTTGATCATGTTCAGACTCTTAAGCGGAAAAGTTATCAGAAAAAAACAAGACAGAATCACGTTTAACGCCCCTTCCCCGATTATTGACTTTACACCTCCCGAAAAAGCTCAATATTGATGTAAAAAAACACAATTTGCTGTGACGTTAACCCCTTATAAATTATTCCATTTGTAGTACGTTTGTATGCGGAAGACTTCTGTTCATCAAAATATTTGAGATAGAGATTAATCAAAAAAGGGAAAAACGTGTTTTTGCGTCCCGTGTTACACACCTGATTTCGAGCTTTACACCTCCAGAAATTAATCAATGTTGAGTTTTTCAAACGCCATTCGCTGCGACGTACAGTCCCTTTAACGTACTTTTATTTTGTTCTATTTAATTTGTGCCATCTTATAACCGGAGAAGTTGACAGAGAAATCTGAGACAAAATCTGTTTGTTACACCATCCACTAAAGTGTAAAGTTTGAATCCCTAGATCTAACTCCGCTTTGAGTGTAAGAAAGTTTGCAGGTGAACCAAAGGTAGCCCTTGAGCCGTAGTACATTTTCCTGAATAGGATTTTCCCGGACTCATATACAAAGAATTTGGCAGCCATAAACAAGTCTAAAACTCGACTAAAATGTTTTTTTCGCTCTTAGATTATTTACACCTTTGCACTGTCACTCTGCAACTAAGTCACTTTTTGAAAAAATAAAAAAGTGCTATCGAGCTTAATGAATTGTCTATATTTAAAAAAAACCAGACGGCACAGAATGCAAAATTGAGTTTGATAAGTCGTGTCGCTGGCCAAAATTTAAAAAATATATGTTATAATGTTACAGTGAAACCATACACGCTCTTTACACTCCAGGTATTGATTTTTTTATTTAAAACAAAAATGACGGGCAGCGAATTTTTTTATTATCCATCTTTTAAAAAAGCCGCACAATACAGGAGTGTCTCGTTATAGCTGTAGGAGATAGACATATGTTGGGGGTAACCAAGTTTATTGTAGGTACGTGCTAACGCGCTACCTATAATTTTTGTGCAATGAACTCAGCAGCGCTTAGAAAATGTTGGCATTTCTACTATTCTGAGCTCTAGTCCGAGCCACTTGGATAAGAAATGCAGAAAATTGATAAATCAATATTCTTGAAAAAATGCAAGATTTTCTTAGAACAAGTATGTAAGTTTTTTCCTCTTGTTCGATATACTGATGACTTCCTAGCTTTTTTTGGCCTTTCATTTTTTTCGCTCTTTTTGTATATAAATTTATTCTACTTTATAGGAATGATTGAGAAGAAGAGAGAAGCGATTGCTGAATTGGTGCGCGATTCGACCTGCTTTTTGTATCCGCATTTATTGTTCATCTTTCCTCTCACGAATCGACCTGCCTGGAGGTCCCGTGTCATGAAGGGGAAGTTTACCGATTCGGAAGAAATGTTAGTATCTTGGTATTTGCGAATAAGGATAAATGTAAATTATCTTTGGTTTAAAGCTTGACAAAAGTAGACCGGCACATATACACACATACAGGCCCATATCCAGGATTTTATTCTGGGGGTCCGAAAATTGAGAGGTCAGATATCTCGAGAACCAGATGGGCAAAAATAAAGGCACTTTTGAGCATATTTCGACGAGCTTTATGCAGTGAGAAATTTTAGTAAAAAATTCCGAAAATTTTCCACTCTATTCCGTAATCATATTACACAAATCTATCGCTTAAATAATCTGTGCAATTGATTTTCTAACATTCGATCGACGTATAATTTCCTACTTTCTGCCTATGTATTTAATGTACAGAAAATGAATAATTCGGCGCGAAGCACCGAAAAAATACACAAGTTCTACGCGTACAACTCAAGTTTGACCGGTTTTGGGCTGGCTAGAAGACGAAAACTATACGTAGATAGACGATGTGCCGTAAACGTTTGAGTTAAATGGCTCAAAAGTACGCTAAAATTTGTTTTGGTGATGTTTTAGATCTACTTCGAGATTTTTTTTTGTTTTTCCCTTTGGGGGATCCTTGTGTGTTTCAAAAATTATGCTACATTTCCGGGGGACCGGGCCTTCTCCCGCCCCGCCCGCCCTCATGAATACGGGCCAGCGCACATACGTGTGCCTTAATTGCTTGCAATTCTCGCATTCCTCCTAGTCACTCTGATAGAATGCAAAAATTTTTATCAGGAAATGCAAAAATCAATACCTACATTTTTTCCTTGGAAACTGAGGAACTGCAGAAAAACTTATGGGATTGCAATGTGATCCGTTCCGGATGGGTAGACAAATTCCGATTGGAACAAAGATATTTACGTCTTCACTTTTTCTATTTTCAGTGCTTTGGTGATCGACCATGTGGTTTTTATTCCTTGTACGATTTTTTCTATTGCACGTAGGGATTTCTGATTTAGAAATGATGACCAGAGTATTTTTTTATATGTAGAGCATACCTATGTAGGTGATCAAGGATCTGAAATTTCTATAATCAATATTGTGGCAGATTTGATGAGTATCTATTTTTTGACTAACTCAAATGCAGGTGGTACACATTATCCATGTCACGGCAAAAGTTCTACTTCTGAGTTTTGAATTTTAATGTAATTTTCCAAATTATACTTCAAAACCTTAAAAATCTTATTTTTTACTGAGTAAAAAAACATAATTTGTAATGTGAATGCGGCGTTTTGTTAAACAAATATTCGTTTTTAATATGATTCATATTAGTTGTCTGGTAGATGTGTGGATCCCTATCCAAGGACAGCTGTCCCTGCTCAGTTTTCAACCAAAACTTTGTAACGAATATCAATGCATTTGATTCTGGCCTGTGGATAATGAACGATACTGACTGCAGATTGTCAACATCGGCTTGATGGGCTGGTGTTAAAGAACTTCGAAACTACCTTCCAAGCACGGTTTTTTTGTAGTCGGCAAAGATTTTTCCCGATGTACAAAGACTTTTCGAGACCGTCTTTGTACATGCACAAAGATTTTTGGGAAGACAAAAATTGCAAAAAAGGTCTAAAAATCGCACAATTTTTGGCGCTTCGCGCCGGAATGAGTAATTGTGTGTCCTATATATCTTTATAATGGCAGAAATTGCATTTCAAAAGGAAAAATGTCAAGTTTTTCGGCGCTTCGCGCCGTTTTAAGACGATTCTTAGTGACTTTTGCCTATAGACACAGAAATTAGCTAAAATACACTACCTAAAGTCGAAGAATGTTTTTACAACACTAAAATCGCTTTTGTACCATATTTAAGTACCCAAAAATGTGTGTGTACAAAATGTACAAAGTCTTTTGGGGACCATCTTTGTACATGTACAAACGGACCTTGTAACAAAGAACACTAAGCTAAAATACATGCCTGACGTAATTAAATTTAAATCGGGTATTTTCTCTTTTTTGGGGTAAAGAGTAGATGCCTAAACGCTCCCTTCATTTAAAATTTTGAAACGTTTCATGTAAATATATGTAAGTATGCTTCAGTAGACATGCACGACCTGGGAAATCTGAGAAAAATAAAAATGTTTTCTGAAGTGTCTTTTTGAAACACGAAAAGTGTTTAATTCCGAAATATCTTCACCGAACACAAAAACTGGTATACTTCGTGCTTATAAATGATCGAACTTCGATAATTCAAAATGTAAATTGCGAAGTTTGTTCCAAAGAAAGTCAATTATTGGGATCGATTTTGTTGCATGCATGAAAATTCTTTTTGCGAAATTCGGCTTCAAGGCGACTGACTGTAAATAATTTTCGATAATCTAAAAGTGCAGTACAAAGCTAAGGGAGTTACACTTGTATCACATAAATGTATGTTTATTTATAGGGTCTTAGCTTTGGGCTATTTGCAATTCTATTGTGCAACAGACGACATTGAAGAATTATCGCTTCTTATAAACGAATATTGTATGACACCTAGATCGCCACTTTCGATCAAATGCAAATTGTTAAAAAACAAAAGCAAATTTTTGAAGAACATGCTATCGGTGAGTATTATCAAACTTTGCTTCATACGCACTATGCAAACTTATGATTTTTTTATGAATAGCGCAGGGATGGTTCCTATCGTAGGATTACATTTTTTGTTGTTCCGCTTGATCTCGACCATAGATGCATAGCGTTGCCGATCCTAGGGATCATTCGGTCTGGGAGGGTGGGTCAAAATTGGGCTTTTTTGGGCCAGACTGACCTCAAAAACTGGTTATAGATGCCAAAATAGCTATAAAACTATGTTATTCCGTAGTTCGGTCAATCAGCACTTTTGCGGAAAATTTTAAATTTTTATAAATTTTTGGCCTTCATTTTGCCTCATTTTCCTTAGACAATCTTCCGTTTTTCCATTCTGGGGCTCTAAACCCTAAACCCCTTCCCCTCTTTAGGTTAGAAAATCAACTAAAGCACAATATATCTCCTGGTATGATGCCGAAGGTTGGTGAATTTATAATCTTGACCTAAGAGTGTAAACTCGCTTCGAAAACTGCTTACAAGAGAAAAGAATGTATTTTGGCTCTAAATATCTTCCTTGAAACGTTTTCGAACCATTTAAATCGCTTCTGACGTCGAAGAGTCCTTGACAAATGAAAAAGGCTCTCTAAGTCTATACCGTTATTGTTAAAATATTGGAAGCTAGTATTGCTTCGCTAGGCCTTTTAAAATCGTGTGCTTTGCCTTGTGAGGTACATAGGATTCTACGTCATGGTTCTTCGGGTCATTATCTAAAAGAATGGTCAATATCATTGTGACATGCATTACGCGTCATGGGAATATTGTTGTGTTGTATAAATATTAAATTTATTTTTACAGTGAACGCCTACTTTTAATATTGCTTTATTGAACGATAAATATAAGGAAATAATGGACAGGATGACATAATATATAAATACGTATACATGAATATAAATATATATTTGTGTTAATAATATTGAGTAATGATGTAGGTAATTTATGGTTCATTTTACGAAAGTGTGTGTATTGGATAATTCCTAAATCAACATACATAATTTGAAATTGCTTTAAACTGAAGCGACGATTGATATTGTACATAAAACTATGAGCTCAAAAAATTCTGCCACGCTAAATATTATTACTGTAGCATGACTGAAATCCACTTTTGTATACATACACTGTCGTTATGCTGCAAATTAATTCCCGAGCGCGAGGTTTTGTGAAGCAGACTATATTTCGGTGCATACATTGTACATAACAGATTTACCTTCTTCCTTTTAAACAATAGTTTTGCATAAAAGTTTATTTTGTTTTAAGCCGAAAAATATTTCCTGATGCCTCATTGATAATTACGTCTTTTTTCCACATCAAGGATACTGTTACGGAAAAGAAATATCCAAAATTTGTGCGTACTTTGCATCCATTTGACCCTGAGAATGTCAAAATGCCTATTAATTGGCCGTCGAAAGTGCGACCTAAGTGGCTTACGGTAAGCTTCTTGTTTATCTAGGGGATGGATTCGCCTTTCCCATTATTAAGAGAAGTTTTTCCATTTCATGAGTTTTCGTAGCGAAGGAATTTTAAATCTTAAATTGCTCTATATAGATCGCCAAAACAGGATTGTAGCTATTTTTAGATTGAGTAAGATACCTAATGTCTTTGCTTAATGATCAAGCGGAGCATTTTTGTTGTTTTTTTATTCTTTGATACAAGAATGTCATTAGTTTGGCGTACCTTTCAATGGTTCCGCATTTGGCTTCAGAACCGTCGCAAATGAAATCCCGGATTAGAGGTTCTGCTGTTATAAACTTCTAATTAGATCCCAGTCCATTTCATATGATAGCTGATTAAATCGGTGCGCAAGGTCAAACTTTCAGAGAGGGGTGAAAATCAAAAACTTGGGCTTAGCTAAGCTAAATGCTTTGTAGAAACGATGGTATCGCTGTAAAAGCATCGTTTTCGAGCGTTTGTGGCAAATTATAGCTTTTTCGAACTCACAAACATTGCTACTTAGCCTGTTCGAACTATAAAAATAGCTATTCAGCCCTTTTTGAAGTGGGAAAAATAGCTATAAACCTTAAATGAACTTGATAGCATTTCTGAACTCACACGGTATGTTTCTGATTACAAAACAGGCTGTGTAGCTAGTTTCCTGAGTCTAAAAAAGCTAAATAGCTATGCTTTTAAATAGCTATATCAATTTTTTTAAAGTTCAGGGGTAATGTTCCCCTCTCAACCCTCTCCATGCCCATATATGGTTGATTTGCTCTATTCTAGGAGATATATATGATGAGATGGGATTAGCTAAAAATTACAAGAATCGATTATTTTTATTTAACTTCACCGTTTCCTTATTTTAAAATTAATGTACGATTTCGGATCTCGGCGTAAGTCGTTGTGTCTGAGGAGATATTAGCGCGATGGACACATAGTTATCTTTGATTACAATATAAGCTTACGTTTTGCGCCTCAAAACGTTTGAAGGGGGTATCCGACCATGTGTAGGGGAAGGATTCCTCTATTTTTGGCCAAATATTGCAAAAAAGGCGCCTGACGATTTTTAAAGACGCAGATTTCCGCCAAAAATTGGGGGTAGGCAGAAAATTTTAGCCTTTAGGAAAATGGTGGGCGACCAAACGTGTAAGAGGGGGAAGGGGGTTCCCTCACCCGAAGTCGGTCGTCCCCTCCCCCAGAGCCAGAAAAATTCTGACCCCCTTATTTTTCTAAAAAAATTAATTTTGCAGCCGTTTTTAGGTGGTTTTTGGCCATTTGGCCAAAAATTGGAATTGGAGGTCATTTACCCCCTAACCTGGGTGGGATTTTTAATTCCCACTCAACACATATGAATACAAGGCACCAACGTGCGCAGCGTCGCTTGCTGTTGTATAAAACCTTTCGTTCTTATTTTGCATTTTATTTCATCCTTAATTTCTTTTTTGAATGTTTTTCCTTTACTCCATTTTATCTTGTTTGTTTCTTTATGAATATACATTATTTTGTTGAGGCAAACACGGGAAGAGGCGCGCCCGTAGTGATTGAATGTCAGCTGCATTCTTTTATAAATAAGCCTCCCAACGACAAGCTATTGTCTGGCGTGCTTTGCGAAAACGGTATTGCGTATTCGGTTGCTTGCCCTCGGGAACATTTAAAGTATGCCATTGAGCCACCAGCTCCGTCGCCATCACCTGCTGGAAATGTGGATAATACGCCTGTTGTGATTCGCATTGCCCAATCTCCAAAACCTTTGCCTGCAGCGAAACAGGACGATAAGCAGCAGGTTTTTTAGATTATTAATAATGTAAAAAAATTTATTAGAATAAAAGCAACAAAATTATCCTAATCTGTTAACTGTGCGCTTTAGAACTACGCTGATTGACAAAAGATTTGTGCCCTTATGCGCAGGATAATAATTCGCCTACCTTTGTCAATAAACTAGCTTCAGAATTATTTACATATTTCAGAGGGACGGACTTTTCCATATTTTCTAATGAATTTTAAATCTTCAGGTTTTGCACCATTTAAATCTTAATCAATTTATTCTATGAAAAAACTTGATATTTTTATATACATTGGCTTAGGTTGATTTATTTTCGGCTTAAGTGTCACCCAATAATCTAGTTTGCGAGCTAAATAAACGAAGCTAAGCATGGATGCTGCATGTAGTGAGTTCAAAAAACCTGCAAAGCCGTATTTATTACGTTTCAAAAGTTAAAAGTTCGCGCAAATATGGTGGAATCTCGTTTTGCGTCACCTTGTATCATACATGTGTCAGGGATGCTTGGGGGGTCCCCCACCGAAAATCGAACGTCCCCCATCCCCTCCCCTGAGTTAGAAAATTTTTGACCCCCTCCCCGATTTTTTGAAAAAAGTAGCATTTTTTCGCCATTTTACATGTTTTTTTTGGCATTTTTGGCCAAAAATCGAAGGTCACTTCCTGCTACCAAAATGGCCGAGAACCTCCTCCCGCTACCGAAATTTCGGGCCGTTACATGTATGCCTTGTATTATTACATATAAACCGTCAGTGCCTATCTCTATTTCTCTTATTTTTTAGTTGAATCACGAAGCTGTTTACACTCGAAGAGTCGGAAAACGCAGTTTAACAAAGCTTGAGACACTCGGGCCAAAGTCACCGAGCATAATTCAAGTCTCAATCGATTCGCCTATTTCCTTTAACAATTATAATGAAAACTACGCAATGATGGAAAATTTCGGGCAGTCGAATTCCCTCCTCACTCACGATCATGTAATTGACCTGGAACTAGATGACTCGGTAAATTGTGAAGTGTTAAGCAGCACATCTCACGTCGCTTTCACTGAACATGTGCAGCTTGAACCTTTATTAGAGGCTGTATCGCCGCATAAAGCAAATGTATCGCCGATGAAAAGGGTATGTATGCTTGTATTTGTACATATAAATGTATTTCCTTGTAGAAGACTGTGGGGGGGTTTAGACTTCCTCATTATTATGGTCAGATACTTACACTCATAGGTGGGCGCCACCAAAGTTCTGAGGGAGGTGCAAGATTTTTTCAAAGGTCAAAAACGGCCTTAAAAATGGTGGTATGGCGAAACAAACACTATTTTTTCAACGTTTCTCATCGAGCACTATCCATTGGCATAAAAAAATTGCGAAAAAACAACAACAAAGATCAAAAATCGAATTCTGGGGGGTATTTTGGTTTCTCGGGGGTGCATACCCCCCAACCCCACGCCCAGGTATGCTTACGTCGAGCTTTTCAAGGGACGGTCCGAAAATTTGTAACCGTCTATGTATTTTTAGGTTATATTCGGCGGTATGCAAAATAATGTGCATCTTTGACGTTTCCGACCATGCTCCATCATTTTTTCGAAAAAATGTTCTTTTCTGCTGCTTCAAAATTTGAGCCTTAAAACGTTTCTTTTTCGCATCATATGAGAAGAGGAAGTCTCGTTATCGCTTGTTGATTTTAAGAAATTTATTTTTGCTGACTTGGGCGGAAACCAGATTATACACGTTAAAATAAGGATTCTATGGCACGAAGCGCCGAAAATTCTGAGATTTTCCGATAAAAAACATGGGAATTTTCATAGACAATTTTCGGTTGTAAGGGGGCGGCCGCCCCCTCCCCATTCTGCGTACGTCTGTAACTCATGGTTTTTGTCACTTGAAGTCAACTTTGCGCTGATTAGTTTATCACGGTATGTACATAGTACGTATGTACTCCATGTGTATTTTTTTGTAATTGAGCATAAAAAAACATTGAGAAAGTATATTACCCCTAGTGTGCCTATCCGATTTTCTGTCGTTGGATAAGATTTTGAAGATAACTTGATTGTGAGAAGTATTTTCCTTTCAAGGCTTATCTATCCCAACAGGTTTAGCACTGAACATTATTTAAGAGTTACTAGCAGATTTGCATGAGTCATTCACGGCTAATGCCTAAGTACATTCGTATGTGCTAAAAACGCTGTCCCAATTAAAGTCTATTGCTGAATCGATTATTGCGACCTTGTCATGCGTAAAGATGAGACCAAACATGATCTTGGTGGTTGGGGGGTTTACACCACCTACCCAGAAAGATTTTCATCGCCCCTCAGAATTTGCGAATTTTTTGAAAAATGTTGAAAAGTTGCTGTTTTAAGCGTTTTTAGCTACCTATGTTTTCACGCTCAGGAAAAATAAAGCATCGTCAAAAGCGCCAAAAAATGATGCCTTTGACGCGTATCCGCCGTTTTTCGAGCCCAAAAAAGCAAAGTTGGAATGTTATCCTAGAAAAACGGCTTAAAGACTTTTAAGCTATCTCTTACGCATATCTTACGTACATACTTATTTTTTATTATAATTCTTTCTAATTTCACTTCGTCAGTCCTTTATCACACCTACAAACTTTGTTCATATTTTCATTGCACAAATTTTGCATCGTTATCTAAATTTATGCATTTTCAGCGAAAGCAATCGAAAGTGGTTAATAAATACAGTCCGTCGCCAACCAAGAAAGCTATTAAGTTTTTGAACAGAATGAAGAAAACGAAGTGCAATGACGCGGAGGAAGAAGGCAGAAAAGCGTTAAGTGACAAAAAGTCTGATGAATCGCTCACAAAATTGACCTTTGACCATGAAGCGTTACATTTTGGTCAGTCTTTGTTGCCTCGTGATCAAAAAATGGAAAAAACGAATTATGATAATCGTGTGAATGTGCAAGACATTGAAGTTTTATCTTCAGAAGTGGATTCGCCCGCGCTCACTGAGCCAACTAGTGCCAACAAGAAAAGTCCTGCAAAGGCTAAATTTGTATGTTTTATCTAAACGTTTTGGGCATAACTCTTGGTTAGGATCATACATGTTACACGGGGATGGGGTTCCCCAACCCAAAGTTGGTTGTCCCCATCACCAAAATCAGAACATTTTTGACCCCCTCCCCGATTTTTGGAAAAAAATTGAATTTTCCGGTCGTTGTTAGAAGGTTTTTGGCCAAACATTGGAGGTCATTCACCCCTTCCCCCTTCCCAATGGTCGGGGACCCCCATCCGAAATTTTGATCCGTTACATGTATGGTCAGGACTGTTACTTTGTAATTATTTGACAAAAATTCACTTTTTCAATTATGTATTTAATTATTTGGGCCTCCAGCTTTAGCGATCGCATATATTTCTGTTCAATTTGTTTGCATTGTACATGTAGTTATTTATGTGCATACGTTATTCATATCCTATCCGATCGAAAAGGCTCAATCTAATGACCTTTATTGATTTAAAACGTAAGAAGCAAAACTATATGTTGTCAATTTCAGTTAGGTACTAACTTTACTTTTATTTGTACTTCTGTCTTTAGGCCTATATAGGTATCTATGTAAAACTAATAAAAAATTTTAGCTTTTTAACTTACAAGAAAACGCCTAAAACGGTTAAACGCGGCGCTTTGAGGAATAAGACCAGGGCTGGTAAGTCAGGAAAATGCAGAGGGATCAAAAATTGCCAGCTGAAGAATTTATTGCATCTCTGTCCAACGACTTATTTCAATCCGGTATGTGTCCGTAATTATGTGCTTTGATCCTTGCTAATCAAATATGTACATATGTGTATAAAATATAACTTTCCTTCCAGAAGGATTGCTTTCCGATTCAGTAATCCATTTTTTAGCATTGGACTGAAAAGCATTCGTTTATGAAACGTATTTATAATCAAATTTAGTATAAGGATCTCCAATGACGTACTGCTTTCCGATAAGTTTTTCTGAAGTCCTAGCATTTCTTTTTTTTAATTATTCAAATTTTGGTTCATATTCTTTAAAAATCGGTTGCCACTTTTTCATTAAGATTTTTATTTGGATTATCTTCTATTTTTATTCAAGTATTAAACATTTGTATTTCACATTTTCTCATTTATTTGTATATTTACTATATGTGCATATTTACTAAATCAATTATGGTTCTATTTATCTGTGTTAAATCCCACAATTATCAGCTTTGCTACAAAAATGTATTTTTTATTTAATAATATAAACTAGGTACATAAGCGTTTTTTCATTCTTATTTATTAATTGTAACTGGTATTTATAGCGGAACTAGTAATTTCTCTAAAACCTATTCTATAGTATGATCTGTCCACCTTTTGAAGCGAGCTTTTGAAAATGCGATATATCTTCAGGTCAGTCAGGCATTAGCCGCTTACCTTTGCGATTTGACAAAAAAGGCGTTGTTTATGCATCAATCGCACTTGGAATCGTTTCTCAATTGTGCGAACGAAGGCATGAATGGTGCAGACACCTTGCAGGTGTATATATATATTCGTATAATGTTTACTTGATGTGGGGTTACCATGATACATTGGTAGCAGTCGAATTTTGGGGGGTTCGAGTTGTGTAAAACTGACAAAAGTCCCCAAAAAACATGCCTAAAATACGATTCTGGGGATCTATCGAATTTTGGGGGCTTGTTGGGTTCTCGGGATTCTGAGCCTCTAGGCCCTCGTGTGGACACCATGCATGAGGAGTTAGTGGGGTATTATCGTCCGTTGTAGTTTTTTTACGATTCAGTTCAGTCTTAAAATAATGTATTTTCAAGCGATTTGGGCAATATCTCATCGCCTAACTTAATTACTGTAGTAGAAATCTTGAATTATACGCCTCACTTGCAACAAATCATTGATTTTCGTCCTTCTTGGTCTCCCTACAATGTGCATCTTTATTGAACTTGTCACCCGCGTCTGAAAAGTGGTGTCAAACGTTCTTATTGAAATGTTTCCTAGAATTGCTTAAACTCTTGATACAAATTTTATAAAGCCTTTTGCATCTGAGGATTCACATTGGTTATGAGCACGCCGCTGCTATGCAGTCATGTAACGGCTCCAAATTTTGGGAGAGGGGTTCCCGGTCAGTTTTAGGGGGGGTTAGCTGAACTACAATTTTTGTCCCAAAAACGCCTAAAACCGGTCGAAAAATAATAAATTTTTCCAAAAATGGGGGTCGAACATTTTCTGTCTTTGGGGGGATGGGGGATGGCCGACTTCGGCTGGGGGATCCCCCATCCCGCCTCTTGCATGTATGTTATTATGTACATAAGTCTGAAGCAACTTGGCGAAATGGAAAAAGTTTAGAAGAAAAGAAATCCTGAACCGTCTATCTGACTTTCTCAAAAATGCGAATTTTCCGGAAGTTTTTTCAAGCTTCCTTTTACATTCAGACTTTTTGTTCACGTAAAAACTTCATAGCTTTTTTTACGTTCGCAATCAGGATTTTGCTGTTTTTGTGTTTTAAATCTAAAGCTAGTCATCGCACCCCATATACCTTTCAAAGTTTTCAGTTTGCTGTACGTATGATTCATTTTTCATCTGATGCATCTTGCTTATAATTATGAAATAAATTTAATGTACTTTGTCAGTGTCATAGAATTAAGAATTTAATATCGCAAGTCGCAAGGCAGATGCAATCAATATAGCATCTTGGTATTTTATCCTTATTTATTCTTTTCCGTTCCTAACGCACTCCTGCGGCTCTTTGCTATGGAAAAAAGAACGGCAAATTCGACCATTTACATCTATTCCTGTTTATTCTGCTGTATACATTTATTATTAATCCTACGGTCTAATTACGACAACATTGCATTGTATACATATTGAAGCTACATATTGTAACTTGTGAAGTAGTTGGGGTCGTTGATACATAGCATGGCCGATTGGGGGGTCAGCCGATCTGGGGTCAGTTGGTGTGCTTTTTTGAGCCAAAATGACCTTAAAAACTTGTATAAATTCTAAAATAGCATTAAGATTACATTTATTATTTCGCAGTTTCTGGTCAATTTCTAGCGCGGTTACAGATAATTTTAGATTTACTCGTACATCTATTTTTGGCCTTTATATTGCCTCATTTCCCGCAGAAAATTTCTCATTTTTCTATTCTAAGGGTCTAGACTCCATCACACGTACATATCTGGTAGGGAGCAACGATGAGCAAGACTTATAAGTATATGATATTTGATCTGCGGATTGAGGCGAAAATTAAATACAAATATAACCTTATCCATTTGGTGCACCCAACGCATTTTTGTTCTAAATTGAGTTATGCGTGGTAAAAACTCTAGGAGTTCGTAAGTTTCCAGATAGCTAGATGATAAATTTTTGCTTTTAGTACGTACGTAAGTTTACATTCTGTACATATTATGTATATGTACGTACGTACATACATACGTGTGTATTATACACAAATTTTGGTGTATTGGTTACCGTTATTCATCAGAACTTGGACGATATTGCGTACATTGATTGTAATAGCTTATATGGAATGCATTACTCATAGTATCTGCTTCAAATAATGATTACCATATTGACGCATTAAGATCTACATCATGCCCAATTGTACAAATTTTCGCTTCGTTTGTTTAAACGACCATGTTATAAAGCCCTGCCGATCCACGACAATCTGCGGAGAACCTCCTTATCTCTGTTTAATGGGCGTTTTAGATTATTATGAAACAATATTAAATATGCATATTATCCAAACAATGTTTTTAGTTGATGCCAATTTAGTGAGTTCGTCTAGAACAATAGTTCCGGTAGGTGAAAAAATAAATTAAATCAATTTGAGCTAGTCAGATTGTGTAAGTTTTGCGCTCGCTGATCATGAATTAAATAATTGCAGAATTTTGATGCCTTAATGACCATACTCAATCAGTTGCCTTCGTCTTCTACTAATGCTCAATTAGCTGAGTCGTTGAGTGTGTTTATGAGCGCAAGGGATTCGCTGATCGCTGGCCGATTTAATTCTTTCAGAAATTATCGATTAGCGGCCAATACTTTGCTCAAAATGAAGGTTGTTTTCACATAATATGTGTATATTACCCTATAAAATTGAAGCATAGTTTCCCGAAATTCAGAATTTCGGGGAGAGGTGTAAATTATAGGTGCACAAGGTCAGGCAGGGTCGGCAGGGGTGAAATTTCAAAAGTCCAGAACAGTTAATTTAACGTTTACGATTTTTTTGCTGTTTTTACGATCAAAATTGTCAAAATAGCCTATAAAACCTTTTTTTCGTGGTAATGTCGCATTTTAAAAGCATTTTCAGTCCATTTTGACTGCATTATATCACTTCTAACACTAAAAAATGCAAAACTCTATCAATTTTGGGCGCTTTTTGAGTAAAAAGTACTTAAAAGTACTGATACTCAAGAAACTGTCCGGCTGACCCTCTAGGAGGGGAATACCCCCTCACTCCCCCTGAGTGCATGTATGGTGTAAACTTGAAATCGGGACCAGTCAATTTGAGTTTCGAGCTTATTTGCAAGTCAAAGGTGAAAAATGATTAAAATATCATATATGTACGTGATGTTTTGATGAGGAAGACCGCATTTTTTATTTTTTTTATTCAATTTTGACTCGTTTCGTCACTTTTATCAGTACAAAATATAAGAATAGATCAATAATTTTAAGTTTTTAGATAGATTATTTTAGCTTTATTCTGGGCATATTATGGGTGAACAGAACACAGCGCAAAGCGCTAAAAACTTTTAACGTCTTTGCTACCTTCATCCCCAAAAATCATGCAGAAAAGCTTTGGTAGTTCAAAATCGTCTGGCAGTGACTCGAGTCTTGAACTCCGAGGTAGGGGTAATACTTCCTTAGCCCCTATGGTAATAAATGAATGTAAATCTTCCCGTCCCTGATTGTAAATCGTTAAATAATTTAATAAACTTTCATCTTACTCTATTTGGCTCAAGTGTGACAGGGATAGTGTTTTTGAGAGCATTCGCACAGGACCGGTCATCTGTTCAAGAAGAAATGCTGGAAATGTGTTATCCTCAATCGTGAATTTTTGTTGAGAAGCTTTTTTGAGCCTTCCTGACTTTTCTTAAGTCGCGGGAAGTATTACTCAATAAATAAAGTTGCTCGCGACATGTCAACACATTTCTTTTTAAATATTCAATTCTAAAAAATTTAATTTTTTCCATTTAATTTAATTTATCACAAATCAACACAAAGTATAAAATTAACGAAGAAATGGAATGATACATACATACATTCATAATGTGGAGGCACATATTTGTATTTTGGCGCATTGTTTTTTGCTTTTCAGTTATTTTGCTCCGAAATTAAGCGAAAGAGCTCATTGCGCGCAATAATTTCCAATATCAAGGATTCCCTCGCATTTCCGATTGACATGTTCAAGCTTTACGAGTATCTCAAAGGCAATTTTGACTGTGCAGAATACGCTGCGCTGTGGGATCATTTGAAACCATTGTTTCCTCACGAAATGTGTGACAATGAGTAAGTATAATGAAGATGATGTTTTGAAGCTTGCATGAATTAATCTGCTTCCAGTTTTTACGGTGAACTAATCCCGTACTTATGTTTGTATGTACTATGTATGTTGAAGGAGAGGTGAAAATTCTCATTTATTTTTTCTCACGAGGCATTCTTAGCAGACATTCATGTGGGGGTTTTAGGGTCTAGACCCCCAGGATGAAAAAATGGAGAATTCTGCGAGGAAAGTGAGGCAAAATGAAGGCCAAAAACAAATAAAAATTTAAAAATTTTGTCTAGAGTGCTTCACATTGACCAGAAACTGTGTAATAACGTAGTTTTAAGGCCAGTTTGGCGCTTGTATCAGTTTTTTGAGGTCGTTTTGACCCCAAAAAACTCGATCTGTGACCTCGTTGAAAAGATAGGTATCATTTCGATTCATATAACTATTGATCGAAATTGGGCTCTTGATATTAAATCAGATTTGTTTGACTATTTACTTTATGCAACAAATTAAACGCTTCCTTACGGAACTCTGTCCTGAATTTAGTGCATTTATGTATGAAGTGGTTGGCTCTCTTGTAAGTATTCTTACCTTAATTTTATCATAACTTAATTAATCATAATTATTTCAAGGGTGAATACTAATTTGACCTATTAGGACTTATTTTACTTAAGTTTAAGAACATCTTATCAAATATTTCGATGAAAGCACTATCCTTGAGTTATATCAAAATTTCTTGACAGTAACAGCTTTTTTGAGTTTTTGTTAGGAGTAATTAAGAGCCAATTTCTGAGACGTTCGACCTCCGCATATGATAAGTCATAATAAGTCGAAAATTAATAATACCTCAGTCTTCAAAACGGCGTATCTAGCACAGTTATTAATGCTGATTTTGACTTGGAAATTAAAATTCGTTGTGCTACAGTAACTATACCAAAAATTGAAATTTCGAACGTTTTTGCAATTTTATATTAGTTCCATTTAATTTCAATTTTCTCCATTAAAAATCAATATTTTCTGTTAAAACAAAAAGCGTTCGATAGAAGAGGTCTTCTGCTACTATCTACATATGGGCAAAAAAATTGTGTTACACCGATTTACACTTTAAATCATTATTTAAACTTGCCCGATTTTTTATTAGAAATTATAACAAATCTGATAAATTTATGTACCCTGTAGCGTGATTTAATGTACAACAATAACTTTGACAGTTTTTATGTAGTTTCTCCTAAGATTCAACTTCTGAAAAATTTTCATCGAAATAAATGTACCGGAAACTTGGTTAACAAGCGTCTAAACGACCCTAAGTATCGTGATTTTTTACATGAAAACAGTGCATTTGCACTAGCTTAAACATAATTATCATCGATTCTGCCTAAAATTTACAGGTCATATATACACGGTTCATCAGTAGAAAGTCTTGTGTTTATTATTCTTGCTCTATTTCGTTCGCGCATTAACATTAGCCCACTACAGTATTCTTAATGATGAAATTATCGTGTAATTTTCGCGCTTTTATTACTTTCAGTAAAATTCTATTTATACTTGGTATAATGAAAAGAGGCAGGTAAAATTATAATCACTTTGTAGAGGGGACCTTTTGCTACCAGCAATGTTCTAAAATTCTTTGAAAGCTTCAATTTACACTTTACACTACTGTTTAAACTAGCTCAATTTTTTTTAATATTAGAAAAAGTTTTGCAGATTCGTGTACCCTGTAGAGCTATTTTATTAACAACAAAGGTTTTTTACTTTTTATTCAGCTACTCCATAGATGTAACTTCTGAAAAATTTTCGTTGAAATGGATGTACCGGGAACTAGATTAAAAACCGTCTGATTGACCCATAGTGACACAATTTTGTACATAAAAATCGTAAATTTGCACTACTTAGCCTAAACATAATTATCACCGACTCTTCCGAAAATTTACAGGTCATACTCGTATATGCACGGCTCTTCAGTAGAAAAATTTGCGTTTAATATTTTGTGTCGTTTTGCTAGCGTATTTAAATACGCCCGCTACAGTATGCCTAATGATAAAATTTTAAGGATTTTCGCGTTTTTATTACTCTCACGAAAATTCGATTTATTCATTAAATAATGAAGAGTATGTAGCAGGTGAAATTCATAATTGCTAGGTATTTCTACTTCTACTAGCAACATGCAGAAATTATTTTTCATATGCTTCAGTTTATACTTTACACTACAAATTGAACTAGCTCGATTTTCGTTACAAAATAAGATAAATTTTTACAAATTCGTGTTCCCTTTAGAGCTATTTTATTCACAACAAAAGTTTTTTTCACTGTTTACGTAGCTACTCCACAGGTGCAACTTCTGAAAAAGTTCCGTCGAAATTAGTGTACCCGAACTAGGTTAACAAGCGTCTGAATGACCCTTAGTAACATAATTTTTTACACAAAAATTTTGCGTACAGTCAACAAAAGAGCATTTCTTTATGAACAAATAGCATACCTAACTTAATAATGTGTGCTTCAACTCAATAATGTGTGCTTCTAGAGATGTTTAGAAGGCTACACCGCGCACTGAGCCATGCTTCTCGGCTAATACACCCACATATTATGCATACTAATGCATCTTAGTATTTTAGGCGCAATAGAAGAAGAGTATGCCATTATTCAGACGTTTTTTACCACGTTTTGGTATGTTTATTTTAAGAAAACTTCATGATGTGCCCAACTTTATTTATGCTAGATAAGAATGTATAAAAGTCGAATGGCTTCACCTACTTACTCGTATACTCATTATTCATTGAGTAAATAGATTTTTAATGAAAGTAACGAAAAATCGCGTAAAATATAAAAATTTCGACATTAAGCATACTGTAGCGGGCATATTTAAATATGGAACACGAATCTTATAATTTTTTTCTCATTTTTAACAAAAAATTGAGCTAGTTCAAATAGTAGTGTAAAGTGTAATTAAAGGTTACAAAGAATTTTTGCATGTTGCTGGTAGAAAAGGTTCCCTCTACCAAGTGATTATGATTTTACCTGTTTCTTTTCATTATTCCATGAATACATCAGATTTTAGTGAAAGTAATAAAAAACGATAAAATTTCAACATTAAGCATACTGTAGTGGGTAAATGTTAATGCGCTAACGATATGACGCCTAAATAATAAATACAAGACTTTGCTGATGAGCCGTGTATATATTTTTTATCATTTAATTTATTAAAAACTTTCAATTTTTTTATTTATACTCAATCTTTGTATTTCAAAACAAAACAGCAGAGCAAATAAATATTCTGGCGCGAAGTGCCGGAAAAATTTTACTTTTCTCAATGTCTAACTCAACTTTGAGCAGTTTTGAGCGATTAGGAAGGCAAAAAGTTATCATAAACAAAAAATCTGGCGCATAGCGCTAGAAAATTTTTACATCTCTATACTGCTATACTCAATTTCGCACCTTTTTGAAGAGAAAAAATGTATGTAATAAATTTGATTTCACGTACATATCTCTAAAAAGATCTAAATACATAGTAAATGGTAAGTTTGATTAAATTAATGGTGCAAAGCTCCAAAAATTTGAGCATTTTCACGCTTGGAAACGTCAAAAGCCTATATAGTTTCATATTTGAATGTTCTGGGAAAAAAATTTGGGAATCCCTCCGTTAACCCCCTTTCCTCCCCTGAATACGGGCCTGTATATGACCTGTAAATTTTAGGCAGAATCGGTGATAATTACGTTCAAGCTAGTGCGAATGCACTGTTTTTATGTAAAAAATTATGATACTAAGTAAGGGTCATCCAGACGCTTTTTAACCTAGTTTCAGGTACATTTATTTCGATGAAAATTTCTCAGAACTTTCACCTTAGGATAAGCTACATAAAAACTGTAAAAGTTATTGTTGTATATATTAAATCACGCTACAGGGTACCTAAATTTGTTATAATTTTAGGCAATTTCTCATAGAAATCGGGCTAGTGTAAATTATGGTGTAAATTGTGAATAGGCGCTAAAACAAATTTTTTGCTCATTGCTAGTAGCAGGGGACCTCTTCTACCGAACGCTTTTTGTTTTAACAAAAAATTTTAATTTTCCATGAAGAAAATTGATATTAAATGAAACAAATATAAAATTGCAAGGATGCTCGAAATTTCAATGTTTGGTATGCTGTAGCACAATGAGTTGCACCCGAGAATCAGCATAAAAAATTGTACCAGATATCTTATTTTGAGGTATTATTAATTTTTGACTTATCGCAAAGTTGGTCGAACTTCTTAGAAATTGGCTCTTAATACCTCCTCTCACTGCCTACGACCATGTGTGGTTGTTATTTATTTCTTTTTTCAAAGACAAGACGAGTTTGAGTTTATTGATTCGAAATCGTTTTTGGCTCCGGATGATGTTTCCAGTCTTAATTTTGAGAACGCTACGTTCAAACAGCAAGAATTTCGGCCTCTCAAATCGTCCAATAATTATGAGCAATCGAACAAAGCGCTTTGTCGTTGCTTGTGCCACAAAGAAGCGCGTTCAAATATTTCGCATTGTAACAGTTGCGTTGTTAAAATATGCACTTTTTGTACATCGTTTTTGCTCGTTTTATTTTTGCTGAATTTAACGTGTTACATACAGCTCGAGTAAGCTTATCCATGTTCACTTAAGGAATCTGTCTTTAATGCAGTGGTGACACCACACATGGGCGTGGGGGTTTGGGGGAAGGTTTACACCACCATCGTAGAATCTGAAAAACCCCTTGCAAAAATCGATATCCGTCCAGAATTAAATTTTCGCAAGTTTTTCGGGGATTTTTACCGGTTTTGACCCCACAGAATTTGGCTGCTGCCTATGTATGAATGACACCAGACATACGTATGTATACAGTAAGGGATTCTGGGGTTCAGCTCTAAATTTTTCAAGGTGCTTAGTTTGGGCTAAAACGATAAGGATACGTGAAAAAACTTAGTTTTTCGATGTTTCTGGCGATGCTCTTTCTTCACAGAACGTGAAGACAAGAAGTTACCAAAATATCAGCGAAATTGAAGAAAATATGGTTGAAAACATACGTGGGCAGCAAGAGAATTCTGGGGGTGTAAGATTCTTTGAAGGTCAAAAAATGGCCTTAAAAATGGTGGTATGGCGAAAAAACACCATTTTTCGACGTTTCTCATCGAACACTACCCATTGACATCAAAAAATTGCGAATATACGAGAAAAAATTTCAAAAATTGAATTCTAGGGGTATTTTGGTTTCTTGAGGGGTGCATACTTCCCCCAAACCCCCCCACGCCCAGGTGTGGTTGAAAAAGACTATTCCGTGCGAAGAGGCTTTGGATCAAAAAATCACTAAACGTGTATAACAGGTTTTCAGAAAAATCTTTCAGTAAATTTCTAAGTCTATTGGAAACAAAATTATTGATAACCGTATCCGAAAACAAAACACGTACTTGCAAAATCGACTGCTCAGATTTTTCCTCCCATCGCTTTGAAATAGTTGCTGTGCTTGACGGCTTTCGAAATATGGAAATAATAACCTTAAATATGAGTCAACGTTCGCTTGAATATATGTACATATGTATTTCGGAGGCGTTGTGCAAATTTTTTTATTCATTTTCGGTCATTTACTTCCGGAATTTGAAAAAAACCAGTTTTTTCTACACATTCATTCTAAATCGTCGCTGATACGCATTATTTCACTCTTGATTTTGATATTGATTCTGGTGCAATTTGGCGCTTTATTATTTTCCAGATATTGGATGGCAAATGGCATGTGTGGGAAACTGGAAAGCTTATCCCGGCCGAAGCTTCATATACTAATGTCAACATTGTATTTGAATCAGGCGAAGAGGTCAGGATTGCAAAATTTAAAACAATATGCGTTGTATAAATAGTCAAATAAATATTATTTGCTGTTAAAATGTACTTCGAATTTTTACAGAAAATAAAGTAATCTAATAAAGTAATAAAATAATAAAGAGTAATAACATAATAAAATAATATTAGTAATCGTCGAGTCGACTTAATGAATAAATTATATTTCTTATAGCGAGAATTAACAATATTCATTATATAAATAATCAAACAAATATTATTTTCTGTTAAAATGTGCTTTGAATTTTTTACAGAAAATAAATTAATAAAATAATAAAGTAATAAAATAACAGTAATCGTCGAATCGACATAATGAAAAATTATATTTTTTATAGCAAGAACTAGGCTCGGTTTTTCGAACCTTTTATGGAAAATTCGTCTCTCTTAAAAGCTTGTGTTTACGAGTATATCATACATTTCTCTTTATGCGTACAACAAACGATTTAAGAATCATGGAAAAGCAATTAAATTAACAAACGTGATACTGTAGCACGGCACTCGACGTACTGTGTCGAACTCGTTTGTTCACCCCGTCCTAACATAATTCCGGTTGAGCTTTTATTTTATACTTTAATTTAAATTCATTCCTCTTTTGCTGCACCTTATTATTGTATTCCATAACGGATTAACAATTTCACGCCGTCCCCCAGAATTCACAATTTTCCAAAAGATTTGTAGAAAAGATGCTATTCTAAGCGTTTTAACCTATCTATTTTCTGAAAAGCGTTAAAAATTCTCGGCCCTTCGCGCTATATATTAATTTTTAAGGCCATTTTTTGACCTTTGCGAAATCTTGCACCCCCCCAGAATTTTGGTGCTGCCCACGTATGGTTATAACCCGCAAAATTTGTTCACGCAGGACACGTCGAGGGCAACAGATGAAGTCGACAATTTTAAAGAGCCGAGTCGACTCGTTCATTTGGATCAGCGATGGCAAAACGCCTCGGGCGTTAAAAAATTTCTGAATTTGGTGGACATCGTAGAGAAACACGCCAGTCACTTGATTTCCACGTTGCATTACTCGGCCGATTCGAATTCGAATTATTTTCCATCTCAGGAAAACACAAATCATCGCGAAATTCAGGAGCCAAACAATTTTCAGCGCATAGATGGTGATACGGATAAAGTGCCAAAAATTCAAGCAAAACCCGATAACGATTCGCCTTCTTCGAACGATTTATTACAAAAGGCTCTTTTGGACACTTTTGGCACCTGCGATTTTAGTCTCAATCACTTGGACCAAACTGCGCAGAACTCCAACCGCAGTTCATCGCCAAATTTCGATGTGAATATCGGAACTTCTGAAATTATCGACAATGAAAATCTTATCATGGGATCGGATAGCACTTTGATATGCGATGGTAGCAATTTTTTAGGCAATTCTGATCTAACTTTACCCGGAATTTGCAATGATTCGCATATAACGAATGGGGATTGTTCGTTCGATTTACTCGAATTTGACAACTCGGCTGTGATTTGCTGGTCCGAGGTTCAAGACAGGTGTTTGCTGGAAGAACTTCGGAGGCATTGTGCGAATGTTGAAACTGCATGTGTATCGGCGGCGAAAATTCTGAAATTGGACGTATCGCAGGTACATATGGTTAGGCAGTGTTTTTTTGTACAAGGTCCGTTTGTACATGTACAAAGATGGTCCCCAAAAGTCTTTGTACATTTTGTACATGCAAATTTTTGTGTACTATAATCTAGTATAGTAGCGATTTTAGTGTGGTAAAACGGGGTTTATGATCTTTGGTAGTGTGTTTTAGCTAATTTCTGGGTTTCTGACGCCAAAAATCACTAAAAATTGTCTCAAAATGGCGCGAAGCGCCGAAAAATTTGACATTTTTCCATTCTAAATGCAAATTCTGCCATTTCAAAGATATTAAGGACAAACTCGCACCTTTTTACTGTTTTTGTCTTCCCAAAAATCTTTGTACATTTTGTATAATTTTTGGGTACTATAATATGGCGCAGTAGCGATTTTAGTGTGGTGAAAACAGAGTTGTTCGACTTTTGGTAGTGTATTTTAGCTAATTTCTGGGTCTCTAAGGGCAAAAGTCACTAAGACTTGTCTTAAGACGGCGCGAAGCGCCGAAAAATTTGACGTTTTTACTTTTGAAATGCAATTTCTGCCATTATAAAGATATATAGAACACACAGTTACTCATTTCGACGCGAAGCGCCGAAAGTTTTTGTGAATTTCAGACCTTTTTTGCAATTTTTGTCTTCCCAAAAAGCTTTGTACATGTACAAAGACGGTCCCTTAAAGTCTTTGTACATTGGAAAAAATCTTTGCCGAGTACCAAAAAAACTGTGGTTAGGTATTTTTCATTTTGCTTTGTTACGTCCATTTTATATATTTCTATAACATCCTTAATTTCAACAAAGTGTCAAAAATGGACTCAGTTATCGACACGAAATTTAAGCTTTTTAGTAATTTTTTAGGATTGCTTGGCCTACTATGTTATGTACTAGTAAAACAGAACTATATCGTATGTTTTGCATTGTTGTCTCAAGACGTGCGACGACTTACTATTTTATAACATGGCAGATCAAACCTTAGCAAAACGTAAGGACTGTCAAATATCCAAATTTTGTGACCAAAACTGTAAAGTATTCTTCGTGAAACTTCATTGTCGTTGTTGATAAGAAGGCATTGACTTTTTGACTTTTATTAAAATATGTAGTTCTAAAACTTCTATGATCCTTATTATAGGCAAATGCGTGTGCAGCTTGAAAATTATGGAAGATCAGCCTTGTTGAACATTTTTTCTAAAGTGTCTTTTCTGGGTTTTTAACCGATGGACACGTTTACGTAGCTGACTATGCTCTTTCTGTCGTTGTAACAAAAAATTTAGTTAAGTCGAACGAAATGCATCGTGTGATCAAGAAATGACGGATGCGATGCACTGAAAAATTGAATTATCCGCGGAATTAAAAAATTGATAAAAACGCTTAAAAGAGCTTTAAAATAGAGTCCAGAATTTTTTCAGCTCGCAACTGCTGTTCGGCACGTATTGCTTATTTATACTTTTGCATTTTTCAACTCCGTACATGTAACGGCTCAAAATTTTGGGAGGCGGTTTTCGGCCGTTTTTAGGTGGGAGTGGGGGGTTAATGACCTCCAAGTTTTTCTAGAAATCATTAAGGGGGGTCAAAAAGTTTCTGATTATGGGGGATGAGGAGCAGAACCAACTTTGGGTGGGGGATCCCCCATCCTTCCCCCTCCTGTTACACGTCTGGTTATGCCCTTCAGTAATACATCATATATTCAATTTTGATTCTAATGATAGATCCGATGCACAAAAGTTTAATTCCCTTCTATTGAGCATTTGGACAACCTCCCTACCGGACTTGAGTCCAGGGATGCTATTCTCATAAGCATAGTAGTCTCGTCCTCAACTTTTAATCTCAACTACTTAATTATATTAATGCATATAATGAGTTTCATGAGTTTACACTTCGTTGCTTCAGTGTTCATTAGAGCAAAAAGTAATTTGGCTTAATTTTTTTACGATGTAGTAGAATGCTAATTTTTCTTATTATGAGAAATCATCGTTTTATTTGTTTGCTATAGTCTATTTCACGAAACCTTGTGCAAGGATCACGATTTTTGAGTCGGTGTAAATCGACTACAAAAGCTATATAAACTGCAGCGACAAACATGATACTGTGCACAGCAATGGATGAGCATATGAAGTTTGACTGTGCGAAATTTTGTTACAGTAAGCTGCCTGGAAACCACTTTTGTAGCTACGCGCTTGCATGCTGAAAATTGATTTTCATGCACAAGGTTTCGTGAAATACATAGACCATAGGTTGATAAAGCATTTTACTGATTGATTTTGCTCACTAAAACGCTCTTCTTATATAAACATTTAGTAGCTTTCAAATCGTGGTATTCGCAGTAAAGAATAGTTTGTTTTTCAGATGTAATTTCAGGCTTAGCGCAAAGATGTTAGATAAGTGTTCATTATTTTCAGGTCTTGGCTCGGATGCGACTGTTGGTCCAGTTGTTAGAGGAAGTTAATGATGGATGATGTTCGTTTTTACGTTATATTTGAATATACTTTCGGCAGGTCATATCTATGGGTGCATTACTGTTCGCTTTATATTCTTGTATCTCATTCTACTCGTAGTTTGCTTGTTGTTACGTATGCAAATAAAATCATCCTTTATTTGGCGGACTAGGCGGCTCGATCTATTTCGTACTCAACGGCCAGCAGAATGCCCAGTCTGTTTCAAATACCTACATATGTAGTTAGGGTACCTATATATAATATAGTCTTTTTCGCATAAGTTTGGTCATAAATTTTAATAGTTTTTCCGAGGTAAGCCGACGGATAACGTCAACTAATCGCAATCTGTCGGTCAATTGCCGGTGTCGCACCTTAAAGTGTCCGGCCAAACACTAAGGCACCTTAAAGTGTCCGGCTCTGCCTTAAAGTGTCCGGGTTACGCTGAGTATACGTACGCATATACGCCCAGGCATATCACTCGCTGTACAATTAGGTAAGTAGGCAAGTACATACATATATGCGCGTGTACAATGTATTGAGGTACCAAATACAAGCAAGCCGATGCAATACGAAGAATTCGTTGCATCGTCAGTGGCGTCGTTTAACGAACTTGGGGCTAAAATCGATTATAAAAATAATTTTCGTGAAGAAAAATCGACGATATTTCGAATTTCAGTCATAAATGTGAATTTAAACTGCACACTGTTCCATTCACTCATGATTCTAAAAAGACATGTTAAGACTTCATTTTATATATTGCCTACCATGCTACCATTCGTACATGTAACAAGGGGTGGAGATTCCCATAGCCGAAGTCGTAAATGTAAAATAAATATAAATAAACATAAATTGTTTATTCCCCTCTCCCCGATTTTGTGCAAAAACTTGCGATTTCTAGCCACTTTAGGTGCATTCTTTCAATTTTTGAATAAAAATGAAGTTCGCGCACTCCCCCCCTAATGGTCGGTCGAACTCCCACCCAACACTTTGGGCTGTTAAATGCCTGCTACTTTACATGGGCAGTGGGCCAAATTCTGGGCAGTCAGATGGAGCATAACTGCAAAAAACGCTAAATTTTTCAATTGCAAAAAAACGCTAAATTTTTCAATTCTATCAATTTGGAGAGACTTTGGATTTTGGGGGTTCAAACCCTATCCTTTTGCATCTACGTATGATGCCCACTCTATCCCAATGTTTGAATACATGTTTTTCCTAGTTTTAAAGCACGTTATTGTGGCCCGGACACATCAAGGTACCTTAAAGTGTCCGGCCGGACACCTTAAGGTGTGACACCGGACATAATTTTTAAAATTTATGCTTAAACTTATGTGAAACAAACTAAAATTTGGAGTTTGTGGAAAAAGTTTTTTACTGTCTTAATGGAATGCTTCTCGTATTTTGGTATACGGGGTGTCCCGACGACGAGTCTCTGATTCCGAAATTTACGATCAAATTGGCTCAATCGGGCGGCTGAAACGACGGATTAAGCGGAAACGTTTTGACGGCTCTAGGAGCGCGGGACAAAACTAGCGTCATTCAAGGCCATGTTTTGATTCTCTGTTCAATAAAATCACTTTACACTGCAGGGTAAGGTAGCCGAAAAACGCTTTTTAAAACTGCGTTTTTCTAAATATTTCAAATCGCAGCAATTGATTTTGGTTAAATTACAAGGAATTGATAAAGAAAAAAGAGTGCATAATCTTTTTATAATCTATCTTTAGAAAAAGCCGCTCCTCAGAGTAATGTCCCAGTACTGCTGTAGGGGAGACCTTTGTTGGACGTACCCAAGTAGGTACATACATACTAGCAAAGAAAAATGCTCCGATGAAACAAAAAGGTCGAATATACTCGGAATTATGCATCATTA
>JAVLUZ010000131.1:0-54844 GCA_036768485.1 Mermis nigrescens
AGAAATCCCCTAAAAATTATGTCAAAAATAAATTCTGGGGTCTCATCGATTTTTGGGATCCGGATTCTGGAGAGCGTAACCCCCCCAAACCCCTCACGCCGTCCATGAATGGTGCCGATGTGAAAGCCGTTCATAGGCCTTTGACTGTAATAGGACATATCGGTAACAAAATTATTGCCATCAGCTTGCCAAAATCAGTCTTTGTCGAATAGATGAAGGGACAAACTTTAGAACAACGGTGATCATCCTTATTGTTATAGCCCTTGTTGCAAGGTTCGCTAAAGTAACTACGGTTCATAAACCGGCCATACTCGCCAATTACATCAAAATGACTATTATTATGACACAAATGTATAACTTTTTCTGATGGAGGGCCTCTCAAAAACTATGGCATTGCAAGGCAAGTCGGCGCCAACAACTTTAATTTGAAAATTAGGTATAGCAGCCTGCAATGCTTGCAGCTCTGCTACACCGCAAGGGCCTACATGATTTTTAAGACCCACTTTAGTCAAAAGTTCTAGCGCTGCCCTGTGTTGTGCTTTTCTTATAGCTGTATCCTTTTTACAAATGCTTTTAAATCGCCATTCCAAAGTTTTGTCATTAGGTTTTTCCTTATGCGAGTACACGTGCTTTAGCTACAACTAATGCCCTAGCTAAACATAAATTATCATTATTTTTAATTTTTATAAAATATTGTTTTGCTTTCATTTCTTTTTCCATATTTACAAATCTACGTTTATGCTGTCCGACCCAACTTGGCGGACTAACTTGCACTATTTTTATCCGCGTTTCCGGCTGTTCAAGTCGCACTTCTTCATTGGACTGCAGAATGCGCTTAATGGTGTGTAGGATTTGCTCGCCCTTAATTTGTTCGCCTTTTCGGAAAGGTACAATTGCCGTTTTCTTCAGCGTCGGGTGTGTTATTTGCAGGCCCACCATGTCCGTCGCACTCGTTCCGTCCAGAATCTTTGTGACCGCACTATCGAAAATTTCAGCCAAATTTTTTTTCCAAATCGAAACGATCCAGATTTTTGAAATTTATCGTGTAGGCGCGTCCTTCCGTGTTGAAGCCTTTGATCTTTTCCGTCATTGGTTCCCCCAGCTCGTAAAAATCTTCTGGGGGAAACCACTCGTCCACAATTTCAAGGTCTTCCGGTCTTCCTCCCGCATTTCTTCGTCCGATTCGTACCACTTGTCTTGCGTTTGCAAGTCATCAACCATTTCCATATCGGAATCCATAGTATAGCGAGGAAAGCTCACTGAGCAAAAATTCAGATGTTCAAAAAATCAGGAGATTTCAGAGAATGATTTTTTCCCTGCCTGTTACCTCCTTTTCTAGTCTTGAGATAGGACTTTGGACTTTACAAAATGAAAAAATTTTATTAAATAAGTTTATTAAATAAGAATAATCGTCTGCATTAGGAACTAAAAAATAGGATAAAATTAAACTGATCAAACTGAGAATCTTTTTTGGAGAAAATACTGTTGCTGGAAAACTGGAAATTATCGGACTTTGGACTTTGCAAATTGGAAGATCTTTTATTAAATAAGAATAATCGTCTGCATTGTGAAGTAGAAATAGGATAAAAATCAAACTGAACAAACTTAGGGTCTCTTTGAGATAATGCTGCTGATCGAAAAAAAACTGGAAATTATCGGACCTTGGACTTCACAAAATGAAAAATTTCTATTAAATAAGAATAATCGTCTGCATTGTGAACTAAAAATAGGATAAAATCAAACTGAACAAACTTAGGGTCTTTTTGGAGAGAATGATCCTGATCGAAAAAAGGGAAATTATCGGACTTTGGACTTTGCAAAATGAATAACTTTTATTAAATAAAAATAATCGTTCTGCATTGTGAAGTGAAAATAGGATAAAATCAAACTGAACAAACTTAGAGTCTCTTTTGGAGAGAATGCTGCTGATCGAAAAAAACGGGAAATTATCGGACTTTGGACTTCACAAAATGAAAAATTTTTATTAAATAAGAATAATCGTCTGCATTGCGAACTAAAAATAGGATAAAATCAAAGTGAACAAACTTAGGGTCTTTTTTGTAGAGGATGCTTCTGAATACAGGTCACCATCCCTGGGCGCATTGCATTTAAAATGTAGCATAGCTCAAGTTCGGCGCTTCGCGCTTCTGCTTCAGGGAGTGTATGTTACGCCCAAGTTCGGCGCTTCGCGCTTCTGCTTCCGTGCTTTATTGTGTAGTAGTATGACCCTAACTTCGGCGCTTTGCGCCTCATGGAGTGTCTATGCTTAAGCATGTGCTATGCTTAAGCACACAGACTCTAGAAGGGCCCGCTGTACTACTTCTTCCAACATAAATTTTTTAGCCCTTTCCTGACGACTTAAAAAATTTTCAAATCTCAAAATTCATGTTTTTACCGTGTTTATTGATAATTCAAAGGTTTCTTTTCCAGAAATACACTCACGAAATATAAAAAGATGCTTGATTGATTTTATTCGGAACCAAATACTATATGTTGGCAGCAACCGAATTTAGGGGGTATGGAGCAAAATCGAAAAAACTAAGGATCTACTCGATTCTGTGTAGACTTTTTTGGATTCTGAGTGATCCAACCACACAGTGGGGGGCCTGAGGGTCTGGACCCACAGAATTTGGCGCCTCCCCAAAATAAAATCGATATACCCAGAGTTAAATTTTTGGTGCTATTTTTAGTGGTTTTTCTCCATCGGACCCCCCCCCCCCGACTTTGGCTGCTGCTCATGATCGGGTCCATCTCAAACACTCTCCTTGCTCCCCTGTGTGCAAGTCGATGACTCCTGAAGTTTAAAAGGATTGAAAGGGAAAGGTCAGGTGGGTACGTCTTCTTTTTTTATAATAATTTTTTAAGAAAATATAAAAATACAAAAGACCGAGGAAAGCCTTATCGAGCCCAGGCTTATCTTTTTGGGCCTAGACTTACTGTGCCCTAGCTCGGAATGATGAACACTTTTATTTTTATTTCATGGACGCTCAGCATGATTACGCAAAGTGAAGAAAATTGGTTGCAGTCATTCACCGAATTTGCCGATAAATTAATAAAAGAGTCGGCCGATCCGATTAGGCTGAATTATAGGAAAGACTGGTATTCATTTCCTGTTAGACGCATGTTCGGATACTTTTCTTGCGATCAGTGCAAAACTCGTAAATGGCAGTCGAACGAATGTGTCACCGGAATGAAATTCAGGTACAACGCATCGTTGAAAGTTGGCGAAATCCAAATCGTCGAGGAGTATGAAACACGTGATTTTTACAGCAAATTAATTCAGGGGTCAGCCCCAAAAATATGTTAAAATGCCCCGTAGATTTGAATTTTTCAAGTCAAAGTTAGCTCAAAAGCTTAAAAAGCCCACTTCCTACGATTTTTCGGGAATTCGACGATATGAGCCAGCAGCTTTCTGCAGGCACGTAGCTCTGGTGGAATGGGGGAGGGGCCGGACCCTCAATACTCAGAAAAATTGGAAAAATATGTCTTTTTAAACGTTATTTTGTGCTATTTTTTGGCCTTTTGGGCTTCGATATCTTGGTGGAGGATCTCACTCCACACTTGTATGCCCGCCACTTCTGAGCCTAAAAATTCGGTAATAGATATAAGTACCGCATCACCGGTACTTCTGATTTTCTTAGCTTTGCTCCTTATTAGCAGGATTGCAAAAGGTGCAACAAAGCCACTCACCCACGTTTCGACCGTGAGGCAACTGACAGAGCCATGGCAAAAGCCGTTAGCTACATTTTGGCGTCCTTTACGACATAAAAAGATCAGATACGACGGTTTTGAATAGCGGTCAGCACAGTCAAGCTCGCGTGTGGGCAAAGGCCGCATGACAGCGCACGTTGCGCGGCTTGTCGGCAGGGCATTTGCGCTAAGCAGTATTACACGGGTTTGTCACGTGATCATCACATGTTTTTTAGCATGTGTACTTACTATGTTAGCGTCAAAGGGGATTTTCGGGGTTTAAACCGTACGCGAGATTGTGCAGAGGCCTTATGAGGCAAAATTGCAAGAAGCATACGATTTATAAATTAGTAAAACCAACAGAATTCAGATTCACGTCCATGTATGGGTGGCAGTGACGGTCGAAAAACAATATCTAGTCATCGGAAGTTTTCAAGGTGATTGAAACTCGCGGTGCCGGCGAAATCAATTTCGTGCCAAAAAAATCAGTTAAGAAGTTGCAAAATACGACAAACGTTTAAGAACTTCATATTTTGAGCATATTTCGGGAAGTTTGGCAGATTTTGAGGGACTGAATGAACCTCTCCAGTACGCGCTCTCTTATGTGTACGTGAACGGATTGCAGATTTGGGTTAATAATAATTGAAAAACATAAAATTTGCAATTTTGTTGAACTTCATTTAAGTGGCCCCAATAGTGTAGAGTTGTGAGCATTGGTTCACAGCGTAGCTAATCTGGTTGTCAGCCGCTCTGAGACGGGTCAGTTGGGAATGTGTTTGGGCCATAATGACTCTAAAACTAGTATAAATGCTAAAATATAATGGACTTAAGTTTTACAGTTTCTGGTAAATTTCAAATATATGTACGAGTATGCAGAAAATTTTCGATTTTCATCTATTTAGCCTTTATTTTGCATCATCCTACCCAAGAAATTTTACATTTTTCCATTTTTCCATTCTGAGAATATTGAACTCAAAAACGTTTTTACACATGCACGTCTCTGTGGTTTTGCGAATAGTTGTACAAAAGCGAGCCGAACTCTTAGTTCATCAATAACCAAACCATAAGCATTTTTTATAGATCAATTAGATTTTCAATATTTGGCTTTGTCGTTTTTCTTAATCCTGAATTTTTTTGTATTAATGGAATCTACAGCTTACTAAGCGATTTTTATAGCTTAGACATTTATGATGGCGAAAATGGAAAAAAAAACTTTTTTTGCAGGAAAAAATGAAATTTAGGTCATTTGGTTAATTTTGATATGCTTCAAATTATGGAAAAAACGAGTTACCTATAGTCCATTTCACGAAACCTTGTGCATGGAAATCAATTTCCAGCGAACATACACATGAGCAGCTACAAAAGTTGTTTCTATGCAGCTTACTGTGATACAATTTTGCATGGTAATACTTCATATGCTTATCAAGTACGAAATTGGACATTTGACGCCGCCGTTTTGGCGCCACACCTTTGTAATTTTATTTATTATTTATATTTCATTTACGATTAAATTATAATACAGATTCTAAAAGCCCATTTAATTCTCTACATGATGGTATAAATTACTTTTAGAATATTTTTGAATTCAGTGAGATAACTAAGTACATCAAAAAATCACTGGATTTTCTAAACTTTTTAAGTCGTACTCAAATGATTACTCGTCGAGTAGCTTGTGGAACCGTCTTTCTGACTATATGATTTATTTTAAAATCGCTTCAAAATTAATTTAATTAGTATAATTTATAAGTTGCTGGCGCCAAAACGGACGCGCCAAAACGTCGTAGACCTATCAAGTACTATGCACAGTATCCTGATTGCTGCTTTAGTTGAAACTGCTTTTGTAAACGATTTGCATCAAATCTAGAATTGCGATCCATGCGTAAGGTTTCGTGAAACAGACAATAGTTTTTACATATTTGAACACACTAAGTACATGATTGAGGTTTCTACGCAAATCTTGCTGATCGTTTATCGACCCATAATTCAAAATTCAAAAGATGCTCCCAGAACTCTTTCTCCCTCAAATAGAATTGTTGATGTTTAATTCGCGATGTTTGCGATTTCCGACCCATCAGGCCCTCATAATTCGGTTGCTTTGCTAACGGGGATGGACGATGACAACGACTTGTTTATTATTTTGCTTTAAACCACCGTTTACCATGAGCTAGGACGCAGTTAGAGGAAATTAGTTTATCAACACTTTGTTCTGATGTTTCTTAATTCTGTGTCTAGAACTTTGTCTAACCTCATTTTAGCACTAGTTACTCGTACATCGTTTTTTAAGCATGTTTGAGAAATTATACAGCAGTAAGAAAAGAGCATTTTTTGCATAGTTACAGCGATAAACATAAACTTCAATATGAGAATAGTATTCTAAAAACAGTATTCTATTCCTTTTCAAATGTACTTACTATATCAGCATCCCCTGATTGTGCTCGAAACTATAGAAATATAGGTGTTTTTGCTTCTTTTTCGCATGGTTGTCCATCAGGTTCCTATGCTTATATATGTATACATTGTAGTGATTTTTTCAATTTTAACCCTGTAAAAAATCATTTTCATGAAAAATAACTTACATAATTAGAAAGAACATGAAGAATCGCACTAAGTGAAACTAATAATTTTGTCAAAGTATATAAATAACATAAACTAGATCAGCGTTCTGGCATGGTACCTACCATAGATGCACAACAAGGCTGAGCTGGGGGATCAACTGGTCAGGGGGTCGAACATTAAGCTTTTTGGGCCAAAAATAATCCTAAAAACTGGTATAACTGAAATAACGTTAAAACTACTTTATTTCCACAGTTTTTTGGTCAATTTCAAGCACTTTTGAATGGAAAATTTCAATTTCCATTCATTTTAGTCTTCGTTTTGCTTACTTTTCATCACAAGATTTTCCATTTCCCTATTTTTGGAGTTTAAACCCCCTAAGCACCCTCCTACTTGCATGTCTGGTATCCACTCGTCAAAGACACCATGGTTAACAGAGGGTTAAATGCCGCAGAATTACCGAAAAAATAGTCATGTCTGTATATTTCAAATCGACTTGATAGTACAGTTAGAAGAATAAATTGAAATACATAGAAATTTAAATATTTTCTTGACGAAAGACGTAAAAATGGAAATTATGTACTGCGCAATATGCCGCAGTAAGACATAGAGATAAGAAAATTATTTTTCAAAATATTTTTTTCGGCTCGAGCTGTTGAAATCTCTCGACTCAATATTTGGGGTCTGCCTTAAACAGGTCATTGTGCAAAATTTTACCTATGTCAAAAATTGAAAAAATTTACTTATATTTCTCGATCGATAAGTTTCATTAAAGATATCAAGTATTACCTACATATTTTCTGATCAGGCGCTACCGCCAGAGAACCAAGAGCTCGTAGACCCTACGAAACAGCTAATCATACTACGAAATTAAAATGGTGCCTTCTGATTGGCGAACATGTGGTCGCTACAGCTGATTCATCGAATTCAGATTTCGGTCGACAGTCCGATGCCGGATGCCTGATTCTTTAATATATAGCAACATCACTAATTACTGAAATTCGCTTATTTTCCAGTTTTCCTTCACTTTATATTCATTTTATTCTGCCTTTTTGATCTTTTATTGCCCTTTAAGATTGTTATAGCGAAAAAATGATTATTCTCTAAATTTCGCGAGTCCGTTGTTTTTCTCAAATGAAAAAAATGTGATTGATATACATATCTGATTGTCGATAGTTCGGCTTATCTTGAGCCCAACCATTCGAGGTAGGTACTAAGATGAATAAGTGCTTCGATGCGACGAAAAAGGACGAATATAACTTGAATTGCGGATTATTGATGATATGAAAGAAGGGGACTAGGAAAAAATCATATATGCGCGCAAAAAATCGTAAGAATCTGCCAAAAATTAATTTTCTCCAAGCAACAGAAAAAATCCAAATATATTCTGCCGCCTAGAGAATAAAGTCGTGCTTAACTTCGAGAAATAAGTACCTAATCACAACAGTTTTTTCTTAACATGCCATTTTGTTTACAAAGCTTAAGTTAGTGCAAATCCGGGTTGTAGCGATGCGGCAAGGCACTAAAAATGCACGAAGCCAGCACCAAAGAATACCTGTAGGGCATGTTGACAGTATTAGTTTAGCTTATATCCACCTTAATAATTGTGCATTTTATGGCCTATCGCATTTTTTAACATTTTTTATTAAATATCACGACGGTGCGACGCTTGAGACAAACAAACTATAGTCTGCTTCACACAGCTTTGGTCATAAATTTCAAAACTATGTCCGACAATAAGCTGATACATTGCGATCATAGCATTGATCTGATATATAATTTTCGTAACCCTCGGCTTACTGTCGATAAAAATTCTTAGAATTTATGCCCGAAGTTATGTGAAACAGGCTATAAGTCTAGCAGGAATCAAACCTAAGACCTTTGACGCAAAAAGATGAACATGCTGTCCACTTAGCCACGGTCCCGATACTTCAAGTTAACGACTTACTTATCATCGTCATCCCTGCCGAAGCATCGACATATAATTGTGCTTTTGCCATCCGCCTATGTAGAAGATAGAATCAATGTGCAGGCTTGTCTTGTTTGGTCGCATGATGAGGGTATACATAAGTCTAAGCTGGTGCACAAAAAGCCAGTGAGCCCAGCTACATATAAAATCCCTTGGCTCGCCTAGCTCGCTCGGTGGCAAGTGGTGGTTAGGCATACTTGGTTTTTGTGCACCAGCCCTGGCTTACGGATTTGCACATAACTAAGCCTAAACCTAAGCCCATATGAAGCGGATGGAGATATGCTACAGGTACAGGGGAGACTTTTTCACGAAGTTGGATATAAGCTACAGTATACCCATGTTGAAGAGTAATCAGCGAGATAAACGCGCAAACAAAGGCAACAGTGCTTTATAATAGGATTGAAATTCGAATAGCTCACGTAGGACGTTAAAGCAAGAGAAATTATACATCATGCCAGACTGACACGTGTTAACTAAAGGGCAATAGCATTACCTGTATCATCCATTGAGCCATTTACGAATAACAAATTATTTGTATATTGTCAGAGAAAATTTGATGCTGATATTCAACTAAATCAGCTATTTAGCACAGGTCAAAGTTTTCCTCTAAGTTGTTCAGAAAGGCAGTGAGATGCATAGGTGGGCGGGCAGCACCGAAATTCTGGGGGAGGGGGTAAAAAATTTCTGGGGGGAGGTGAAAAAATTTTTAAAGGGAAAAAAATAGTCTTAAAAGTGGTCGTATGGCGAAAAAAACACCATTTTTCGACGTTACACATCGAGCACTATCCAATAACATCAAAAAAACCGCTGAGCAAGCAAAACCAAATTTCAAAAATTGAGGTCTGGCTGGGGGTGTATTTTGATTTCTGGGGTGGGGGGTTATTCCAACTTCTTGGGGTGCATACCTTCCAAACCCTACCCCCTACGCCCACGTGTGGTGAGAAGTATTTTGAGAGGACACCTCTTTTCAAAGGCCGCAGAATCTACTTCGATTTTTAGGTTGCTCAAAGGAAGTCTAAAATCTAATTTTTAGCAGATTCTTATGATTTTTTGCGCGCATAGATGTCTTTTTCGTAGTCCCCTCCTCTTATATCTTTAATAGTCCGCAATTCCAAGTATATTTGTCCTTTTTCTTCCATCGAAGCATTTTTCTTTGCTTGTAAACTAATCCATACCATAATTCTCAAAAACGTACGTATGCATGATTTCTCGCATGCCGTTGCGTCGTGTTGTCGCTATCAAACTATTTTCAACAAACTCGAAGAATATAAATTACTAGCAAAGAAAAATGCTCCGATGGAACAAAAAAGATGAATATATTTGGAATTGTGGATTATTAATGATGTAAAAGGAGGGACTAGGAAAAAGCTACCTGAAGTCGCAAAATCTGCTAAAAATTACACTTTCTCTAAGCAACGCAAACAATCGAAGTATATTCTGCGGCCTCTAAAAAGTGTCTTTTTTAAATAATTTTCAAAGTTTCAGATAAGAATGTATAAACGAAATCTATAATGTTTATTTTTTTTAAATTGCTGGCAAGTAGCAACGCTGACTAGTTTCGTATCCTGATTGAAAGAAAACTGAGTGGTATTGTATTTAAAGTTGTTTTATTTTGTTATGAGCATTATAGCAAGCAAAGCAGGGGCCGATTGATTGGTGCACACAATCGTTATGGGCATGCTAGTGTAGTTAACTTTCGCGTTTCCTAATGTTTTGAAACAACAATTTCTTCAATTGTCTTGAATGCATCCATGTTTGCTATTTCATTCAATTGGCCTAGGAAGACTATTAGTTTACTCAATATCATTTCCCATAGCTACTGCTTAGCTAACGTGATGTTTTTTCAATCATTTTTATGGTTAAATATTTATTTTAATCTGTTGGCCGCAGAATATACTTCGATTTTTTTGCGTTGCTTAAATAAAGTGTGATTTTTAACATGATTTTGCGACTTTAGGCAGCTGTACCTTTTTCCTAGTTCCCTCCTTTACATCCTTAATCATCCGCAATTCCAAGTATATCCATCGTTTTTGTTCCATCGGAGCATTTTTCTTTGCTAGTACCCTACTTTTAATTAGCATGATTTGAGTACATCAGTCAGTAAACACATACATTAACGTGCCACTATAATGACAGCAGTCCAAGAACGCCGAAAAGAATAATGTTCTTTACATCAGCATTATCCTTTTTAAACAAGACAACCTTACATTATTTAAACAGATCAAAGTTTTTCAGCATAAATTTTACGCAAATATCAAATGTAAGGAACACTAACGCTCAGATTATGGAAGTAAAATAAATTTGTAGTATGCAACTACATATTAAAAACAAATGAATAGTACAAACTTTACACAGCTACTAGGTGTAGAGAAAACTAACAGTCCGATTTCCATTTCTGATTTTACGTAGAAATATTTTGAAAAAAATTAAGCTTCCGCAAGGCTCTAGAACTAAAGTTAATATGCAGTGTAAACTTTACACAACCACAAAGTGTAAAGAAGATTTTAGTTGGATTCGTAATTCTAATATTACTCTGATATTACGATTAAGATTTATGGAAAAAATTGAGTCTCCACAATAACCCGAAAGTAGATAAACATCACTTGTAAACTACTTTACACCACTGTTGAGTGTGAGCAAACGCGCTCAACTTGCGTCTCACATTTAATTCCTGGTACATTTTAAACATTAGAATAAAATAAAGCTTCTGCAAGTTAAAGTTAATACGCAGTGTTAACTTTACACAACCAGAGAGTGTAAAGAAAATTTCAGTCGGATTCGTAATTCTGATATTACGATCAACATTTATGAAAAAGTTAAGTCTCCACAATGGCCCGAGGACAAATAAATGTCAGATGTAGACCATTTTACGCCACTGTTGAGTTCAAACAAACTGACGTATCACATTAGATTTCTGGTTCATTTTTAGATTTGAGATTATGTCCAGACTCATAACCCAAAACTTGACAGAAAAAAACAAGACAGAAACACGTTTAATTCCCCCATTTTTTTGACTTTACACCTCCCGCAAAAGCTAAATATTGATGTAAACAAACGCAATTCGCTTTGACGCGTACCCGTCAGAAAGTACTTTATTTTTATCCTATTCGACCTCGCTCGACTTCTCAACAGAGAAAGTGGCAAACAAAAAATCGTTGAACACGCATTTTTCACTGTCCACCACATTGTTAACCTTAAAAATCTGAACCTAACGCCTTATTGAGTGTAAATCGAAATTCGGTTCGGGCCAGTTTGTAGCCCTTTGATTGTAGTACGTTTGTATGTTGCCGAACTTATGTTCCGCAAAATATTTGATATGATTTATCAATCAAAATACGCTCATTTTACACCTCAGAGTTTGAACTTTTACACCCCTATAAACAACTCGATATTACGTTTTTTGAACGCGGCTTGCGTCAACATGTAGCCCTTGAAAGTCACTTCATTTCCGTTTTTTTTAATTTATCTTAGGTAGCGCGTTAGCGCTGCTACCCTATAATATACTTGGGTACCCCCAACACCTGTGCACCCCCCTACAGCTATAACGGGACACTTCTGGAAGGTGCGGTTTTTTTTAAAAAGAAAGATAATAAAAAAATTCGCTGCCCGTGTTTTTTTGTTTTTCTTGAAACTCAAAATTGACTGTGTAAAGAAGGTGTAAAGTTTTTGTGTAACGTTATAACATAGGACAAATTTTGGGACCTTTTTACTGCGGCACGTGGACAACTGAGTATTGATGACTCGAAGGATTGAACAGGATAGGATAATAGAGGGATGAATTCTACAGATGGCACTTTTTTTGTTTTTTGAAATTCGCATTAGTTATCGATCGGCAGTGTAAAGAGTGCGAAAATCTGGGGGTGAAAAAGCACTTTTTGGTCGAGTTTTCAACCTGCCTATGTCCGATACTAACTCCGGTTATGAGGTTTTTCAAAATGTTTTCTGACAGAAATGTAGAGCGGATCAAGGGCTACATTCTGCATATAAGCAAAAGTCTTCTATGCTCTATGGTGAGTTAGATCCTGGGGTTTAAAGTTTACACTCTAGTGGATGGTGTAAAAAAACGGATTTTAACTAAGATTTCTCTGCCAAATTTTTCCGCTTATGAGTCAGTGCAAATCGAAGACAGCATTAATAAAGTGCCTCACAGGGGCTAAACATCGCAGCAAACCGCATTTAAAAAAACGCAATATTGAGTTATTTATGGGGGTGTAAAGTTCGAAATCAGAGGTAAAAAATGGGCGAAAAAACACGTTTTTTCAGAAGTTTGATTGATAAATCATACCAAATAATTTTTGCAACAGAATTTTGGCACACAGGAATGTACTACGATTTAAAAGCTACAAATTGTACCAAACCGAATTTCTTTAAACTCAATGGGGAGTTCGGTACGGAATTTTAAAGTTTACAGTGTTCTAAATGATGGAAAATACGTTTTTGTTGCGTTTTTTGTTCGCCACTTTCTCCGTCCAGAAGTCAGGATAAGTCTAATAGAATAAAAATAAAGTGCTTTATATCGGGTGCATGTCAAAGCAAATTGTCTATACATTAATATTTAGCGAGTGTAAAGTCAAAAATTTGGAGTTTAAAATGCGTTTCTGTCTTGTTTTTTCTGCCTGCTTCTCCGGTTACGAGTCAGGGACACGTTTATCAAGTCTAGAAATGGACCAGGAACCAAATTTGATATGCCAGTCTGGCGCATATGTTTACACTCTACGGTGTTGTAAGTAGTTTACACCAATTGTTAGTTTGCCCATAGAACATTATGTAGACTTAATTTTTTCATAAATATTAATCGTAATATCGGAACAATATCAAAATTACGAATCTGACTAAAATCTTCTTTACACTAGGTGTTTACATGAAGTTTACACTACATATGTATTTATCTTCGTTTTTGAGCATTCCTGAAACCTAATTTTTTCCTGGAGTCTAGAAGTTTTCAAAGGATCAAATGTGAGACGTCACGTAGGCGCGTTTGTTTACATCCAACAGTGATGTAAAGTAGTTTACACTCATTGTTTATATGTCCTCAGACCATTGTAGAGACATAATTTTTTCATGAATGTTGATCATAATATCCGAGTAATTTTTTACACTGCATGTTAGCCTTTGTTCTAGAGCATTGCAAAAACCGAAACTTTTTCCTGAGATATAAAAATTTACAGGGAATGAAATATATACGTCAGTTGGGCGCGCTTGCTTACACTCAGCAGTATTGCAAAGTGGTTTAAACCTAATGTTTATTGTCTTTAAAACATTATGGAGACTCATTTTTCCATAAATGTTGAAAGAAATATCGGAGCAATATCAAAATTACGAATCCGACTAAAATATTCTTTACGCTATGTGTTTGTGTAAAGTTTACGTTACGTGTTAACCTTAATTCGATAGACTTGCAGAGACTTTGTAACTGAAGTCAAGAAATTTTCAAGGATTCATATGTGAGACATCAATTAAGTGAGTTTGTTTACCCTCAAAAGTAATCTAAAGTGATTTAAAAATTATGTTCAAGTGTCCTTAGATCATTGAAGAGATGTAATTTTGTCTTAAATGGGTTGCATTAAAGTTAAATCCTTCTTAGCCGTGTTTATAATATGTTTCACAAAATCTTGCACATGGAGAGCTATCGTTTAATTGATGTAAATTGCCTGCAAAAGTGGTTTAAAATGAACCAGCAATCACACTACTGTGCACAGAAGTCGACAAAGATATGCAGCTTTATTGTAATCATGTACATTAATAAGCCGTAAACTGTTAGTATTCTCTACACCTAGTAGTTGTGTAAAGTTTGCACTATTCATTTGTTGTTAATATGTAGTCTATACTACAAATTTATTTTACTACCAAATCAAAGCGTTAGTGTTCCTTACATTTGATATTTGCGTGAAGTTTTTGAATTTTTGCCGAAAATCTTTGCCTTCTAATTTACCAACATCCCGCCTTTTCCATTTTCTTGAAGTTTAAAATCTTTTATAATTCTCTCATAATTTAATGGTAGGTTTTAACTTTAAGTTTCTCTTGGTTTACAACTCTCGCTTAGCAAGCTCATTTTTCAAAACTTTTTTCATAGTGATCAGATTAGTCGCGTTTAGTTTGGAATTGGTGGACGGTCGTTATTTTATTACTCGGCTTAAATAAACCAAGTGACTATCTTTTGATTATTTTCTTCATCGCAAATTCAAACACCCAATTTTCAATTTGAAAATTGACCCAATTTTCAATTTGAAAATTGATCCAATTTTCAATTTGAAAATTGGGTGTTTTCAATTTCAAAAGTCACAACACATTGTGCTTGTGTATTGATTGAAGTGAGGATTTGCAATGTGAATTCGTTGGTTAAATTTTTGTGCTTGATTATAAGTGAACTGCACATTAAGAAGAAATAACTTAATGCAGTTTTAATTTGAAAATGGATGGTGTCAATAAGGTTGTCTTGTTTAAAAAGGATAATGCTGATGTTAAGAACAATATTGTTTTCCGCGTTCTTGGACTGTTGTCATTATTGTGGCATGTTACTGATTGTGTTTACTGACTGATGTACTGAAATCACGCTAATTAAAAGTAGTGTACTAGCAAAGAAAAATGCTCCGATGGAACAAAAAAGATGAATATACTTGGAATTGTGGATTATTATGGATGTAAAAGGAGGGGACTAGGAAAAATCTACCTAAAGTCGGAAAATCTGCTAAAAATCACACTTTCTCTAAGCAACGCAAAAATCGATGTATATTCTGCGGCCTCTAAAAAAGTGTCTTTTTAAATAATGTTCGAAGTTTCAGATAAGAGTGTATAAACGAAATCTATCAAGGTTACTTTTTTAAATTGCTGGCACCTGATTGATAGAAAACTAAGAGGTATTGTATTTAAAGTTGTTTTGTTTTATGAGCATTATAGCAAGCAAAGCAGGAGCCGATTGATTAGTGCACACAATCGTTTCGGGCATGCTAGTGTATCTACATTAAGTCTGTTTCAAGTCAACTTACGTGTTTCCTACTGTTTTTAACCAACCATGTCTTCAATTGTCTTCGATGTTTGCTATTTCATTCAATTGGCTTGGAAGACTGTTAGTTTACTTAATATCATTTCCCATAGCTACTGCATAGCTAACGTGCTGCTGTTTCAATCATTGTTATGGTTGAATATTTATTTTAATCTGTTGGCCGCAGAATATACATCGATTTTTTGCGTTGCTTAGAGAAAGTGTGATTTTTAGCAGATTTTCCGACTTTAGGTAGATTTTTCTAGTCCCTCCTTTTACATCCATAATAATCCACAATTCCAAGTATATTCATCTTTTTTGTTCCATCGGAGCATTTTTCTTTGCTCCAAATATAATCGAAAAAGTTGGCAGAGGAATCTTGGACAAGATGTATTTTTTAACTCATCAACTAAGAGTGTAAGTTTAAACTCCTGGTACTAACTGCATATTGATTGTAAAAACATTTTCTGGTAAGCACAAGATAGCCTGGATCCGTAGTACATTTCTATTAGAAAAATGTCAAAAAAGTCATTAACGGAGCTGTTGGCAGACATAAACAAGTCGAAAACTCGACCAAAATGTGTCTTTTCACACCCCAGATTTCGCACTCATTACACTCTAATTCGAGAAGTAAGGCCAAATTCAAAAAAAGATATAGTGTCATCTGTAAAATTCTTCTTCTACAAATTTATGCTATTAGATTGTTTGAAGAATCAATACTGGAGTTGTCCACAACCCCGGTAAAAACCCCTGAAATTCGCTGTATGTTATAACGTTACGCAAAAACTTTACACCTTCTTTACACGATCAGTTTTGGGTGTAAAGAAAAACAAAACAGGCAGCGAATTTTTATTACATTTCTTTTAAAAAAACCGCACCTCCCAGATGTGTCCCGTTATGGCTGTAGGGGTGCACAGGTGTTGAGGTACCCAAGAAATTATTATTGGTACGCGCTACGTGCTACCTATGATTAAATACTGACCTAGAATACAAATGAGTTAACATCAGGTGGGTTTTACAAACACGATAAAATGAAGAAGCCAGCGGACCACTTAACCCCCAAATGAGATGAATGAACTCAAGACGCAGTGCAAGTGGTTTTGCCAAAAGGAGCAAAAACTCGAAAAAGACAGTCAATTCAGAAGATTGGAGACCCGTTATCCTCTTTTTAAATCTCTTTGCGAGGAACAGGATACGAATCAACCACTTTGCTCCGGACTCATGGCCGGTCCCAGTGGGGGCTAGCGAATAGCCCCCCCCCCAAAACTGGGAAAGATTTTTAAACTACCTAAGGGGGGACCAAAGGAAAAGAATAGAGGGATCTGGATCCCACCCAACCCCATCCTATTCGAAGGTTAACGTTTGATTGTACGATAAAGAATGGATCTACAATTTGAATGCGGTTGCAATGGCCGTCAGTGACCATAAATTTCTCAGAATTTTTCCCGCGCTACGCGCCGGATGATCCCTATCTAATGGCATTCACCAACGTTCTTGGTGACCTGGAAGCACGGTTTTTTTTGTATTCGGCAACAGATTTTCGCCGAATGTACAAAGGCTTCAGGACCGTGCTAGGCAATGCACATGACGACGATTCACAGGACGACAAAAACTGCTAAAAAGGCTTACATTCGCGAAAAATTTCTCGGCGCTTCGTGCCTAAGTGAGTAATCGTGTGTCCTAATCTTTATAATAGCAGAAATCGCATTTCGAAAGGAAAAACGTCAAATTGCTCGGCGCTTCGCGCCGTTTTAAGACAATTCTTAATGATTTTTGCCCTCATAAACCCAGAAATTAGCTAAACTGCACCTACCAAAGGTCGAACAACTCTGTTTTTACCGCACTAAAGTCGCTATCATACTATATCATAGTACCCAAAATTTGTGTGTACAAAATGTAAGAGGACTTTTAGGGACCAACTTTGTACATATACTAAGACACCTTGAACAAAAAAACACTGCCTGGAAGCAGTGTTTTTTTTGTACTTCACAAAAATTTTCTGATGTACGAAAGAAGAGAAGAAGATAAAGATTGAAGCGGCTAAATTGCAAAAAAGGTCTGAAGTCGCAAAATCTTCGGCGCTTCGCGCCGAAATGAGTAATTGTGTGTTCTATATGTCTATAATGGCAGAAATTGAATTTCAAAAGGAAAAATTGGAAATTTTTTGGCAGCTTCGTGCCGTTTCTAGACGATTCTTATTGATTCTTGTACTTAGAGACCCAAAAATTAGCTAAAATACATTACCACACTAAACTCGCTACTGTACCATATTATAGTACCCAAATTGGTGTGTACAAAATGTACAAAGACTTTTGGGGACCATCTTTTGTACATGTACAAACGGACCTTGTACAAAAAAAAACACTGCCTGGAAGCCATTTTCTGTTCATGTAGGTTTCAAAACAATTTTAACAGCAGAAACATTTATTTTTGCATAGTTTTCTTCTATTTTCAAATAAAGATTTCGACGTTTCGCATCAAATGCTATAAATACAGGAAATCAAGCAGTAAATCATGCTTCTAGACGTCTATCCGCTTTAATTCTCACAAATTTTCCGGCTCTTCGCGCCAGATTTTTGTTAAAGTCAAAGAAATTTAATGATTTTTTCGCACAAAATTGTCTACAATTTTAAAATTTTCAGAAGAAATATTATGTCAAAAGTGATTTTATGTAAAAGTATACAATGTAAAACACCGAAAAAAACGCTATTTCGCGCGTAAAGGGCAAATTTTTGAACCTATTTTTGACTGTTTTTGGAAAAGTTGGGATACCGCCCCTTTAGTAAATTTCTAGATTTTGCCACTGCTCATTGTATATGCCGATTAAGCACCATATACTGTAACACAAATGTCATTGTCAGTTTTGCTAACCCAGCATTTTTAATGCCAGTTTGGCATTTTTTTAGAGGAGGGTCCTTGGCATGGTTTTGGCACTTTATTAGCAATTTTCGACTTTAGGCATTTTCTCTTGGAACTTAAAGTGCAATATCTAAATTGTAATTGTCTATACGTTTGTTAAAAAATTTGCATGCTGTGTAAGTTTTGAGTCTATAACGGTGCTTTGTTTTTAAGAATTGGATTATAAATTTAAAACGTTATTTACATTAAAAAACCACGAATATTTTTGGAAAAAAATTTTTGAAAAAGATTAAATTTTGGCTGAAAAAGATCGGTATGATCAGAAATGCCAAAACGACGTTATTCTTCGCCCCTAGCTGGTCTATACACACAAAAAGGGTCGATAAATTGTGAATAAACTATGTACCGGTTAGCCCCCCCCCCCATACAAAAATCCTGCGACCGGCCCTGCACTCAACATATCGGAAGATTTTAATACTTAGTCACTAATGATTTCACTGCATTGTGGACAATAGATGAAAGTCAAAATCATTTCTCAACTTCCAAACAACATCCCTATACTTATTACGCCTGCAGGTTTTTTTACATGGCGACATATAGGAACATATGATTAGGTGCCTCTCTGTCAACACAGTGCACGTTAACTGAGTCTCGCAGCGAAGATTTTAGCTTGATTATACTATTTTGAAAAATATTCAGCATTATACTGAAGTTTAAGAATAGTGCATTTATGATCAACAAAAATAATTATTTATTAAAGACGAGTCAAAACCTCTGAAATAAGAAAAATCTGATCAACCAATATGCAATACGGAGTTCTCTATCGGCATTAGAAAATAGCTGTATAATTCAAAGTTCACTCTTAATACCTCAACGAACACTGGACTGTAGAAAGGTTCAAAGGTCAGATTAGTTATTCTGACCTTGACGGCAGAACATTTTTTTTAAAATTCATCATCCACGACGCTCTGGGCGGAAAAATTTTTTGAGTAAGTTTACACCTGAAATAATAACGCAATATTGATTGTGAAAGAAACAAAATAAATTTTGATCGTAGTGCTTAGGACGACGAGGCACATTTTAAAGATAATTACCACGTTCTGTCTACTAAGTGGAGAATATGGTTGGAAAAAATATTTTTTTGTCCCGGGCTCTTTACAATAACCTCCTCAAATTTGAAAATACTAATGTTTCGAAAAGAATCAAAACACTCCCTTAGATTTCATAACTGTCTACCTTTTGAAACCGAAGACTGCATAGCATCGTAAAACTGGAGTCGAAGGCGCATTCATACTTCGACCGGACTCCGACCGATTTGGACGTCGGAATGCGAAAATCGAACGAAACCGCTCCGACACGCACCGACATGGAGTCCGACATGTACTCCGACATCATGCGACACGCGAATCCGAAACTTTATCTATGCGCATAGACGTCATAATTCGTTTTGCAATCCGACTTTTTTGTCGGAACGGCCACGTCGAATGGAACCGGACTTTCGACCGTCCGACACACATGAAATCTAGAACTATTCCGCGTGTATGGAAGATATTTTGGCGCGACATGTATGCATTGCACGCCTATGGTTATTTTTGTCTGGAACGGATCTGAAGTCGAGTTCGGTTTCAGACTTTCGTCCGTCCGATCACACTATAGAAATTTAAACTACAGCGCAGGAAGATTGGCGCGATCATGTAGCGCATTGCACGCCTTCGTTTATTTTGTACTATTTCAACTGTTTTCAAGCTTTAAATTTGGATTAATTTTTTGCTCTGTACTAGTCGTACTCAAAAGCGCTGTGGCATTCTCGTTGATCTCGTTTATTTTGTACTATTCATTCGTTGCAGTCGATTCGATTTAATTGTGATTCCTCAGGTTTGAAAACTGCAATTAAATCAATCGACTGCGACTCCGTTACTACGGAGTTGTCAATCATTCAGCTGTCAATAAAGAACATCCATATTTGTGAAGGAAATAAGTTTAAATAAACTAAAGAGTTTAAGTCAGTTGGCGCATGAAACGAACTTCGATACTACCAGCATTTTGATTTTCATTTCTGGGATGGGGGGTGAAAGAATTTTTAAAGGCACCAAAATGGTACTCAAAAGTCGGTTGTATGACAATAAAAACACAGTTTGTCGACGTTTCTCATCAAGCACCATCCATTGGCATCAAAAAGGTGCGAGAAAAACGAAAAAAAGTTTCAAAAATTGAGATTCTGGGGGTGTCATTGATTCCTGGGGGATGGGGTGCATAGCATAGCGTGGGCAGCAAGAAGAGCCTACCGGGGGGGATGCAAGATTTTCGGAAGGTCGAGAAAATGGCGCTTAAAAACCAGGTGGTATGGCGACAAAAACACCAATTTTTCGACGTTTCTCATCAAGCACTACATTGGCATCAAAAAGTTGCCAGAAAAAACGAAAAAGATCATCAAGAATAGAATTCTGGGGGGGTTTGATTTCTGAGTTTTGGTTTCTGGGGGGTGCATACCCCGAGCCTCCCACGCCCGGGTGTGGTGCATAGCCCCCACGCCCAGGTGATGGTTACATACCCCCAATCACACCTGGGCGTGGGGGATTTGGGGGGTATGCACCCCCCCCAAAAAACCAAAATTACCCCCCAGAAATCAAAGCACACCCCCCCCCAGAATTCAATTTTTTAAATTTTTTCCAGATTCTTTCGCAATTTTTGATGCCAATGGATGGAGCTCGATTAGAAATCTAAAAATGGTGTTTTTTCGCCAAACCACCATTTTTAAGTGCACATTTTTTGACCTTCAAAAGATCTTGCACCCCCCCAGAATCAATACTTGCTGCACACGTATGCCCCCAACTGCCCACGCCCATTCGTATGGTAGTTATGGTACAAACGCTTCGGTCGACAGAGAGACAATATAAAAGCACCAATGTTTGTTGCGCTGAAAATATTGATTTTGAGTCAGAAGAAGTCCGGATGAGGCATGAATGAAGGGATCGGATTCAACCAGTCCGATCCAACATCGGACGAGCACCGCATGTCGCATCCTGTCGGACGCGTAGTCAGGACAGGAGTCCGGACGCGACTCTTGCCCGAGCCCGCGTCCGACTGGATGCGACACGCCGTGTCGTCCAGATGTCAGGATCGGACGAAGGCATGGATAGTCTTCTCAGATATAGCTTCTGCACATGCCAAACAGTAAAACAACTACCTGCTTTACGCTCTTGTGCAACAACTAATCAACTCCTCAAAGAAGCCTGAAGACCAGATTCGTAGAAGCACCTAATCAGGAGGGCAATTCCAAAAAGGTTGGCCCTCCGCCGATCGTTTGAATGCGTTTGGTGTGAGACTTTATACTTGTGCTAATAGCTTGCAATATTGGGTGTGTAGAAATAAAACAAACTAGGATCTGTAACGCTATGGATCAAAGCAGACTTTCAGCATACTGAGCATGTTCAGCCTACCTGGCGGAGTACGCTGAATGGAGTTTTGTATTTCCATCTCAGAAACCTTCACACCAAAACGATCCACAGATCGAGAATTATTGTGTTAAAACAGATTAAAAGGTCCTGGAGTTATTTTTAACACTCTACCATTATAAAACCAATTAGACCGTACAGAAACCAGAATTCGGGATGGATCAGACTGAAAGCTGTGCAAAAGAGCCAGAAAACCCGTATCACTCCACATTTTCGCCTATCAAGTTGTATTTGATTCCACTCGGTTTACACATGACACACTCATTGCTAACTCGGCGATCGAGTGTAAACAAAAAAGAGGCGGGCGTCGGAGCACTCGATTATCCATCAGTTAAAAAAACCGCACTTCCCAGGTATGTGCTGTTGACTGCTGTGATAGGGGACACAGACTGCTTCGCACTCGCTATGATAAAACACTATAAGAAAAAAGGATGACCGAACGAGCCCTATGGGTAGCGCTATCGCGCTACCTTTTCTGATCATACGAGAACCATTTGAGCATTTCAGCGTGCAGCCTACAGCCAGTGTCAACTCTTTTGTTTGCAGATGAGTAAATAAATGCTCTGTTGAGGCAATTTTTCGCAGAATAAAAGCAATAGGCGATCATGCACCTATTATTTTTGCTCAAAAGAAGTTGCAATAAGTGTGTATGATAAAGTTCGCAATAATTATCATCGATTTAAACAATGACTAAACTTTTCGCTCTCAGCAAGTCTAGCTTTTAGACCTTAAACTTTCACGTATATCAATGTGTTTTTCGAGGGTTTTGTACCCACTTCACAGATTGGCTGCTGGCCCCGGCAAAAGCTGCTGACCACTTATATATATGCGGACGGTCTGGAGACCATCAGAATCCGAAGTATCTCCCCCATGATTCAACAAACCTCGCCTATTTTGTTTTTATGCGATTTTTATACCTATAGGTAAAGTTCGATGCGATATCGAAAAACAATGGTTTTTTCCCTTATCATAAATTTTCGGCACTCATTCTGACATTTGAAAGTTTCAGATTTTATCGCTTACGCTTGTATGCACCTTTTGATTAAGGAATTTCAACGAAGCATTCGAGCTAAAGTGTCGGTTCTTAGGTACGTGCCGTATATTTATTTTTTGTCTACATTTAAATCAATTTAAATTTATTCAGAATTTTATTGTGTAATTTTTTAGAGGTTCCCTCCTACACGTTATAAACGAGTATCCGCAGCAATGTAAAACGTAAAAAAAACGTAAAACAACGCACATAAGACCAAACGACGCTCTATAAGAATTTCCGAGCTGATCCAAATCCCCACACTGTAGGCGCATGTAATTATGCATATGTACAATGATAGGAAAGATGAGATGATAAAATTTTTGATAAAGAATAGAAGTAGTTAAGCTGCGACCTAGCCCGCAACACAAAGGTGTATACGGCTATGTTTTGTGTTATAGGCCCCGCCCACCCTATTGCAGAGAAGCAGCCTCTCCTGTGTTATAGCATAGGCGGAGAAGCGCCCTGCTTGCGCCCTGGCTTTTTTCTCAGGGCGCAATGATGAGGCATGGGGAAGGGGAAGCTGAGCAAGCCAATGAATTAACATACATATTGTAAGGTGCATACCTACACGATTAAAAAATTGGCAAAACAGTGTGCGTAATATCGCGCATTGTCGAAGCATTTTTTTGCAGCTGGTAATATCGCTGCGTGGAATTTATAATATCGCGCATTGGCAGCGAATTTATAATAAGCGCATTGGCGAAGCAACGTAGACTGAAACACCATGAATACAATAAGCGCATTGGAACCTGTTTGGATTATAATAAGCGCATTGGCAGCGAATTTATAATAAGCGCATTTTGTTGACTGGAGAAGCAATAGCATTAAATTGATAATTCTCGCGCCTGCCCAAATTTTTTCGAACGCGTCCAGCCCACTTTAAGTGCATGTGATGAAATATTTATTTATAGTCTAGGTCCACGGTCTACTGCATCTTAATCATTCAAGGGGTAATTTCCAAGCCGTTTTGGACTTGCAAAATCTATAAATACTAATAATTCTTTCATTAATTTAAATCTTCAAAAATGGAGGAAAATATGGAATTGAGAAAACGTCCTTTTACGGATGAGGAGAAGAAACCTTATGGGCGGACAATACGACCGCCTATTGAGTTATGTGGGAGGAATCTGGAGCGTCCCATGTACCCTCTCATGATACATTTATGTCATTTTTGTCAAAAAAATTCGTCTGAAAAAGACGTTTTTGAAACAAATTCAGGAAAATGGTATTTTAACGTTCAAATGTGCCCAAGATGTTGTGAGTATAATAGGGCATCCCAGGAGGCTGGGAACATGGTGATTAAGAAATATGTTGCTCAACAGGTTGAAGAAGCGAAAAATGGCTTGTAAAGTTATAAATATGAGCGATATCTGACAAAAAGTATCTACAAAATGAGTTCTCAAGGTGAATTGAGTTTTAATCATTTTGTGACCAAGTTGGCTGATAAAGCCAGTACAAGGTACATCACTTCTCACGATGCACAAAGCATTGGCTCCTGCTTTTGGAGTTTGCTTTCTGAAGAATACAAAGAAAATCGCAAAAGCCTCGATAATCGGAAAGCATTTTGGAATTTTGCGCTTTATGTGAAACGATGCCTAATAAATCGTGAAATCGAGCCTATTTTAGATTTATGGCAAGACTTCGATCAAAATGGCAAAAATACATGGGAAAGCATGTATGAAAATTGCCTAAACGAGCGAGTTAGTCGTGTATTATAAACGATTTGATTGAATTGAAAAATAAAAAAAACCAAAAAAATTAGCGCCTCTCAGAGGCATCATGTGTGTGTGAAAAAATGGTGGTTGCCCACCACTAATAACCTGCTAGCGCATTGGCGAAGCAATTTGCTTACAGCATTGATGCCAGCCAAGCCTAGGGCTTCTCAGGCATTTTTGTTATTAGATCATAATGATTATTAGCAGCGTGCAAGTGAATTACTTTCTCAGCCTCAGGCCCTTGAAAGTACAAAATATTGCCATGATAAACTTTTATTTGGTAGTCTGGCACCAGACTCTTTTGAATTTTGTCTATAGCTTCAAGTCCATATTTCTCGTCATTAATGCTGAGATCAGCTTTGTGCATCAGCTTTAATGCTAGTTGCTTTTGCATAGTATGCCTTGCTTTGTCACCTTTTCGAACAGATTCCCACTTAGGGCAGTTGTCTAGCTTTGCTATACCTGTTACAAGAGCTCTGGCTAATGATAAATTATCGTTTGATGTGATTTTAATATATGCCCCACCATTTTTGCAAAAGTCACCTACTTCAAAGTCATAACCGGTACCCATTTGGGGTTTTTTGTCAACCAGAACTACTTTAAAAGTCAAGTCTTCACTTAAACAAAAGTCTTTTTGGGACTGAGCCACCTTTTCTATAATACTCAAAACCTTGTCAGCATTTATGTATTGACGTTGAGTGAATGGTACTAACACAGGCGTATAGAGGCTTGGCTGTCTAATTTCAATGCCTACCATACTGTCATAAGGACACCCACGCAACATCAGGTTAATAGCTTTTTCAAAAATCTGTTCGAAAATCTCAAAGAGATTAGGGCATTTCTTGAAACGCAACAAAAATGCCTTAGCGGTTGTCCTAAACCTACGAACAGAAATGTGTGGGAGCTCATGTACTTCAAAGTACTGCTCCATTTTCAAATTAAAACTACATACTTACTAATCGTTATTTATAGACAGAATGATGTTAATAAATAGATGGACTGTTATAAAATGTTTAAAAAATGGAAAAAGTGTTAAAGCACATATATTACGACCCTAAAACGGGATATAGTAGCGTGGAACAGCTATATGAGAGGGCTAAAAAAGTAAAGCCAAAAATAGACCGGTCCTACGTGAAACAATGGTTGGAAAAGCAGCCCACCTACACGTTACACAAACCCGCCCTCAAGAGGTATTCTCGAAATAAAGTGTTAGTAAGTAGCATTGATGAGCAATGGCAATGTGATATTGTAGATCTGCAGTCCTTAAGCAAGTTTAACGATAATTTTAAGTATCTCTTGAATTGCATAGACATATTTTCAAAGTACGCATGGTCCATCCCTTTGAAATCTAAAAGTTCAAAAGATGTTCTGACCGCTTTTCAAAGCATTTTGCATTCATCAAATCGAAAACCGTACAAGCTGCAAACAGATGCAGGGACCGAATTTACAAACAAAGAATTTCAAAAATTTCTTAAATCTGAATCTATCGATTTTTTCACGACTAAAAGCGAAATGAAGGCTAGTATAGTTGAACGTTTTAATCGCACGCTTAAAGAACGTATGTGGCGGTACTTCACCAAGAGCAATTCATATAAATTTATTGACGTATTACCCGACTTGATGAAAAACTATAATCACTCCAAGCATCGTACGATAGGTACCTCGCCAGCTAATGTTACCGTTAAAAATGAGACGGAAATTTTAAATAAAGCATTTAGGATTGATAAACAGAACGTTGTTTTTAAATTTAATATTGGTGATAAAGTCCGACTGAGTAAAGTTAAGCGCGCTTTTGAAAAAGGATTTTGGCCCAACTGGACAGAGGAGTTTTTCATAATTAAGGAGAGATTTGCTCGCACACCGCCCGTTTATGTTTTAGAAGACCAAATGGGCGAAAAAGTTGAGGGTATTTTTTACGAACCTGAACTGCAAAAAATTGATATATCCTCGGATGACTTGTTTATTGTTGAAAAGATTTTGAAAACGCGTAAGAAAGGCAATAAAACTGATTATTTAGTGCGCTGGCGAGGGTACCCAGAAAAGTTTGATTCCTGGGTCTCAAACCTGATAAAGTTATAAACGTCTAAAGGCCAGATTTTTACACTTTGCAATATTTTTTGTAAAGTTTGGGATATTTTTTGTAAAGTTTGGAAATTTTTTTGTAAAATTTGGAATATTTTTTGTAAAGTTTGGAATTTTTTTTGTAAAATTTGGAATATTTTTTGTAAAGTTTGGAATTAATTTTACGTGCTTAAGCATAGTACTTTTGCAAAGTTTGGAATATTTTTTGTAAAATTTGGAATATTTTTTGTAAAGTTTGGAATATTTTTTGTAAAGTTTGGAATATTTTTTGTAAAGTTTGGAAATTTTTTTGTAAAATTTGGAATATTACGTATCTAAGTTGCATTTCTCAAGCATTGTTGAAACTATTTTATATGCTATATGCAACTCATGCTTGTGTTTTGCACCTGTGAGAATCATTTTTCCACTTGTAAAGAGTAAAAAAGTCACTTTTCTAAATTTGTATACTAATCCGGGAAATAATTCTACTTCATACATGCATTTCCTTTTCACCAGCTCATAAAACTTACAAAGATCAATGCGGAATCCCAAGTTAGCTGAGCCAACAAACAGCACTGGCTTTATTTTCAACATGAAATTCTCCATCTTCAGTATATCAATGAATGTCTTTATCGTATTTTCGCCTTCTTGCGTAGTTTTAGCTCCAACACATACAATTTTACCCGACTTGAAAATCAGCAATGTTGCCTGAGGTAATCGAAATATGATGCCTGGAAATTTTGAGCGATTGTATTGCGCAGTATTTGGCAATTTAGGGTAGATATCATCTAGATTCAGCGTATTTGGTAGTGCTGTAGTCAGCACAATGTTCTGTATAGTTACCATTTTCTATAAATACTTCATGATAAACTTATATTTATACATATAACCATGATGTTCCAACATCCTTTCACCTGCCTTGTTTCAGGACCAACCAAGTCTGGCAAAACAACATTTGTCACGCGATTAATCGAAAAAAGAGCACACTTGATTGATATTAAAATCAAAAAGATTTGGTGGTGCTTTGCAGAAAATCAGCCTCTTTATAAAAAATTAAATGATGTTTTATTCATAGAAGGGCTTCCTGATTTTAATTACTTAAAACAATTCAGTCATGTGCCACAACTTTTGATTCTCGATGATCTTATGCAACAGAGCAAGGGTAATGCCCAGATTGTTCAACTTTTTACGAGGAGTTGTCATCATTGGAACATTAGCATTATACACATTGTTCAAAACGTTTTCTTTGATGGTCTAAGAACTTCACGCATCAACTCTGATTATATAGTTTTATTCAAACACCCTGCTGATCAGCTACAGGCACAAATGCTTTCCAGACAGCTCTATCCTGCCAACGCTAAATATTTTCTAGAAGCTTATTCAGACGCTACTTTTCAGCCACATGGTTACCTTTTAATTGATCTAACTCAAAATGCTAGAGATGAGCTCAGGCTTAAAACAAATATTTTTAGCCCTCATCCAACTGTTTATGTGCAGAAATCTATAAATACTAGTAGAGACATTGCAACAAAAAAATGGGTAAAGAACGATTAACACGCAATATTGGTTGTTTACATCTCCTAAGTCAAGCAAAAAAACCTCAAAGAACCGCTATTATAAATACTGCCAGCAAAGATCAAATCCTTTGTCTCTGTGACTGTGCAAACAACTTTCTGAATGGTAATATTCCTTTTGCTGAGAAGGATATAAATAAACTTCGAAGATATCAGAATCAAATAAGATACCTGGCAAAGAATAGGCAGGCAACTACAAAACAAAAGAAAGATATTATAATACAGGAAGGTGGTTTCCTTCCTCTTTTACTTACTCCTATACTTACAATAGCTGGTAGTTTGTTAGCTGATGCAATAGCTGGTAGAAAATGAAACATACTGAAAAGATGATTCTTATACCTGCTGAAATCAGTGAGCGGACTAAACCTATTGATGTTGTGCTAGATTCCTTGGATAATAAAATGCAAAAAGTTTTGCATAGCAAAAGTGTAGCTCCTGAAATAAAACTCATGAAATACAATCAGGCGCTTAACAGATTTAAACGACTATATGAACAAAAGCAGCAGCCATATAGAGCTAGTATAGTTAAAGATGCAAAAAATGCTTTGAGTGATGAAGATGTGCTCGTTGGTATGCCAAAAAATCAGATTCCAAAGGCAAAACTCCTTCTTCACTACATTCGTACAAATCCATTTATTGAAATTGAGCCTGATGGCGAGCTTGTGATAGATGGCAATAAAATTGAAGGCTCAAACATTACAGATTTAGTTAATGATCTTGCACGTGAGCGTAAGAAAATAAGTAGGCATCCTGGCACAAAAGAATTGCTGAAAGTGTTTAATCGCACAAATGTTCCACTGGAAAGTATAGCAAATAGACAAGGTAAGGAGATTTTTGCTGCAGGTAGTGAATTCGACTGGGATGAAAGTCTATAAATACTTATCATATTTAATTCCTTCAAACAAAATTACAAAAATGCACGTTCAATTCAATCCTAACGATTACAACATTTGGTTGGACTATTACACAGGGCAGGCTGCCCAAACAGGCTATGGGTTGGAAGGGTATAAAGGCATCCCATACCAGCGGGGCGTGGGTCTTGGCAGCTTTTTCCGTTCGCTTTTCAGAATGGCAGTCCCAGTTTTGCAGTCAATTGGTAAGCAAGTTGGAAAACATGCTCTAGTTGCAGGTTCAAACATAGCGTCTGACTTGGCCCGAGGAAAACCGCTTTTTGAGTCTACTAAAGAACACTCAAAGCGAGAAGCTGCACAACTTTTTGATGAAGCCTCTCATGCCCTTCAGCAGCAGCAAAGGAGAGGGTCTTGGTAGTCGCCCAAAGTCTATAAATACTAGCATGATAGATGCTTTTTCGAAACAAAAAAATGGCTCTCGTAAACGGAAAATCTATTCCCAGTACTAAAACTGAATTGGACCTTTTCACGGTCCCTCCTACTCAAGTAGTGATAAAACGCGGTTTTTGGCATGAAATTCAACCTACAAATCCTATTACCAATGAGGGGCCCTATGAATTTAGAGTACCTCCTGATCCACATTATATTCAGCTCAATAAAAACTACATTTATATGCTACTGAGAATCAAAAAACCAGTTGTTGCTGCTGGAGCAGCAGTGCCTGACTATGCGCCTATCAATCTTATTGGTAAGACTTTCTTCAAGCAAGTAAAATGCTTTTTAGGAGGCAAATTAGTTTTTGACAGCTCTGATAAATATGCATATAGATCATATTTCGAAACTGAATTGAATTATGGGTACGATGCCAAACATTCACACTTGCAATCTGCGCTGTACTTTCATGAAGGTGGAGGCGATGTTGACACAAAAGAGAATGAAGCTTTCAAGAAACGTTCAAAAATGTTCAAAGATGAAAATGTTGTGGAAGTCGCGGCCCCACTGCACATTGACATGTTCTTGCAAGACAGATATTTAGTTAATTTTACCGATTTCCGCCTAGAATTACACAGAAATAATAATGCGTTTGTTTTGCAGTGCTTTGAGGATGTCAGCCTTGACTTAAAAGTCTCCCAAATGAAATTATTTATTCGAAAAGTTGAGGTTTTGGACACTGTGAATTTAGCTCTTGAGCAAACAATGCTTTCATATACAGCAAAATATCCCATAAGGCGTGTAGCTTTGACTAATTTGCACATTTCAAATCCTGCGAGAGAAACGCCCAATTATACATTGTTCACTGGTCAGCTGCCTAGGCGTATAGTGTTTGCCTGTGTTGAAGGCAGTGCTTATCGAGGCAACTTGGCAAAATCGCCATTCAACTTCAAACCGTTCAGCATAAATGATGTAAAAGTAACGTGTGGAGGTATAACATATCCTGCTTACCCACTCAGCATTTCATTTAAACATGACAGGTACTTGCAAGCTTATACTCAGATGTTTGATGCATTAGATATTGGGCACGAAGGTAATTTTATTAGCTGAGAAGATTTTAAAACAAGTCACTGCTTCTTTGTGTTCGATTTGACCCCTGATGCAGATGATGGAGGACACTGGGACCTAGTTCGTGAAGGAACAACGAGCATCGCTGTTAGGTTTTCTGAAAATTTGCCAGATTCTGGCATTGAAATCATTATATATGCTGAATTTGATAACTTAATAATGATTGATAAAAATCGAAACACGTTTCATGACTATGATGCATAAACATGAACACTATTGAAATATTCAAAATTCTCAGACATAATAATATATTTGCAGGCGTTTTCCCCATAGATCTTCTGCCACCTATAAAAAATTACCCTGCGGCTCTGGTTGTAAATTTGGACTCCAGTAAGGAACCAGGATCGCACTGGGTCGCAATTTATTTCCAAAATCAAGAAGCATTGCGACTATTTTGACAGCTATGGGTTAGAACCAAATATTCAATTACATCAATACATTTCTGATAATGCGCTCTCATTTACATACAATAATATGCAAGTACAAGGGCTTTTTCAATTAGCTGTGGTCATATGTGTATCTACTTTTTGGTCTGCATGAGCCAAGGCATAAGTTCCACAAACATTGTTCTGTCCATGCTCAGTAAAAAAATTAATAAATACTTTAATAAACTAGAATTATAAACATGGATACAAAACAGTTTTACGTTACACTTCCGAGCAATTCCCAAGAAACAAATACTGCAGCCACATTTGTTACCAATCTGCCTAGACAAATCGCATTAACTGGTGACTGGGATGTTGGGTTATCCGAAATAATTTATGCAAATACATGGCACAATGTTGCCAAGGAGCAGAATATGATACAATTTTACGATTTAAAAACTAATGTTCGAATAAAAATGCTTATTCCTCGAGCAAGATATCTAAATATACATGATCTTGTTAAAACAATCGGTGAGGGAATAAAAATGGTCAGTTTGAAAGAAAAATTTGAATACGTGCAATATTTCGGTATAAAGTATGATGAAAATGGAAACTTTTGTCACTTAACAATTAATACTGAATATATTCTAAGTGTTAAGCTGACAAAGCATTTAATGTATATGCTAGGATTTCTAGAAAGTCAGCTTAGCGATATAAATTATACTGTCGCACAAGAATTAATCATAGCTGCCCATCATTCTCCTGACATGCTGGGTGGAATGCATAATTTTTACGTGTATTGTGATATAGTTGAACCTCAAATAGTTGGAAATGTTTTTGCACCGCTTCTGCAGGTTGTGAATATAGAAGGAAAATATATGGATATTGTTAATCATGCATGTATTACTCCACATTATATACCTGTGCTCAAAAAATCATTCATTACCATTGAAGTGAACATTAAAAGTGATCAAGATAAACCTGTGCCTTTTGAATTTGGCAAGACTATAGTTAAATTGCATTTTAGACGCCAGTAGGTTATAAATACAAACCATTGATCAGAAAATATGAAAAATGATTTTCTTGCTAGTGGTTTTACATTTTACATACAGGGTTGACGCATACTGTGATGATTATGCGAATGAGTCTACGGTAGTGTGTCATAATTTAGCAGACTATAGTAGGCTTCCAAGATCAGTCCAAAACATGATTTTGAGAGACAGCTGTGATTTTCAAGTTTCCGATTGGAGAAATTTGACAACATGCTTACCAAAACTTGAGTCTATGAAATTTGTACCTAAACGTAAAACCTGTTTGAAAATTGATGAATATTTCAATGGAATAAAAATTGAAGGCAGGTGTTTGGAAAGCGATATAAAATGCAGACATAAAGAAGATTTGAATATCATTTCAAATGGGATTTTGAGTTGTATTGCAATGTTATGCACTCTAACCATCCTCTACATTATTCGCTTTATTAAAAATGATATTTTAAAGCATCATGCGGCAGTCAAAATAGCAATATAGTCATTGCATATTTGAGCAAAAATGCGCTTATTATAAATTCGCTACCAATGCGCGATATTACTTGTCTTCGCCAATGCGCTTATTATAAATTCCAAACAGGCTGCCAATGCGCGATATTACCAGCTGCAAAAAATTGCTTCGCCAATGCGCTCATTATAAATTCGCTGCCAATGCGCGATATTATAAATTCCAGGCGCGATATTACCAGCTGCAAAAAAATGCTTCGACAATGCGCGATATTACCCACACTGTTTCGCCAATTTTTTAATCGTGTAGGTATGCACCTTACAATATGTATGTTAATTCATTGGCTTACACTTCCCTGGGCCCCCATGCCTCATCATTGCGCCCTGAGAGAAAAGCCAGGGCGCAACCAGGGCGCTCCTCCGCCTATGCTATAACACAGGAGAGGCTGCTTCTCTATGATCGAGTGAGCGGGGCCTATAACACAAAACATAGCCGTATATCCTTTGTGTTACGGGCTAGGGTCACAGGCTTAACTACTAATAGATCAATTCCTGTTTTCCATTCGAGATAAGTTACACATCTTTAGTATTTTTAATATATGAAGATTGATGTCCAACCACTATGTTCTGAGAGGCAAAGTCGAAGCTCTAAGAGTTATATGCAAAGATGCACGTGAGAGGGGGTAGAGGCCCAGAATGGAAAAATAGGAGTTATTCATTTTCTCAAAAAATTGCATGAAATTGACCAGAAACTACGTAATAATATAATTCTTACGCTTTTTTAGCGCTTATACCAGTTTTTGAGGCATTGCATATGTATTCTGAGTTAAGGCCCATTTAACTTACTTTTCTCAAAGCCGAAACACTTATGAAAACGTTTAACAAAAGTACTAAAACCAGATGCGATATTCGTAAAAAAATTTGAGACAAAAGTAGCAATGGAAATATATTACCATTGTCATTAAGGTTTTTTTATCCGTTTCCCGGAAAATCCGATATTCGAAATTATTGATGTTTTTGGCGTTTTTCGCTAATGGTTTTGTTTATATATCCAATTCCTTTATGCACATATATCATAAATTTGAATAAATCTTCTTCAAAAGATTTTTCTGTGCCCGGCATCTTTGTACAAAATTGAGCTTTGTGGTGTAACTCAAAGAAAAATATATGCGTATAAAATCACTTGCATGGAAATCAATTTCCAGCATTCATACTACAGTAAAGCTGTTGTTTAGATTTCAGATACACTTAACAAAATAGTTTTTTTAGGACAGTTTCAGATATTCACTTTAGTGATTGCGATCAATTTTTTTAATGAAAATTAAATTAAAGTGGAAAACAGTTTAAATAGCTTCGAATGATTGTGTTGATTTGCATTCATAATTACAGGAAATTGATTATAATCTTACTGTCACGAAAATTCTTTGAGAGAAAAGCACTAAATGATTCAAAATAAGCTCTAGCAGCAATTGTTCCATTAAAAGAATCCTTGATTAGTCTTAAGCATGACATATAATTTTTTAATAAAATAATAATAAAATAATAATATCGTAATTTAATTTTTAATTAATTAATAATCAAATAAATTAATTGATAATTTCAATTAAAGATAAGTTTTCTGTTTTAAATCACACATTCAAAATATTACCCAACGTTCTACACTCTATGCCTTTCCATATCGCACCTCGTGTAACTAATTTGTTGAACATGAAACTGTGAATAAACAAAGCGAAAAGAATGAATCAATTATAAAATCACGTTTACTTATTTGTTTTGTGCGGTAATTTATAATTTAATTTTTCAAAATTTTTAACGGGTCATTTCAAATTCAAATCTTTTCGATACATTTAGCTTAATTTGGTAAATTGTATCAAAAATAGTCTAGAAATTTACTTTACTCTAGTGCATAAATGTAACGGCTTGAACTGGGGGTGGGGTCCGGGCCATTTAAGGGGAGGGGGGTAAATGACCTCCATTTTTTGGCTGAAAAAACCAAAAAATGCCTAAAACGGCCAAACAATTTAATATTTTCTCAACATCGGGGGAGGAGTCAAAAATTATCTGGCTTTAGGGGGATGGGGGGACGTCCGACTTTGGGGGATCGCACTATCCCCTTTTACATGTATGCTCTAGATGTAATCAATGTTATAACAGAAGAATTATTTTAATACGATCTATTTGTACGTAAATTTGCTTTAAGATCGCGTTGCTGCTCCATTATGCAACGGTTGCTGTGTTGTCTGAAGGTATGATAAAATGATTGAAATTTTTACGTAAAAAGTAATGTTGTCATAGGGCCGGATTAAATAAGGAGGTTTTTTGGTCAAAATGACTGCGCAAATGGGTAAAAATGCTGATAACGCTCAAAAACTATGCTAATCCGCAGCTTCTGCTTAATTTAAAGCACGTTTGTATGAAATTTTTCATTAGTTCATTCTTAACCAATTCACGTTTCCTCATTTCTACAAACTTTACAATTGCTCCATTTCAGGAGTATCTTGGACCCCAAACTTCTCACTTGCATGTACTTCAATTTTTTCCCATATATTTTTTAAAATTTTATTTTTCCTTTTCTTGCTTGTTTTACTTTTTCTTTTTCTCACTCTTTTCTTTGTTTATCGTATTGATGACTTCTTATTAAATCAAAACTTTTAAAACTAAATTTGTAAAAGCCAAATGAGAAACAAGTCATTCACCAGACATTTGTCGCATATTCAGCTTCAAGTTATCCCCGTACATGGATTCAGAGATCTAGCACCCCAGAATAGTCACCGTTCTATTCCTGAAGACATAACCCTAAAAGTAGCTTAATCAGCTATCAATAGCTTTAGAACTTTCATCGAATTCCAAAGTTGATACGAACTATTTTTCATACTCACTTGCAGTGACTTTGTAATTTTGTGCTAATTTCCAAAAAATCGACCGATATACGTTTTAATTTTTCATACGTTTTACCTTTTCTCCTATTGACGTAGTACCTAGGCCAAATGAAGGCGCAGAGCAATGCTGGGCAAAGATAAGCTTGGTCTTCTGTGTCAGCCAGCTTTTTCATCCATCTTAATTCATAGTTTATGCGATTTCAAGCATCTCTGTATTTAGTTGTTCCCCATCATTGTATTTGCCTTATTTTCGCTGAAATTATGTGATCGCCTTCTATCACCTCAGCGACATCCACTGCATTCCGATGTGCACCACATTTGGATGCGTTGAGTTCGGAGGAGTAAGAAGACCCCAAATTCTTTCGCAAAAACTGACTAAATTGATTCAATCAATTTTTCCTTGTTTTCACTTTATTATGCTAGTAGATTGGAAACTGGACGAGGAAAATAGAAAAAAATGATGTTTTCTTTCATGAAATCAGATTTTTGTCGCTTTTTCGAACAGTGACTACATCTTAGCGCATGGGGTTTCGACCCCCTCAATAGTCGATTTTCGGGAAAAATCGTAGAAATATGTTTTAAACGTGTTTTTTGACAACTCAAAATGATCAAATTTTCGGCGCTTCACGTCATATACTCTTTTCTGACTATAATTTATTCGATTTACTCGATGTTTGTTTAATTTATAGAGAATTTTTTGTTTTCATGTTCTAAGAAGAACGAGCATGTGCGCGTTAACCCAAAAAAGGTACTCCGGTCGAAAACCCAAATTTTCCTCACAGTGTCAAAAATTATTCAAAAAAATCCGTTCATTGTGCTAGGTAGACAATATCATTCGTGAATTAAAGAAATTTAAGAAAATCTCGGGAATTTCCTGCGAAAAACGCGCAAAATTAGTCCAAACATTGGCACAAATCACCGAAAATATGCTCGAGGAATCATTGTAAGAAGTAAAAAATCCTCGTTATGTACATAAAGTACACTGCGGATGTAGGAATAGAGTTTTTAGAAAGGCAAGAAAGTCAGTAAATGTCATTAATGATTACTGCCTGGCACACGTGGGCGTGGGGGGACGGAAGGGGGGTTTAAGGGGTATGACCCCTTTTAGTAGTCAGTAGTTTGAATACCCCTTCCAGAAACTGAAATACTTCCACCCCTAGAATTCGATTTTTGAAAATTTCTTGTTTTTGTTGCAATTTCTTGATGCCAATGGATAGTACTCAATGCGAAACGTTGAAAAATGGTGTTTTTCGCCATACCACCATTTTAAAGACCACCTTTTGACCTTTGAAAAATCTTGCATCCCTCTCTTAGAATTTTGGTGCTGTTAACCTATGCTACCCGGCCGTGAAGCGTCGGAAAAAGTAGAAAAATCGTGATAAAAAATAAACGACTAAAATTATCAAAAATGGACATTATTCTTCATTGCGCCAAATTGTTTTTTGACGACAGGGGGGTCAGCCGACCCTCCTTCTTAAAATCCGCACCTGGCTAAACACGTGAGCGTAATAAGTTACTGCTTGCGCAAGCTTAGACGAAAGACCCATCCGTGTGACGCTCGTCCGAGACGATGCGGCGCCCTCATTAAAATTGTATGCCAATTTATTCGCAAGGCCCGGTCCATGGCTCCATGGAATGGAAATGTGCCGAAAAATCGAAGGTTACGGTAAAACGATAAACGAAGCCACGGCCCCTGATCGATCGGACCCCGTTGGGGCGTCGACGATCCATTTGTTCTGAAAAAGGAACCCCGGCGTCGTACTGCAAATTCCGCGATGTCACATGGACCAGCAAAAAGCTGATAATCGATTGCATTGGCTGGAGTTGCATTGATTTCGTTTCACTGGTTTTCCTGCGTACTCAGCCGTTGAGTTCTCCGGTACGAATGATTGATTTGATCCAAATGGACGTCGAATTCGAATACTAATTAGGGAGAGTATCGCAACCGGATCACGTGACGCTTACGGCCGAAACGCCGGACGCTTTTACCCACGCCCAACAAGTTCGACGGCAGTTGCACGAACAGAATCCCGGTCTATTGACGCTGATGTGGCGAAAAGTAAAAAACAAATAAATGAGCATGTCACGAGCATAGATGCACAGCGTGGCGATTAGAGGGAGGTCAGCCGATCTGGGGGATCAAACATTGGGTTTTTAAAGCTAAAAGGACCTCAAAAACTTACATACACGCTGGAATAGCTTTTAAACATCGTTATATAACAGTTTCAGGTAGATTTCAGGCACTTATAAAAAAATTTTCAATTTCCATCTATTTTTGCCCTTCATTCATTTTGCCCTCAAAATTTCCTCTTTTTCCAGTCGGGGAGGGGGTCTAGACCAGACATGCATGTGGGGGCTTGAGGTTTTAGACCCCATAGAATGGAAACATGAAAATTTTTCTCGGAAAAATGTTGCAAATTGAAGGCAAAAAAGGGGATGAAAATTGAAAATTTTCCTCAATAGTGTTTCAAATTGATTAGAAACTGTGTAATAACCATAGGTGGGCAGCACCAAAATTCAGGGGGGGGTGAAAAAATTTCTGGTGGGGATGTAAAAATTTTTTAAAGGTCAAAAAATGGTCTTAAAAGTGGTTGTATGGCGAGAAAAACACCATTTTTCGACGTTTCTCATCGAGCACTATCCAATGGCACAAAAAAATTTTTCTGGTGGGTATTTTGATTTCTGGGGGGGTATTCCAACTTTTGGGGGGTGCATACCCCCAAACCCTTCCCCACGCCCACGTGTGGTAATACCGCAGTTTTAAACTTATTTTAGCGCTTATATCAATTTTTGAGGTCGTTTTGGCCCAAAAAAGTCCAATTCTAGACCATCTCCCCAGGCCGGCTGACTCCCAGATCGCATATGCTCTGCATCCATGGTAGACCCCAGAATGGAAAAATGGGAAATTTTATCTGGAAACTGAGGCAAAATAAAGACCAAGAATGGATGAAAATTGAAAGTTTTTGTCAAAAGGGCTTGAAAGTGAGCAGCAACGACTTGCTTTGAATTTTTTTCAAATGTCTTTCTATTATCGACTATATGATTTCTTATAAATTTTTGATTTTTAATCCTTTAGCAACAATGATTTCCAAAACCTTCAGGAGTAAAAAAATAAAAAATTGTGCAGTATGAATAAAAACTTCGTTATTCAATGTTTCTCGTCAAAACATCATTGCATAGTAGAATATATTATATGAATGTATAATTCAACAAGAAAAGAACGCTAAACGCATAAATGCATGGTCAGTAAATACGTGCATTTTCTATTGCCTAAAATCGACATATGTAGCTTACCTTATAATCAGCTGTTTCAATCCTTTTGCCTTGAAAAATATGGTGAGAAACGTCACTTAGGCCCGAATGACAGAACAAGGGTTAGAGGTTACTTTAAGTCGAGTAAAATCTGCAGCGAAAATTTCGGGTTTTCGATACAACAGAAAGCGGGTTAACTTCGACCTGAGGTTAAAGTCGGGTAACATCTCGGTTAATTGTCGGTATGACAGAAAGCGGCTTAAGCAAATGGTGGTTTGAAAGGGTCGGCTTAATTCGAGATTTTAAGCCCTGCCCTCTAGCTGGCTTAAATCTTGAGTTGTCTATCTCATTGCATTACTAATCATATATTTTTGATTCTGCTAAGTTGGGACATTAATCAGTGCTATTTCGAATGCCGAGCGGGCCGTAAATATCAGGTGCCCATGCTATTAGCCAAACAATTATAAACGCTCGAATTATTTCGTTTAGATGATTAGATGTTTAGATGTTTTGAATTTTATTCCCAGTTGCTTTCTTCATTTTCATATCCACACTGATTATTTTTATTATTTCCGATTGATTTTAATTCTTTTATTTCTATCGTATACGAGGTAATGTTGATGAAGCATTTATAGCAACTCTTTGCAGCACATATATGGGTGTTACATGACATAGCCGGTGAGTGATTCGCAGTATGCAGCACGTTTTTTGCTTAACAAATGAGCATTCACTGCTTGCAAAATAGGCATTAACCAAAGGAACTTGCTTTAATCTTAGGTTAGCTTACCTAAGTTTAACCCGCCCTCTGTCATATGAGTTCTATTAAACCTTAGCCTCAAATTACTTAAACCAAGGACTCCCCTTTACCTGGGCTAAACTAATCCGCGTCCTGCCATTCGGGCCCGACAAATTACGTTAGGTAGATAATGCAATTTTTCGCGAGTTTCCGTTCTTGAAAACATAATTTACTTGAGATATTCAAACTTCCACTACTTTTCTAACGATTTTCAGGTCGGACGAGCACAACGGGTAGAACCACACTATATCGAGTACGTTTTCAGCGTGGACTCACTGTCGTTTAGGCATCTAGAAAGATCCGGCATGACGGCCACGTTTGGAAAAGTGTCATTCAAGAAGTTCTAGACAATGTAGTGGATGACCGAAAATTTTAGTTAAATTTTTGTCACTTGTTCTACTTTTTAAATGCTCTTCGCTTGCCTCGGGATATTTTCATTGATGTTTTACGATTTATTATAAAATCAATGATAGAATTGCCTAACAATTGCGTAATAAACCTCCATCATCTTACCTTACAAAAGCACCATGATGCGTAGCACAGCTCGGCTGGTCTTCCTTCATGTTGATTCTCATCCATACTGCTCGTTGCGTTTTAATTAATTTTCTAAAATTTATTACATTGTAAACTGTGCTTTACATAGTTTTATCTTAGTGGGGGTTATTCCATGTCAAATTATTTCATTATTTCATGTCCCACTCGACCATCTCAGATTTTAATGAAATTTTGTGTGCAGTCTCAAACGAGCATCAGCAAAGTTTCGAAAATCAGGCAGGTAGAGCCTAAAAGCTAAATCCTATTCTGTATTGATCGCACGGAAAACCTTAAAAATCCGCAAACTTTGAATTCGCTTTGTAGCCGGCAAATCTTTTTATATCTTAAAAACTTGTACTACTTTTTTGTGCAATAGATATTTGAATGGATCATGGCATTCCAGAAATTTTGACGGATTTGCCTCAGAATGTCAAAACATTTTACTGTTAAAAAATTTGGACATTTATACTGAACTCTCGTGTTAGGTGTTATCAAGGGCTTATATGTACATGAAAAAATTATATTAAAAGCTCCCTTTAAAAGTGAAGAGACCCTCAACGAGAACATGGTGTGCTGAGAAATTATGGAATTTCTTTATATTTTGACAGGCAACATCTTTTTTACTTTTATAAAAATGTGAAACAGTTCACATTGTACTACGTTGTCAAAAATAATTAGGGACTTTTGAAAAATAATTTAAAAAGATCGAAAGACCGCGTTTTAGTTAGATATTCGAGTATCTAAAGAAAATGTTGTGCTGAGAAATAAACAAAATTAGACTACTTTGACTCAATGTGTCAATATATTTTTTTATTAAAATTATTTGATTTTGGTTGGTTGTCATTTACAGTTCAGTATCTTATTTAGTGTTAGCGGAAAATTTTAAAAGGAAAAAATGAAAAACATGTAATACCTCTACTTTTTGAGCAACACAGGTTTAAATGGAGGTAACTTAAAATCATCTTGCTGAGAGAATTCTGAGTTGAAACATAAATCTCTTTTTTTATTCTGGTAATTTTATACATTTGGGTTATCACCCTCATCGTGGCGTGATCACACATGGGCGTGAGTGGTTTTGAACCCCGCCCACCGAGTATACAGTAGACCCCCAACCAAAAATCGATAGACCTCAGAAATAAATTTCTGATTATATTTTCTCAATTTCGCCCCATCAGACAACCAGAATTCTTTTGCTGCCCAAGACTATACTGAGAAGTTTTAATTTGAGCAATTTTAAGCTTAAATCAGTAAATATTTTTTCTTTTCTTGAATAAAATTTGTTAGTCTCGAGAAAAACTGAAGAACTAAATTACTACCGGAAGGAAAAAACTTAGTATTATGAATAACAACGTTCTTTAATGACTTGAATAAATTCGTATGTACTTCATAAAGAAGTAGAATTCGAAAACGTTATGCTATTTTAAGTTAAAATTATTTTTAATTTGACAATTTTAAGCATATCAACTTCCTTAACGTCTATATATCTAAAAGCTATCGTTGTTTTTCTTTCTTTATTATAAAGCCTAAGACAGTCCGTCAATAACAATTCACAAAATTGACTCGCAAGTCACAGATCTTTAAATTTGATAATTTTGCATTCACTCCATGTTTCATTTCTGCCTAAAAAGTTTTTAATTTTTCCTCATACAATCTGATGATCAGACTTAATAAGTTACTTGCGGTGTAAATGACAGCTGTTTTATTAGAGAATTCTAGTAAGAAAGTATTTCGATACTTCAAGTCAAAATACCCTAATTCTGATATTTCTCCAGTACACCATGTTCTTTTTACAAACGTTTTACTTAAAAAGTGGTCCTTGATTTTTTACAATTCTTTTTTAAATCCCTGCAATTTTTCAGCACATCATATCCTCGTTAAAGGTCTGTTACTTTAAAACGGAATTTTTCAATATAATTTTTTATATATGAGCAGTCAACGCCACGATTCAGTATAAATGTCCAGATTTATTAATGGTAAAATGCTGTGACATTCTGAGGCAAATTCGTCAAATTTCAAATATTTCTTGGCATACTACATATGTTCCATTCAAACATCTATTGCACAAAAAAGTGGTCATTTTATTTATTTTTTCGTTATTATAGGAGCCTTCAGTGATAAGCTAAAAAGTAGTATAATATGAACAACGGCCCGCATATGATAGGTACACATGCGTTACCGAAAATCATCGAAAAACTGAAGTCAATAGCGTAAATGTTTTATGTTTATAATCACAACAATAAACATTGATGGAATACTGTGAGTTTAAATTAATTTTACAAAATGTAAAAATTACCCATCTTTCAAATTAAAGAAAGATTATTGAATTCGATCAGGGTGATCCTGAGTTATGATGAAAAATGCTACACCCTGTAAAATTTGACAAAAAGGTAACGTTTTAAATACTTTACACAGTCTCTTTACACGACAAATATTCGCTTTTAAGAAAAACAAGGTGCACCATTAAACTCAGCGGTAAAACTATATAATATATGCTAAAATCAGAGGAGGTTAATTTTTGACTTGTCCAAACTATAGTCGATTCATTCAGAAAGTGACTCTAAACAATTAGATGCATTTCCGGTCAGTATACTAATCTTTTCGGCCGTTTTTTCGAAGCGACGGTTTGAGTTCCCCGCCAATTCAAGATTATTTAAGTAGGAAAAAGTTGCTCTTTCTATTGGTACAAAATGAAAAAAATCGAGGATGCGACTGGAAAGTTGGAAAATTTGTATTGTTTTAAATGTCTTAGAATCTCTTATCTAGTAGGAATTTATTGTCTCTTTCACATAACTTCGTGCATGAAGTTTAAGAATTTTTTATCGACAGTAAGCCAAGGGTTACGATAATAAAATATACATCAGATTAATGCCATAATCGCAATCTGTCAGTTTATTGTCGGAGATACTTTTAAAATTTATGATCGAAGTTGTGTGAAACAGAGTGTAGTCAGAGCACAATATGCAAAAGCAGGTTGAAGGCTTTTCTCATTGGGTATTAATAAATGAATTGAAATAAGTTTAAAAAGTCTTTTTCGGGTATCTTTACCCGTCAATAACAACAGAAAAACAAAAGGAATTCTGGTAAAATCTGAGATGGTCGATTTGGGTTGGCAATTTTTTCCCATTCATAACCCCTTCCCCATAATTGTCTTGTTGCCATATGTACGGATCCAGAGAGAGAATTTAGTTTTTCGACATGATACCTATAGTCCGTTTCACAAAAGCTTGTACAGATCGCATTTCTTGGAGTCGATGAAAATCGATTACAAAGGGGATTTAAACTAAAGCAGCAATAATGATACTGTGTATAGCAATTGATAGACAAATGAAGTTTTACTAAGCAAAATCGTATTACAGTAAGCTGTCTAGAAACAACTTTATTAGCTGCCAACTGGATCGCTGAAAATTGATTGCCATGCACAAGGTTTCGTGAAATAGACTTATAATTGGAAAAACACTTATGTAAGTTTCAGAGTATTTCATTCATAAATCTTTGCAATTTAAACATATTCAAAATTTTTCTGTAAATGGCTAGCAAAGTTTACACTTTTTTCGATGTGCCATGTTTCCAAGTACATATCCTTGTAGTACTCAGCTGGAAATAACGTGTGCCTCATCACATAAAATTTCCCGTTTTTTCATTCTAGGGGTTCAGACTCTCTAACCCCCATGTGCGTGTCCAAAGCTATGCATGTACATAATGTAGAATTTTAACGACTTCGTGGCTAACAATTTTTTTTGACATTTCGGATTACTTTCCATCAACTAGAATTTATGTATACTTTATTTTTTAATCTAGTGCATGAATTCGTTCGGCATACGATTTTTTCACTGTAACACCTGATTTCTCCATCGCTCGACACGCCATATCAATAAAAAATTTGCTACCGACTCCGTCGATAAAAGGAAAAATCGAGTGTTATAGTAATAAGTACCTATATATATATTAGTTTTCCGAGCGAATACATGCACTAGGTTAAAAAACAGATTATAGATATGTACCTACCTACAATTAAAAATTTAATAGTCAAAAAATAGTCAACAGATTCCGTGCGTGGTTTTGAAAATTAGGAGGCGAGCACGTAATAATAATAAGAAGTCTTAAAACGACAAAATTGTTTGAGTCAGTTCTGACTCGCAAGAATGTAGTTTTCCTCACATGAAAAAGGCGGTCAGTTTGACGAAATACGGCATAGCACTGCTAAACGTCGGAAGCATACGTGGGCAGCACAAAATTCTGGGGAGGGAGCGCAAGATTTTTCAAAGGTCAAGAAATAGCCTTAAAAATGGTGGTATGGCGAAAAAACACCATTTTTCAACGTTTCTCATCGAGCACTATCCAGTGGTATAAAAAAATTGCGAAAAAACAAAAAAAAATATCAAAAATTGAATTCTGGGGTGTACATTGATTTCTGGGAGGTTTTTTAGTTTCTCGGGGGATGGGAGGGGTGCATACCACCAATGCTCCCACATTCTACGCCCAGGCGTGGTCGGAAGTCTTTAAAGGGTAATGCGGTAATGCTAAATTAAGTCTTTTCTTTAGTAATAATTATAAGCATAAGCACGTTACAGAAGATACATATATGAAAGACAGAATTTTATTACTGTGGATACCTGATTGTAATTCAAAGAAAATCCTATTGCCAGGTAGAGCTGGGGGTTCACCTCTATTTTGTTGAGTTTTTGAGGCAGTTGGAGGCATTTTTTTACGATCGAGTTTTTTGTGCCTATGCTTAACCATTGTTTGAGGTTTTTTAGGTACTTGAATGAATGAATGAATGAAATAATTTATTACTGAAACGCGACAATTACGAAAGATGTAAAAGAGTAATAAAACGTACGGTTGACATCAGGCCCGTATCCAGGGGGGCGGGGGGCCTGCCCTCCCCCGAAATGGGAAAAAATTTTTGTTTTTCCCAAGGGTCCCCCGAAGGGAAAAATGAAAAATTGGCGAAGTTGGTCTGAAACACCGCCAAAACAGGTTTTTAGCATACTTTTGAGCTAGAAAACACAAAATTTTCCGGCGCTTCGCGCCGGATTTATTGTTTATGTAAGGTTTTGTCTTCTAAACCGCTGAAAATCGCTCAAATTTGAGTTAGACATAGAAAGTATGTCAATTTTTTTCTAACGCTTTGCGCCGGATTCATTGTTTAGCTATAGTTTTTGCCTTCTAGCTTACTCAAAACAGCTCAAATTTGAGTTATGACATGGGAACAGGCCTGTATCCAGGGGGCGGGGGCCTGCCCCCCGAAATGGGGAAAAATTTTTGTTTCTCTCAAGGGTCCCCCGAAGGGAAAAATGAAAAATTGGCGAAGTGCGTCTGAAACAGCGCCTAAACAGGTTTTTAGCGTACTTTTGAGCTAGTAAACTCAAAATTTTCCGGCGATTCGCGCCGGATTTATTGTTTACGTATAGTTTTGTCTTCTGAACCGCTAAAAATCGCTCAAATTAGAGTTAGATATAGAGAGCATGTCAATTTTTTTCTAGCGCTGTGCGCCGGATTCATTGTTTAGTTATAGTTTTTGCCTTCTAGCTCACTCAAAACAGCTCAAATTTGAGTTATGACATGGGAAACATGAAATTTTTCCGGCGCTTCGCGCCGTATCTATTGTTTATACATGTTTTTTGTCTTCTAGTCCGCTCAAAACCGCTCAAATTTGAGGTTGATATGCAGAGCATGTCAATTTTTTCGGCGCTTCGCGCCGAATTATTAATTATCCGTATTGTTTTTCTCTGTAAAGCACAATGATTAAGTACAAAGGCAAGAGATAAGAAATAATTCGCCGATTAGGTGATGAGAAATCAGCTTAAATGATAAATTTGCTGTATATCAAAATGAAATAAAGTGAAAATTTTTTAATTTTTTTGTTGAAATTTTTCTTCACCGTTGTATAGAGCTCGCCGAGATACGCTCAAAACTGTCTTTATTTTCGCCTATCTCCTAATGGTTCTCGAGATATCTGGTCTCAAAATTTTCGGCCCCCCCGAAATAAAATCCTGGATACGGGCCTGGTTGACATTATAGACCAAACCTAAAATTTTTTTCCACTTTTTCCGACCTTTTTCCACGTTTTTTAGGAGGTCTAAAAACGTTAAAAATAGAGCGCTTGTGTTGAAAAATCAGTGTTTTTTAAATAGAAAATTTTGTGTACCTACCTACACATGCAATAGTGGTGTTTGTTTGATGCACTTTTTGTATAAAAATTTCGCGCTCTACAAGAAATATCACGATCAGTATACGTTATTTATGTTAAAACTTGAATTTCCTTCCTTCAGTAACGCATTTTAGCGAATTCTGAAGTCGTTTTTGACAATTGAAACTATAATTTATCAAATGGCGTGAAGCGCCAGAAAATTTTTAAATTTTAGCTCTCTGAATCATTTTCGCATTACATTATCAATAAAAATGCTGCGGTTGCGCCGAGCGGCAAGAAAAAAAACTTTTTTGTAGTTTCACCTCTATGAAACGCATTTTTGCATTACAAAAACTAACCGAATCCGTGTAGAAGATAAGGATTTTCAATCGTAGTAACGTTCTAGATCAAATTGTCGATAAAAATGCTGCAATTGGCGTGGCGCGGCTTAAAGATTAAGAACAAGTAAGAAGTGAATCAATTCGGCGCGAAGCGCCGAAAAATTTCTTTAGTTTTGCCTCTTTAAAGCGCATTTTCGCATCACAAAAACTAACTGAATCCGTGCAGAAGATTAGGATTTTCAATCGTAGTCAAGTTCTAGACCAGATTGTCGATAAAAATGCTGCAATTGGCGGTGAGCGGCTTAAAGATTAATAATAAGTAAGAATTAAATCAATTCAGCGCGAAGCGCCGAAAAATTTTTGAAGTTTTAACTCTCTAAAACGCATTTTTAAGATTACGAAATTTTGCCACAAATGCCAACCAAGCCCAAAAATGTTTTCCATTTCCCCAAATTTTGGTTGACAAATAGACCAAAAAGCGGAAAAAAACGATGGATGTCAGCATTCGTGTAGCAGGTTCACATATGTATTAGGATAGTCATATTACAAAGGCTTATTTATGCAAAGAAATTAAAATTCCGGAGAAAATCTAAATTTGTTCCTATTTTCAGGAATACTTTTTCTACATACAGTAGACTTGTAAGGAAAGCTATAAAGGAATATTGTTGTGCACAGGAGCGTAAACTCTTAAAAAAAGGATCCGATCTTAAGCATTTTTTATCGTTTCATCAATACTAAGAAAAATCCGTGAAACAATATGCCTGACATAGTTGTTGACAACTCTATTAACAACTCAGGCTTGCGGAAAGCGAATGTTTTCAATGAATTATTTGCATCTGTGTTTACAACTGATACCTAATGGTTTCCCTATTAATACCACAAACTTAAGTTACAAAGATATACTTCATATTAAGGTAGATTTTAGTTTTGAATCTGTACTAAATTCCATTCAAAATCTTAAGCAAACTTTCTCTATTGGGCCTGATGGTATTTGTTTATATTTGGAGTAACTTAAGAATATGGTACTTTCAAAATACTGAAAAATAAACTTCAGAAGAGCGGATTTTTCGCTCAGTATTTAGAACATGTTGAAAGAAAGCGGAAAAAAATTTCATCCATCTATGATCAATATTACAAAAGCTATGGGTTTCGCTAATTAGCCTCTTCTCGATTTAAGCAAGTATCTGTGCGACCTAAGTATTTAAAGATTCAAACAGCTGAATGCAGAATCACGTGTAGATACCCGATTTACGTCGACCTAAGCATCTATACATACATCGACCTAAGCATCTATACATCGACCTAAGCATCTATACATCGATCTAATCATCTATACATCGATCTAAGCATCTATGCATCGACCTGGCGGGAGCGACCTCGACCTAAGCAGCTTAAATATCGTTTTCTAGATATACTAAGCCTAAAGCTTAGTATAACAGAAGAAAAACTTAGATTTTCGTATATCTTATCAAGTAAAACCAAAAAAAACGTGCAAAAAATATGAAAATGTTTTTGAGTTTTTGAAATTTCGAATAGGTTTCTGCGCCTATTTTCTTTTTCTCCTTCATTGCTATGCTTCCTTCTGTAATTTTAGCCCACATTATTTATTTCTGACAAATGTGTAAGTCCTTGGATCGAGCCGTTTAATCGTCCCACCCAACACTCAAATCGAGAGTTGCCTGCTACTTTGCAAGTATGGCTCAGATTTTCACCAAATTTTTTTCTGCGCTTCAATTTATCATGTTCTATCAGTTTGGCAAAAAAAATTTGGCATGCCTTATTCGCTTTGCTCCTTTTCTAAAAGTACCACATTCTTAAGTTTAGCCTTCATTTTTTATCAAAAGATTATGTCCATTTCTTTTTGATCCACTTACTTCTATTTTCGAAGTTTCTTATAGAAGTGGTGAAGTATATATCTTCTTGTTGGAAAGATGCGATTGTAGTACCTATCTTTAAGAAGGGTGATTAATCTTCAGCAGAAAAAATACCGTCCAATATCTCTTTGTTGTGTCACTTGTAAAATTATGGAGTATATTATGAACATAGCTTTAATTGCTTCTTTAAAGTCGAAAGTTAATTTCTTCTAATGGCAGTTTGGTTTTCAAAAGGGAAAGTCATGTGAAACTCAGCTTTTGAAGTGTACAAACATGTGGGTTAAATCACTTGACGCATCTATTCCTGTTGATGTTGTTTATGTCGATTTTAGTAAAGCCTTTGACTCTGTCGTTTATCCTAAATTGATAGAGAAGTTGAAGCATTATGGGATAAATGGTGTGTTATAAAAATGGTTAATTTCTTTTTTGACAAATCGTACACAAAAGGTCAATAATTTTGACGCTTTTTCTGATCGGAAACCAGTTATTAGTGGCGTACCTCAAGGTAGCGTTTTAGGACCCTCTTTTGTTTCTGTTGTTTATAAACGATTTTGTTCAAGCTGTTGAGCATAGTGAAGTCTTTTCTTTGTTGATGATTTAAAGCTCTTTCATTTTTCTCAAAATTATACTTTCTTCAAAAAGATTCAGATAAGCTGGTTTCCTGGTCTGAAGAAAATCAGTTAAGCATGCTCTCCCTAAATGTTTTGTGTTATATCTAGGGTACGCCAAATCCTAAAGTTACATATCACATAAACCATTTTCTATTATCTGAAGCAGGTTCTCAATTCGAGATTTAGGTGTTTCCTTACCAACAAACTTATCATCTAGTTGTCATTGTACTAATATATCAGCAAAAGCTTTGAAAATGAGTGCTTTGATTTTCAAAATGTTTTGAATTGTGTGATCCTAAAATGTTGGTTCTTGCTTTTAAGAATTATATCCGGCGTTTAGTAGAGTATGCTCCAACTGTATGGAGCCCCTATTTGCTTTTTGATATCAGAGGTAGGGATGTTCCGATTAATCGGAATCGAAATTGGTTGGAATCGGTCATTTTTTGTGGGATCGAATCGGAATCGGAATCGGCGATAATAAATCTTGGAGAATCGGCATCGGAATCGGAATCGGCATTCCTAGGTTTTTAAGAATCGGAATCGTATCGGAATCGGCTAAAATTGGTCCAATTATCGATTCGATTCTTTTTTATTTTAGTTATAGCAGAATTAGAATAGGAAAATACAACTTTAACCTTTAAAACGTAAAAATAAACAATTTTTCCCTTGGTAACCCAATTCTACATCACATATATGACAAAAAACAAATCGCGCGGGTACTGGTCAAGTTTTTATTCATCTGAACGTCACATGCATACTAATGTCTAATACTGAAATTTAATTTCGGGCAGATTATATTTTAGAAATAATAGTTTTTCAGCCTTTTTGCCTTGTAATCTGTTTCTTAGCGGATCGTATATTATTCTAGCGCCACTAAACAATTGCTCCGATGGGACGCTCGTAGCTGGGGCTGCCAAATATTTTCTTGCTAAAGTCGACTTTACCAGATAGGTTGATCGCTTCTCGTCCCACCAGGGGCGGATTTAAGGGGCGGGGGGCGGCCACCCCCTAATTGGCCAAAAATATTTGGCGAGATAAAGAATGGATATGCAATTTGCAATGATTTTTGGCCGTCAGTGACCATAATTTCTCAAATTTTTCGGCGACTTTCTTGGCGACCTGGAAGTACGGTTTTATTGTATTTGGCAAACATTTTTCCCAATGTGCAAAGACTGTTTTGGACCGTATCTGTATATACATGCACAAAGATTTTGGGAAGACAAAAACTACAAAAAAGGTCTGAAATTCGCAAAGATTTTTGGCGCTTTGCGCCGAAATAGTATTTGTTGTCCAGAAACCAGAAATTATCTAAAATACACTACCAAAGATCGAAAAATTTGTTTAACCACACTAAAATCGCTACTGTACTATATTAAAGTACACAAAAATATGCAGGTACAAAATGTACAAAGACTTTTGGAGGCCATCTTTGTACATGTACAAACAAACCTTGTACAAAAAAAACACTGATTAGCTACTAGGGATCGACCGGAGGTCCATTTTTTTCCTCCGGGCCGGAGCCGGAGCTCCGGCCATCGTCACCTCGGCTCCGGCCGGAGCCGGAGGCCGGAGGTAAACTTAGAATTTTCAGTGAACTATAATTTTCACAAGCCGTAAATATAATTCATATGATGTACAGTATATAGGTTTGTATAAATACATTGCTCCTGGATAAGTAAAAGATCTGTAGAAGTGAATGTTTATTATCTAGCCATGCATTTATATGTACTAAAATATTGCGACCATATTAATTATTTTTCAATTAATTGTCATCAGCGATTTCTTCATCTTCCATTTCCATATCAGACGAAGCACTGTCACTGTCCGATTTGTAAGGTTCAACTGCTCTAGTTCTCTCCTCACCTATTACACATGTTCTCAAATGACTGGTCTGGCAGCGGCGGTTGGGTAATCGAAAAAATCATTTAATTAGCATATTTCTATTTTTAGCTCCAATCTCACCGCTTTCTCGCTTGCCCTTATTGTCTGGATGCACTTATATTCGAAAAGTACCCAAATAAACATAGCATAAAGAGCTAAGCAATGTGTCTGTATCAAAGGCGTAGCCAGGGGGGCATTGGGGGCACATGCCCCCCGAAATTTTTCAGAAATATTGTTGATTTTTCTGTTGCAATAATTTGTGCCCAGAAAACTGAATTTAAAAAGGCAAAAACGTCAAAATTTTCCGGCGCTCCGCGCCGAGTCATTATTATTTATTGTTATATAGATCCAATAAGTTTAAAAGCTTGAATCAGCTAACATAATCCAGCACTTCACATCACTTTAGTAATTTAATGCACTATTTAATCGTTGAATGAAACTGCGCATACTTGTTGAGCATAATAGTAAAAGTGCGAAAATTATTGTGTACCAGTTTGTCCATTCTCTGCTTAATTTGTCTTTTGTGTACCACTTTGTCTATTCTTTGCTTTGTTGTCTTTCTTTACAAGGTGACATAATCCTATTTTAAATGGAAGGAATGGCCAAATTTTCTTATGTTTTTGCGCATTTCCCATTTTCTGAACTGCATCTTGTTAATAAGAAGGCTACAAATGGACCTGAAAACGGTAAGAACAAAATTTTCATTGATACATTTTTCTTTATCTTATTTGCAGCGACACGTTGCTGCGCTAAGTAAATTAGCAGAGGTCGAAAAACGCATTTCAGCTCAGAAGTCTTGTGCAATGTAGGAGTTCATCATTTTTAAGTGTGTTTGAGCTTGATTCAGAACCGAGATTTGGCCGGTTTTGTGAAAATTTTAACGTTACTATTTAACATTGAAATGCTTTTTTACAAAATTTTCCAGGACTCTGCCCCGAAACCCGCTGGGAACGCTTGAGCGCGCCACACCACCAGACCCCCGCAGCTTTAAAATTTCGTTGTACATGTGCAGCGAGATTTTAGGGAGAACGAGCCAGGTAAAAGGGTTAGGAATTTCTAAAAATTTCCGACGCTTCGCGCCGGCATTAATTTGTCTGTTTTGTATGATTTAAGCGCGGTATAAATTGAGTTTTAAGTGCAAAAACGTCAAAATTTTTCGGCGAATAGCGCCGCCAGTTACTGTTCTTTCTGTTTGCGTTTTAAGAGCCCGAATCACTCAAAATATCTTTAGACAAAGTTACTAATTCGCATTTTTCTTGTTAGAAGCTTGAAGTGACAAAATTGTTCAGTACAAATGTGATAATTTTCTGCTCTGTCAGACTATCAGTTTTCACAGAGTTACAAAATGTTAAGGGCGGTAAAAATGACTAAATTTCTTGGCGCTTTGCGCCACTTATGATTTCCGAAGTGTTTGTTAATAGAAAGGCCGTAAATTCTACATGAAAACGGTAGAAATTCCAAAAATTTTCGGCACTTCGCGTCGCTTTACACTTTTTGTATTTTTGATCGTCAGAAACCCATAAATTAGCTAGGCTACACTACTAAAGGTCGAAAAAGTCAGTTTTACTATACATAACGTTACTGACATGCAATGCAAAAGTAGTCTTAAAAAAATTTTTGTTCATGCCCCCCGAACCGAAATCCTGGCTACGCCTCTGGTCTGTATGTACTTATATCTACAATCTGTAATAGCTCAAAAAGTAAGTGAGCAGACTACGTCGCACCAGGTTTGTTATTCTGTCATTCGAAAGAGACTTATATGTATTTGTGCGCTGAATTAACGCGGACTCGGCTCGCTTTGCAATCTGAAATATTCTCGTTCATTATTAAGCAAAATATATGATATAATATTTCACCAATGGTGCATTCACAATGCCATAATAGTGTTCACATTCACAGCTTCACTTATCAAGCCTGTGCTTGTACAAATTCACAAAATAGGCAATCTGAGTGCTAAGCTTCAAAAGAAAAGAAGAGCGTTAAAGCATTGAATGATTTGGTTCAAAAAACCTCCGGCCTCCGGCCCCTTTTTGTACCTCCGGCCGCCGGAGGCCGGAGGACCAAAAAATGGCCGGAGGAGCCGGAGGCCGGAGCCGGAGCTCCGGTCGATCCCTATTAGCTACCTATATATTTAACATGTTTGTCGCAAGAATCGGAACCGGAATCGGAATCGGCCGATTCCTGTTATTTTTGGAATCGGAATCGAATCGGAATCGGCTGCGTCCTGAGATTTGCTGAATCGGCATCGGGATCGGAATCGGCTTTCTGAGATTTAAGGAATCGGAATCGAATCGGAATCGCGATCATTTTCAAAAGCGGTATTGGCACATCCCTATCAACAGGGTTGAACGGGTACAGCGAAAATTTACTAAAAAGGATAATTGGATATATGGGACTTTCTCATGATGAAACGTTACAGCCTTAGGTTTAGAGAGGCTTGAACTCCGTAGAATTTATTTTGATTTAATTTTATGTGTAATATTATTCACAATAATCTCTTGCATTCTGAAGATTTTTATAAGTTTTATGGTAATTCCAGCATGTACTAGAAATGCATTTGCAAATCAGATCTATTTTTAGAAAAATTTCGACTTGTTTGTAAAAAGTATTGTTTTGCTACTAGATCAGCTAGAATTTGGAACGATCTTCCACAATATATTCGAAGTTCTCCAAATGTTGGGAACATTTAAAAGAAATTTGAAAGAGGTTGATTTCGGGAATTTTTTTATGGGACACACGTGAGCTCAATCTATTTTGCCTGTGTGGTCCAGGACATTCCGCATTTACACCATGGCGTTATTTCATTTTCCTTATGCGACCTTGTTTTACCCTTGTGTTTTTTCCGAATAAAGTATTACTGTTATTATTATTATTATCTGCTTCCTCGCTACAGGGAGTGTTTTTTGCGCTGCATGGGTGGCAGCTTCCAATAGCTGCCCAGATCACCCAAATAGCGCATTTTGATCGGCCAGCATAAGCTCTGGTCCCGCTTGATAGATATTGAGTAGCTGTTGCTGCTCTTGTCCTCACATACACATATTTGATTAATCCGGAATAAATTCATAAGTGCCTAATTACAGGTGGTTCAAACAACACATAAGATCATAATAAACAGACTAGCAATCAGTGATCGACTGGGCACTCGGGCCCACACTGGGGCCTGGCCGGTCATAGCAGGCCCGGGCCTCAGGCCTGGGCCTGGCTGAAAACCACCGGGCCTCAACCGGGCCTCAAATAATTATTGTTAATATTTTAGACGTTTACTATTTCAGCTGTTGTCCGTATTTCTTATGAATTTGCTAGCCTGTGATTCTATTTCCAAATCCATTTGCCTTACTTCTGCCCACCTGCTCATTATCATATATTTGTCAACTTCATATGTGCATTCATCTTCTACTACACCACTTCAATCAGAGGCGAAGCACAGAATTTTGGTTGGGGGGCATACATAAAAAATTTTTTTAAGATTAATTTTGCATTGAATGTTAGTAACGTTATGTACCTATAATAAAACTGAGTTTTTGAACCTTTAGTAGTGTAGCCTAGCTAATTTATGGGTTTCTGACAATCAGAAATACAAAAATGTTAAATCAGCGCCAAGAAACGCCGGAAATTTTGGAAATTTTTACCGTTTTCATGTAGAATTTACAGTCTTTTAATTGACAAACAGTTCGGAAATCATAAGAGGCGCAAAAGCACCAAGAATTTCGTAATGTTTTACTGTCCTTAACATTTTGTAGCCTGTGAATACTAATATTCTGTGATATTTTGCCTGATTTAGTGCGATTAAACACAAACAGCTGAAGCTTTTACAAAAAGAAAGAACAATAACCAGCAGCGCGCATGTGCCGGAAAAATTTTGACGTTTTAGCTCTTTAAACACAATTCATGCCGCTTAAATCATACAGAACAGACAAATTAATTTTGGCGAACCCTCTTTTCCTCTTTCGTCCTCCCAAAAATCTTGCTACACATGTACAACGAGATTTTTTACAGAGGGGTTGGGCTGCCGGTTGGTGCGCTGTCAATTTGCCCCCTAGAAAATTTTGTAAAAAAAGCACTTTAATGTTGAATACTATTGCTAAAATTTTCGCAAAAAATCGGCCAAATCTCGGTTCTAAATTAAGCCTAAAACACTTAAAATTGGTAAGAAGTCCTACATTGTACAAGATTGCTGAGCTGAAATGCGCTTTTTCGACCTCTGCTAAGTATAAAGCGCAGCGAAGGGTTCTTCCAATAAGATATAAGAAAGATGTATCAATGTCAATTTTGTTCTGATCGTTTTCAGGCCTCATTTGTGGCCTTCTTATTAACAAAGATATAATTCAGAAAACAGAAAATGCGCAAAAAACATAAGAAAATTTGGCCATTCCTTTCATTTAA
>JAVLUZ010000132.1:0-19171 GCA_036768485.1 Mermis nigrescens
AGAATTCAATTTCGAAACTTTTTTCTTGTTTTTTTTCGCAATTTTTGATGCCAATGGATAGTGCTCGATGAGAAACGTTGAAAAACAGTGTTTTTTCGCCAATTTTTAAGTCTATTTTTTGACCTTTGAAAAAATTTTGCACCCTCCCCAGAACTTTGGTTCCGCCCACCTATGGTGATAACGTACCTACACCTCAAGGACGCATAAAGATGTTGGAGCAATTCCGTCCTGGATGTGAGTGGCAATCATAAAATACTGAGCGTAGAATGCGCCTCTACAAAAGTGAAAAAGACTTTAGGTAGAAAGTGTAAAGAGGTGGGCGAGTTTTTTCGATAGAGAGGGGAATAAAAAAGGGATAAAAATATGAGTGATAATTAATTTTGTGTTAAGGAAAATATAAGTGTAGGGGAAAATTTTGAGCAATCGAGGAAAATAATATGAGATATAAATATTTGGGTAATAGAACACATATGGTGTTTTCCCCACGTATGTAGGATAGCAATATTGAGAAATATGGAAGTGTAAGTGATAATGACATTAAAATGTCTCAACTGATATAGATCTTGCGCACGACGATAGTTCGTGCCACAAGAAAAAGTTAAAAGAAGCTGTAAAAATTTAATATAGCGTTTAAATTGATTCAAAGTATAAATGAGATAAAAATGTAAAAATCAAAATTAATCTTTGAGACATAGAAATTACTTCAAATTTCATGCTTCACTCATTTTTGTCTTCAGTTCCTTAACTTCCAGAGTTCTGCATAATGATCAGTACGCGCAATTCAAGTGTTGTTCTTTTTGTGTGGAGAGCTCGCTGCTTTCATGATTTTTACAGCAAAGAACATGAGGAGCAAACTAAGATCATTAGTGAATTAAGAAATTAAGAAATTAAGATAAGAAATTAGAAATTAAGAAATCAATTAGAAATTCAGCATTTTATATTTTGGATTCGGTTTGTTATATAGCTTTTGTTTAACAATAAAAATTTATCAAACGTACGTTATACTCTGGTAAAAGAGTATTCATTTTGTGTAAAATCGAACATTTTCATCCATTATGAAAAAATAGCAAGTAGTTGAGCTTTGGAAACTACCAAAGGCAAAAGTATGTCGTTCCACCCGAGCTACATACACAAGCTGCGTTATGCTGAGTGCAAACCAATGACAAGTTCAGTCTCCATCAGGGAAGAATTAGGAAAGAGATCATGGCTCGAATATTTTAAAATGTGACCAAAATTTAATTGAAAATATTTCGTGAAATTGTAAGATCTTTCAGACTCCTAAGAAATAATAATTTGAAAAACCTGGTTATGGTATCATGCTGACATAACTGGTGGAAATAAATGTAAAATTTAGTGAGAACGACAAGAGTTTAGTGTGCACAAATAAATTTTAAGGAAATGAAATAAAATGATTAGAAAAGGAATAACACAGAGAGCGAGTAATTTACAATAATATAATCTAATCACAAATAGTCGGTCACTTGCTGCTAAGCTTATTCTAACTTCTTTCAATTACGTTTTCTACATTTTTCTAATGAAGTAATCTCTATCGGCAACAAAGCGCACACAAGTGTTCTCCAAAAAACTAAATAATAGAATGATAATTCAGGCCCGGGCCCAATGTGCCGGGCACCTGGTCGATCTATGCCTGGAGGGCGTTTGTGGCTAAAATAACATCGATAATCCAATAAAATTGATACAGTTCCGAGTGCAATATCCATCAATATTTGTGCAACGACTCGGAACACTTTTGGTCAGAGCCCGGTTTCATAAAAGACTAATATTTATTACTAATAATATTACCACTAATATCCTAATAAATATTGGTCACATTATTTTTGTTACATAATATTACTAATATTATTAGTACTAGTAATACCATTGGTAATAAGTAATAAATGTTACTTCATTATTTTCTGTTTCACAAGGCAATAATAAATATTACTTATATTATTACTAATTTTATTAGTACTTGCGTATTGATGATAATTGTTTTGTGCATTGATTTGTTTTTGTGTGTAGATTTTGTTTTTTGCATTCACTTATTTAACTTTTTATAATTTAGCCTTTAGGACTCTATCATGCCAAAAGATGACGAGATTAAATTATTATTATTGAAGCGCATTAATGATTCAAAGAAAATTTTATTCGCCAAATTTTATGATACTATAACCGCGAGCAATAAGCAAAAAGAATGGCTTAAAATCAAAGAGAACGCCATTAGTATAGGATTTTTCAGTTTAAAGGATAAAAAATGGGATTATTTACGTGATGCCACGTAGCCCAATATACGAAGCGCCACATTGAAAAAAATCGACAAATTCAAAAAAGCGTTGAATTTTAAAAAGAGTTGAATTTAAGCGGAGTAATCAGTTGGATCAAAGTTAATTCGATTTCTAAAACTCCGTGGACGTCGACCGAAATAAGCAACAGCGGATAAATCTTCTTGTTCAGAATCGGAACTTAAATCCATTTTATACAAATTCTAAAAATGAAAAGTATGCATATACATATATTACTTATGCATAACACCGAATGGTCATACAAAAATGTATGCTTCAGGGAAAATCCTGTAATTTTATGAAAAGTAGTCAAAATTATCTGGAATTTCGCAGAAGTATCGTCGACTGATTGTACTAAATAAGAAACTAAATTTCACATACATACGGAGTGAACCTAAGATAAAGTAAGCACTAATACTCTCAATTATTGGTGAATAAAGACTAATGAAAAATGAGGCGAATATCGGATGAGATTTTATTAGTATTAGTGCCAATAATATGTTTATGAAAGAGACGGTAATAAATCGGCTACTAATGTGGTAATAGTACTGGTGATTTCAGTAATATTTATTAGTAATTTGGTAACATTTTATGTAACGGCCGACTAATATTTTAGAAAACCGGTTTTTTCTATCACAAATATTACTACTAATATTTATTACTAATATCATGATTTTTTGAGCAACAGGAATTTCTAATAAATATTACTAATATCAACTAAGATTTTTATGAAACTGGGCCCAGGACTGTGACGAACAATAAATAAGCAATGCCAAACATTAAGGAAATAAACAACGATTAAAACAATCAAGAATAACATGATAAAAATCAGAGGGCATCTTTTGACTAGATTATAGTCTTACAATATTTTTGGCCCTTTTGTTCTTCTAAATAGATATTTTTTACGAGATATGGCAACAATGGCATGCGTAAAATAAAAGGCGAAAAAATATATGAGCAATAATTAATGATGAAAGATAACGAGGTATACGATAACGAGATTGACGCGTTAGAATAATGATAAGGAATAAAATTATGTTACAATAAATGGAATGCATGAATACGCAACAAAGTCGGCGACTTTAGTCCATGTCCGACGTGTTATTGGATTTTCTGAATTTCTTTTTTGGATGGCCTGGGGTCTTGTCTTTGTCATCAGTGATGATATCCAAAGGCATATCTGGTGGAATGTTGGGCGTAATGACGTAAATGGTGCTCAGAAGCACGAGAAGTAGATGGCATCACATTAATGCGATGAATAATATTATTTTGTCGTTCTATCAGAATAGCACACTGCTGTTGCGTAGATAATTTCACAAAGTCAGCTGGAGTAACCATCAATAGTGATTTGGAACCAGTAGGAGTCGAAGGCTCAACCTGAGCATAAGCAGCACAATTTGGTGTGGTCCAGTCTTACTAGTCATCATCCCAAATAGGCACTGCATTAGCGGGAACTTTCGAGTCTTCCTTACTGACTTGCTAATGTAGCATTTTGCGCCATATGCGCTCTGAATAGGCTAGCTCTAGAAGGTCCTATGCATGAGGAGAACTGTGGATGATGCTTCGGAACGGCACAATCGCACATGGGAGCCGCACTCATTTGGTTAGAGTCAAAAATGCTGGACCAGAATGTACAGGCTCGTTAGGACGAGAGACCGGAATGGCACCAGCCCATATATGGGCGGTATACCTATATGTTTGGTAAGAGTCTGACACTGATGTAGAAGCTGCATTCTTGATGGACGGGGTCGGCGTCGTGACTGCAGATGATATTATAAATTGATTCAAATCAAGCAAAAATGCATGGTGCAGATTTGACAATATGTGACAATTTGCGAGCCGCATGGTTACTAGTTTAGGTGGGCGGCACCTGAATTCTGGGCAGAAGGGGTGTAATATTTTTCAAAGGTCAAAAAATGGCCTTAAAAATGGTAGTATGGTGAAAAACCACCATTTTTCAACGTTTCTCATCGAGCACTATCCATTGGCATCAAAAAATTGCGAAAAAACAAAAAATTTTAAAAATTAAATTCTGGGGGTATTTTGGTTTCTTGGGGAGGGGGGGTGCACACCCCCAAACCCCCACGCCCAGGTGTGGTTACTACTAGTAATTGAGGCTGTTGTTGTAGTAGCGAATCATAGGTAGCGCGATGACCACCCTTTTTTCTTTTATGTCTATCAATGCGAGTGCGAATTTTGTGCCTCCCTCACAGCAACAACGGTACACACCTGGGAGGTACGGTTTTTTTAATCGATAGAAAACTAAAAAACTTGTTGCTGATTTTTTTAAATTTTCGTTTACACTCAATACCGATTTAGTAATGAGTGTGTAAAGTGTAAACCGAAATATCAAATAATTTGCGGAGGGCCAATTTTTTTAAAAATGTTGCCACTGAGTTGTAGATTACGAATCTGAGCTTAAAATTTCTTTACACTCAATGGTTGTTGCATAAAAATGTAAAGTATACGTGTTTTTTACTCTTTGCGTATTCTAAAGCTTACCTAACTCAATTTTGGTTTCTGTGCAGTCAAATAAGTTTTATAACGTGACGGATTACAGTATCTCAAAACTAAAAATTTTTTATTGTTGAAGAAAAAGTAAAAACTGTTGCCGTTAATCTTTGCTTATGCAAGCTCTGGATTTAAGTTTCCTCGAGCATTTCTGGTTTGAAATACATTAAGAAAATATGTACGCTAATTTTTAAATCGATTTAACGGGGACTTTTACATAGGTTTTTCCTCTGATAAAGGTGGAATTAGACTGCCTTCTTTTGTAATCAGAATGCAGTGTATAAGGACAAAATCATGCTACGAAAAAGTAGAATACTAGCAAGAAAAAATGCTCCCTCCGATGGAGCAAAAAAGGTGAATATACTTGAATTTCTTCATTGTAAAGGATGTAAAAGAAGGGGACGAGGGAAAATTTCATTATAAGCGCAGACGCCATAGGAATGTGCTAAACAGTTAGACTTCCTCTAAATAACGCAAAAATCGAAGTACATATATTCTGCGGCCTGTGAAAAATGAAGGTGTAGTCACAAAACGTTTTTAAGTGTTTCGCAGAAGAGCATTAAAACACTTTCATGACTATTAAATAATCAATGTATTATTCATTCCATGAAATCTTGACCTTCCACAATGCTCTTGCCTAAAGGATAATAGTGTAAACTTTACACCTTCAAGGCCAACTGTTTGCATGAAAAACCTCAAAAATTTTATTTGAATTTTTCAAAATAAAATAATCAAAATACTCGCCATCGTAATCGAAATTACTTCAGAAAATCTGCAGAAACGCGCATAGGCCGCAGGGTATACTTCGAATTTAGCCTTGCTTAGAGGAAGTCTAAATGTTTAGCACAGTCGCTTGGCTGCGCATATACGGAAATTTTCCCTAGTCCCTTCCTTATATAAATCCTACAATGAAGAAATTTAAAAATTCACCTTTTTTACTCCATCGGAGCATTTTTTGTTGATGAAATAATCGTGTTGTATTCAATTTGGTAAACATAAAGACATTGAATCCATATTTGGTAATAAATCAAAATTGGCATGGGAGCGGTCGGTAAGATCGGACCTGCTCGTGGAATATTGAATTCCCGGAATTTGTAAGACTGCACGTGTTTGTGCCTCCAAATTTTCTGTTTCTGAAACAATCAATCTTGAAGAAAAATTAGCCCGGCAACTACTTACATGCGATCGAGTTTGGGTAACAGAATTTGGTCTATTTGTTAACCAAAATTATGAAAAATGGAAAAAAATTGAGCTTGTTTAGACATAGAAACAAATTTTTCTATAGTTGGCCGGTCAAACGGAAATATCAGGTTTTATAGTGATAACGAAATTAGCTTGCCGAGTAAATTCATGCCCTAAATAGGTTTAGAAAGAAATCATACATTCATATGTCGCGTAATAAAACAATATTTAGCGGCAGGTTTTATACCTTTGACAAATAAATAAATGTTTGGATATACTGTTCCTCGCACCGATCCAGTGCTATTATTTGGCATCTGCGTAAAATTTTTGTAATGTAAAATGCGGTTTAGAGGGGCCTCACTGGCGTAGCCAGTGGGAGGGGGGGAAGGGGGAATTCCCCTCTTCGGGGAAAATTTTTACATTTTCAAAAAGTGAGCAATATGGTTGCGTGATGCTCATAGGCGTAGCCAGGATTTTCGCCAGGGGGATTCCAAAAAATTTTTTTCGTCTAAAAAACGCGTAAAAACGCGCGGGGCCGTTAAATAACGTGTTTTTTGGGCTTTTCACATCATACTGCTTGATTTAAGCCATTGAAAAATTAAATTTTCTCAAAAATTTTTTCATGTTTTTGACGGAAAAAATGCTTCTTATGCGCGCGAAGCGCTAATTATTTGATTTTCCACCATTAAAACGGTAGAAACTGCCAAATAATAGAATAAGCCGGCGCGAAGCACCGAATTTTTCGATTTTTCATCGCAAAACAGCATCACGTAACCATGTTGCTCACTTTTTTAAAATGTAAAAATTTTCCCCAAAAGGGAATTCCCCCTTCCCCCCACTGGCTACGCCAGTGGTGATGCTGTTTTGCGATGAAAAATCGAATAATTCGGTGCTTCGCACCGGTTTATTCTATTATTTGGCAGTTTCTACCGTTTTATTGGTGGAAAATCAAAAAATTAGCACTTCGCGCGCATAAGAAGCATTTTTCCGTCAAAAACATGAAAAATTTTTGAGAAAATTTAATTTTTTATTGGTTTAAATCGTGCAGGATGATGTGAAAAGCCCAAAAACACGTTATTTAACGGCCCGCGTGTTTTTACGCGTTTTTTTAGACGAAAAAATTTTTTGGAATTCCCCCCCTGGCGAAAATCCTGGCTACGCCTATGAGGGGCCTAATTTCAAAATTTTCCGGCACTTCGCGCCGGATTTATTTAATTTTAATTGCAGCATTTTTATCGACAACTTGCTGGGGCAAGTGCATAATACGGGTCCCTCCCATCAGAAAAAATCCGCAAAAATGGATCTAGAAAGTCTGGATTTTTTTGTAAAACGCGGTAAAATCATCAAAATAAGACGCGTAAAACAAGTTTGATTGAAAACTGTCAATTGTTTCCCGAAATAGGTATTCTAGATTTTACCGTAAAATTCATGTTTTTTTGTGGTTGTACAAAAAATTCACGTTTTCATATTTTTCGCCAAAAGATAATTTTTCGTGTTATGTCGGATATGCTAATGACGAATACACTAATCGTTTTGCAGGAAAATCTTTTCAAACGTGGTATAGGCAAACTTTCGTAAGTTTTCGTCCAAACATCTATAAGGTCGACCTAAACAGCAGCTACCTATATGTCGGCCTAAGCGAAAGTAATATTGACTTAAGCAGCCTACAATTCTCCTATATTTAAAACTAGCCCTAAGCCTAAGAAAAATTTTGAGAAAACTGACTTATGTGATAAATGTCTAATCTGCCTATTCTTAAGCACTGTTGAATTGTGAACTTTAAGGCCCTAAGCTCCATTAATAATAAACGAATTTTCAATTTTCATGAAACTTCCTTTCCGTGTCTTCTTTTCACCTTTTCTGCAATTTTATAAAAATCCGAACTTCCAAACTGATTTTTAAGCAATTTCTGACGGATCCCATATTCTACGTTTTAGCCCAACTTGCTATATAATTTCATTACGATTAAAAATCCTCATTTTCTGCACGGATTCGAACAATTATTGTAATGCAAAAATGCGTTTTAGAGAGATAAAATTTCAAAAATTTTCCGTTGCTTCGCGTCGGATTGATTTAATTTTATTACTTACTTGGTATTGATGTTTAAGTCGCACCACGTCGATTGCAGCACTTCTACCGACAATTGCTCCAGAACTTCACTATGTTTGAAAATCCGCATCTACATGTATTTATCCATCGCTTAACTGAACATGAAGCTAAAATTTGCGTAGAACACTAAAATTTTGCAGCGCTTCGCGCGCGCCGCTTTAGTAGGTACCTACTGTGTTAATTTATCCCTTTCCGTTAATTTCAGCACTTAGGTTATTGTGCCTGAACAAGCCAAAGTATTTAATTGCTTTAAACCGATCTCTTTGTCTATGGAAGATCTAAATTAATTGTGCCAATTAGTCGATTTTGTTTCCTCTGATTTGGTTGGATTGATGTAATTTCCAATATGTTTCAAATGGTGAGGGGCATACATGTAACGCTCAGAAATTCGGGGGAGGAAGGGAAGGGTCCCGTCCATTTTTAGGGGGGATAAATGATCTCCAATTTTTAGCCATAAACGGCCAAAAAACTCCTAAAAACGGCTTAAAAATTCATTTTTTTCTAAAATCAAGGGGGGGGGGTCAAAAATTTTCTGGCTTTGGGGGTATGACGGGGATGTCCGATTTAGGGTGGGAGGATTTCTCCCCACCCCCTGTTATATAAATGTATGGTGAGGAAAATGACAACACTGTACAGCGTTTTGCTTTAATTTAATTTCTAAAACGTCATTTATTGCAAAGGTCGCGAATTCGGCTTAACAATAGTGAAAATCGATTTTTTCTGGCGCTTCGCGTCATTTTGATAAATTATCATGTTTTTTATTATTAAAAGCGACTTCCGAAATTGGCTAAAATGCTCTACTGAAGGTAGGAAAATCAAGTTTTACTAGGAATCACCTATTACTGATCGGGATATTCCTAGAAGAGCGCAAAATTTTTATATATAAAATGTACCAACCACAGCCATTACACGTGTACATAAACAGGATTTTCTACTAAAAACACTGATTTTTTAACACAGGTGCTCTATTTATGAAGGATCATAGACCCCCAAAAATGTGGAAAAAAAGTGGAAAATGTGGAAAAAAATTTGGGTCTGGTCTATGATGTCGACCAAATCGCTGGAAAAAATGGTGCTCCCGCTTAAGTCGAGATATAGGCGCTACTTCGGCGCGCACAAAGCAGGTTTTAGACGATCGTAGAAACGTACAGTACTACACGATACTCGGATGATATGGGTTGATGGATGGATATTGAAATAGGCTTAATGATCGAACGGCTAAGTAAAGCAGGAAGGTCGCAATAGCGGGGGTGCCATCGACCAAAAAGTAATAGGTACCTAAATAAAGTAGGCCTACCGACCATTTAAGAAGCATTTAGGTACAGACAGTCGTATCGGTGAGAAACTTAGAAAAAACCTAGACTCTTTATTTATTCGAGGCTTCAGTTTAATCCATATGAAATTAAAATACATGAAATTAATGAATTAGGCACAAAAGTGCTAAATTGGACGTTATTTATAAGGTTGTTGACTGACCATGACCGGTATCATTCATTGAACTGTTTGTAGGACTGATACATTGTGTATCTGTTTGAATTTCGCACAATTTCGTTGTTCTGCTTATTCGGCTTATTGCTGACGTTTGTACAGAACGATCCATTTCGTCTACTGAATAAGACAATGAGGTAGGTTAAGAGTAACACCTTAATTAAAATGATAAGATAATTAAACGGATTTTAGATCAAAACCGTCAAGATTTAATTAATATATTCAATGTTTGAATCCTTACCGTACATAAGCAAAGGGCAGAGTCAAATTCTAGGCTCTGCTGGTGAAATTTTCAGACTCAAAATAACGCCAAGAAAATCGATGGAAGAAGCGGAAAAGGCTAGTTTTGATGTTTCTCATCAAGCTTTATCTGGTGGCATTGAAGGAACGAAAAAAATACGAAAAACTTGGCATATTTAATCATAGGCGGATTTAAGATTAGGCGAGGGGGCGCCCTCCATTGGCCAAAAATATTTGGTGAGATAAAGGAAGGATATGCAATTTGCAATGATTTTTGGCCATCAGCGATCATACTCTCTCAAATTTTTCGGCGCTTCGCGCCGGATATACCTATTAATAAGATTAATTTACTTTCTTGGCAGTCCGAAAGCCATATTTTTGCTCAGAAAATAGGTTTTAGACGATTTCAAGAGCAGAAACAGCTTTTTCGACGTTCTGCATCAAATGCTATAAATACAGAAGATTGATCAGTAATTCAAACTTCTAAAGGTTATTCACTTTCACAAATTTTCTGGCTCTTCGCGCCAGACTAATTTCAAAGAAATTAAATGATTTTTTCTGAGCAAAATTGTTGAAAATTCTAAAATTTTTTTAGAAAAAAATGGTGCACTAAAAGCGATTTTAAATAAAAGTTGATAATGCAAAACGCAGAGAAAACGCTATTCCGCACATGAAGGACAAATTTTTGGATCTATTTTGGACTGTTTCTGGAAAAGTTGGGGTACCGTCCCCTTAGGAAAATCCTAGATCCGCGCTTTTCGCCAAAATAAGTGTTTTTATATTATATTTGTCTTCTAAACAGTCTAAACCTGAGCAGACATGGAAAATATGCCAAAATTTTCGGTGCTCTGCGTCTAGTTATTGAGTTTGTGTATTGAAGTTTTTAGCAATATACGAAAATTCAGTGCAAAGATAGCTTGAAGAAATCACTCAATCTAGCATGGACCGCATAAAGAGAAATGAACTGTGTAATAGATAGCTTTAAGATTAGATTTTTTGCATGAGTTGAAAAAGGTGACAGATTTTTTAAAATTTTTTCTCGAAATTTATCGTCAGCAGCCTTTAAAGCTCATTGTGAAACGCTCAAAAATACCCTCATTCTTGCCTTTCTCCTGATAGTTCTACGTTTTTTGGTGTGCTAATGAGACACTCTGCGCGCAAATGCTCTATCCTGGCCATTAGCGGCCGCGTCAATGGGGGTGGCGCTAGAAAAAACACTGCTCCCACCCAGAATCCGCGATTTTCCAAAAGTTTCCGAAAAAATTCTCAGAAAATGTGCTGTTTTGAGCGTTTTTAGCTATCTAATTGCTCAGAAGTGTCAAATTTTCGACCGCCATATATATAATCACTTTTAACTAATATTATTCAATTTTTCATTTGATTTTTTCGATTTTTTTACGTTTTTATGCTTTCAAAAGATAGAGCATCGTCAGAAACGCTGGAAAACGATGTTTTTGACGCGTATACACCATTTTTGAGCTTAAAAAAGGCACGTTAAAATTTTACCCTTCCCAAGAATTTCCATGTTGTACATGACCATACATGATCTTGGGGGGTTTGGGGGGTTTTCACCCCTTGCAGAATCATTTTTCACCCCCCAGAATTGGCGATTTTTCAAAAGTTTCCTAAACTTACCTGAAAATTGGTAGAAAAAGTGTCTTTTTAAGGGTTTTTGGCTATCTATTTGCTCAAAATCGCCAAATTTTCGGCGATTCGCGCCATATATTCATGTTTTAAGCGATATATTGGTCAATTAATTCGACTTTTTTCGAAATTTTTTCATGATTTCATGCTCTAGAAGGATAGAGTATCGTCAGAAACGCCAAAAAATGATGTTTTTCAACGCGTACCGGCTATTTTTGGGCCCCAAAAAGGCACTTTAGGTTTTCACCCACCCAGAATTCCCATACTGTGCATGTATATACATGACTGCAGGTTATTGTAGTGGAAATCCCGAATTTTGTCTCTCCCCTGGCTACCCTAACCATGTGCATCTATGAGATTTTGACTAGCCATATATTTTTCGTTGTTCATGCAATACGCTGTGTATTGGTTAATGCTATAATAGGTTCTCCCGGATTCCTTTTCTCATAAACGTAAAATTTGTTATTCAAATAACGACTACATGACACGCATATGGGAGATAAGGAGGATATTCACCGTCTTAAGGGACAGGCAGAAAGGATTTTACTGTCCGGCGATTTTGAGTTTACGGAAAATTTTCTGCATCATTTTTGAGGACAAAAGCAATAATGATGTCAGTTTTCCAGCACTTCGCGCCGGATTATTAATTTTATGTGCTGTTTACTCAAAAAGCGCCTAAAATTGTCTAATGCCTTAAAATTTCTCACCAAGTTGATCAATCTTTATATTGCTTAATGTTAAAAGTGATGTAATGAAACTAGAATAAGCTAAAGCTGCTAAAAAATGCGGTCTTACCACAGAAAAACATTTTATGTAGGCTATTTTGACCGTTCTTATGATTTATCTTGCAATAAAAAAGAGTGAAAACTAAATTATTGGTCTGGATTTTCAGAATTTGACCCCTTTCGACCTATATGCATCTATGTTAGATAGTGTAGTAACTAGTAGTAGTATGGTATACGTGGGCACACCCAATTTCTGGAGGGTCAGGATGGGGTAAATCGCCGGAAATGTTTCTAAAAATAGAATTCTTGGGGTCTACAGTAATCTTGCGGGGGATATTTCAATTTTTGAAGGTACAAACCCCCAAGCCTCCCCCACGCTTATGTGTGATGGTAGCGCTCTGGACCGGTAATTAAGGACATGCATGGGCAGCAACCAAATTCTAGGGGCCTGATTGAGCACAATCAATAAAAGTTGAAAAATTCAATTCTGTGGGGTCTATCGGATTTGGGGGTCCAGCCAGACACCCCACGCCCATGTGTGATCAGGTAGTCCGGTTAGAGCCCCGTAGCACCATATGTTTTTGCTATTCATTTGCTTATAAAGAGTAATAGAGTATACGCAACGCAGTACGCACTAGTGATCGACCGGGGCCCGGCCCCGGCCCCGGCCCCGGCAATCCCCGGCCATTTTTCAGCATCCCGGCCCCGGCCGGGGCAACGTCAAAAAATGGCCGGGGCCGGGGAAAAATTTAGTGTAATTCGTATTTTGTACAGGCTGTGATACTGGCACTTATTTATCAATGAGCAAGTGTTAATTTTGAGAACTGTACTGATTAGACCATATGTATACTTACTTACTCCTTGTCATAAGTTTTCTACTGTGTATAAATGAGCTTTTAATGAATGAATGTTCAGGAAAATCTGCATATTTTCGATCTCTCCACTTAACTTATTTAAACTAAATGCTACTTTTAACTCATTCATTCATAGCTATGGCTAAAAGATTTAGAGTCGACAAATACGTTCTATTTCTAGTTAGAAATTGTACGTTTTTAACAAACTATTTCTACAAAAAACACTTTTACATTCATTTGAATGGGAACCGTGTGCTTTAAAACGCGTTTCCTGTGTAATAGTTATTAGGACCGAGGTTAATTATAGGCGAATATAAACTACGCTGCAGAATTGCGTCCGATCCGATAAACTAAATATGTCTCAAATAGTTTCCTAGGGTCCAGAGTTGAGGGAGGGGTGAAATCCCAAATTGGAGGACCAGAAAATTAGTGGCAAAACAGGGTCTTTTGACTTTTAATTGTATATTTTAGCTAATTTCTGAGTTTCTAACGCCAAGAATTACTAAAATTGTCTCAAAAACGGCGCGAAGCGCCTAAAAATTTGACATTTCTGCATTCTAAATTTAAATTTTGCCATTTAAAAGATGTATTGGACAGACAATTTTTCATATCGGAGGGAAATGCCAAAAATTTTTGGAATTTTATACCTTTCTACAGTTTTTATCTTCCCAAAAATCTTTGTACATGTACAAAGATAGTCCTGGTCTTTGTACATCGGGAAAAATCTTTGGCGAATGCAAAAAACACTCTTTTGTACATGCAAATTTTTGTATACTTTAATATGGTACAGTAACGATTTCAGTGTGGTAGTAGAACATAGTTTTTCGACCTTTAGTAGTGTATTTGGCTAATTTTTGGGTTCCTGAATATTTGACATTTTTCCATTTTTCCATTCTAAGCGTAGTGTTGCTTATTACAAGATTTAATTCGCATATTACAATTTTTGTAATATTTTTCATTTTTGTAGTACAAGTTGTTTTAGCTTTCTAGTCGAGTTTTATGTGTGAATTCCATCAGAAGCTCATAATAATTTCGGCACTTCGCGCCGAACTATCAACTAAATTCAGGCCGAATTATCACATTTAGAAGCACGGTCTTTTTGTATTCGGGGAAGATTTTTTGCTGATGTACATAGACGTTTCAGGACCGTCTTTGTACATGTACAAAGATTTTTGAAGAACAAAAACTGTAAAAAAGTGTAGAATTCCTTATTGAAAATTCTACCATTTTAAAGATTTTCAAAGGGGGGTAAGTGGCTGCAAAAATGGAGCCGCTCACCCCCTTCCCCTGAAAATAGCCGAGGAATATACATGTGACAGAGGATTTGGGCCATCCCCCATCTCCGCTTTGAAGCCCCGAACTTCCTTGAAAGTCAGAAAATATTTAACCACCCTCCTCCATTTTTTGGCGAAAGCCTGTGCTTTTTTGGCTATTTTTATGTGTTTTTACCATTTTTGATCTAGTCGCTAACCCCCTCCTTCTAAAAATGGCGCGGGACCCCTACCCTAGATTTCCAGCCGTCACATGTAGGTATACTGAGGGAACCTCATAAAATTTTAAGCGATTACATGCATGTTTTATAGTGATAGTTTATCTATTTACTCTAGCTCACATAATAAAATAATGTATCACTTCGTGAAATTCTAATAGTTAGGTACACTTTTGCCATACTAAAAAATTAAGTTCAAAAAATTCAAAAAGGTTTTCACCAAAAATCGTCTGACAGTGACTTGTGTCTTGGACCCTGAGGGGTAATACCTCTCCCATATGGGAATGTGATGTCTCATTTATTACATCCAATACCTATTGCATCCAATTGCTACAGCAGCAGTAGCCGTAGCTAAGATTCGAATGATACAGAGTGTGCTAATAGCAGCGACATAGACCTTATTAATGATTCAGACAATGAAACACTAGACTCAAATTTGTTTCTTGTGACATAAATAGTAATAAAACTTGATATGAAAAGCCATTTACTACTGAATGGAGCAATCGCTCATTATTTCTTTCCTATGCCCCCACCCCAAGTATGTGTCATGCAATAATATTTTCCTTGTCTGGCCCCGGCCAGCCTGCCCGGCCCCCGGCCCCCGGCCCCGGCCTCGGCCGGCTCCCGGCCCCGGCCCCCGGGCCGGGGCCGGGATTTGTTTCCAGCCCCCGGTACCGCCCTGGCCCCGGCCAAAAAAGTCGCCCCGGTCGATCACTATTAGTACGCACCCTCTTCGACTGATTCATTTCATTTATATTCTGCAGAGCCGGCAATATCAGTTCAGTACCAACTAATTTTGTTTTGCTAACTAAAGGACTCTCTTGTTACAAATTGTACATTATAAACGTGTTATGCAATGTTGATCGTTTGAGAATTTTAATGATTTTAATTTTATTTTTGACAAGGTCGAAATTCAGGGATCGAAATATGTTTTTTGGAGATTATTGGATTTGTTATATGGGCAGAGTAGTATGTAGGGGGGGGGTCGCAAGCGCATTTTGGGGGTCCGCCACACACAAAACATAGGCAAAGCCCGTTCAAGCCAAGTCAGCTCAGGGGTCCGCGGGGGTCCGCCTGGGGCTACCCCCGCTTGTGAAGGGAATTTCAAATATGATTAGTCTTTGTGGGGATAAATGACTTAGAACTAGGCGAGAAAAAGTTGCTCTCTCGAGGGATCGAACCGCCAATCCTTCGCACCTCAGCTAAGGAGCGGTACCACTGCCGCTTCCGCGCATTGACGTAACCAGAGGGGGTCAGTGGGGTCTTTTGACCCCGTCAAAATGGAATCGTCGCAAAAAAATTCAAAGGGGGCAGTAGAGGAAAATAAGCCATCTTCAAGTTGAACGCCGTTTTTCCAATTACTTGAGACCCCCCAAAACTGTTCAGACACCCCCAATATAACATCCTGGCTACGTCCCTGTTGCGGGGGTACATCCAGATTTTTCTCAAACAAGAGTCGATCCTGTCTGGGCATTGCGGTTAAACCACGTAAAGTTATGTTTCGAGTAGATGCACATATTAAGGTTACAACAAGTTTTTTTTATTCGACTAAAGTTAAAAACATAATCTCCCAGCTGCTTTTTGAATATTTAAATTTTATATATACATATCAAAAGCGGTATAAAGTCTCATAAATATCAACGAACTTTAGCGATTAGTTAGCACGAAGTCTATAAATATCAGTGACGTTTCAATCAAGCTTACTCGGTCTTTGTGACTAGTGAGATAAAGTCTCCAAATATCAGTGACGTTTCATCAGGCTTACTTTGGTCTTTGTGTCTAGTGAGATAAAGTCAATAAATATCAGTGACGTTTCATCAAGCTTACTCGGTCTTTGTGACTAGTGAGATAAAGTCTATAAATATCAGTGACATTTATAAAAAATCATCGAGCTTTTCATATGGTCTATGTGACTATTACAAAGCACAAATGGGAGAAGCTAATACTGCCTGTAACGTATGTAATAAAACGTTCTCAAGGCCAAACAGGCTCGAAGAACATAATAATTCTGTTCATTTAGGCTCAGGTTTCAGATGTCCCCAGTGTAATGTATTGTTTAAACTTCCAAGAAAACTGGTAAATCATTTTGAATCGGTTCATCAAACTCAACTGAGATCTATTTATTGTAATACGACTTTCGATTCCAGAAAAGATTTATTTTCGAAAGAACACTGTGCTAAAACTGTTCTTTTCTAAGCAACGTCTCTTCATCTGGTCCAACTATAGAACCAAGAGAAGAACCCAGGAATGAAGACGTTATACCCGGAGATGGACTCCTACCTAATTTGGACGACTATCCCGATCAAATGACTGATACACTAAAAACATATTGGCCGCTGATCTCGTACTCACAAAAACATAAAATGACCTTTTAGATCACGCGTATAATTATAGGTGGGGCGCTTGGCGATTACATGGCAATGTTAAGCGATGTTTTTAATAATGAGCAAGAAGCATCTTAAGTAAATGGCGCCGTTGGCTTCACATTGAAAAATCGAGAAACGGAGCAAGCAAGCAAATACTGGGTACCCATCGCAGAGCAATTTTAATCTTTTAGATAAACCCGTACTTATTAAAGATGGTGAGGATATAAAACAATTAGCTGAGCAATTAAATGAAATTGATATTGAGAATAAAATAAGCCGGCCAGATACTAAATGGGCAATAGAAGCTATAACAAATATTGAATTCTACGTAACACCACAAAAGAATTTTATAGCCGGTTGTACTGACGTCAATCTTCCACCATCAATTTCATATCAAAGACACACATTACACTTGACCCAAGATAGACAGCATCATAAATATAAGGACAATCTATGTTTCTTTAGATGTTTAGCCCAATGTTTAGTTAATGATTTCGAAAACAAGGATTTTGTGTACAAAGCCTTTCTTAAATATTGTAATTTAAAGAACACTCAGCCTAATGTAAATACACATTTCAGGGTATAGCATATACGGATTTAGAAGCTTTAGAGGATTTATTCAAGGTAGATATTCAATGTTTTTATATTGATGAGAAAATCAAACGGCCGTTTGTTGGAAAAAGACAGTTAGGTGATATACACAAATTTTAAACGTTGACATTTCAATCACTGAATCTGGAAAGGCGCATTTTAGTTATATTTTAAATCTAGATCAGTACGCAAAACGTTACAGTTGTTTAATGTTTGGCAGAGCTTTTCAAAGATGCAGGAAAAATTAAGCAAGCATATATCAAAGCATTGTAATCATGGGGAGACTCGGCACAAATTTCCAGGTGGCGTCTTCCAGTTAAAGAAGACAGTGTTTGAAGAGCTTAGTGATTATGACATAGAAATTCCACAGGATGATAAATTTTGTCCTTATTTCACTGTGTTCGATTTTGAAGCACTTTTAATTAAGAAACCCATTGAAAATTCTGGAAAAATTGAGTTCATAGCACAGCATAACCCGTTTCATGTGCAGTTCACACAAATGTCCCCGGATTTGAGCCCACATGTTTTGTGAACAATGACCCAGATCAGCTAGTCATTCAGCTATTGCAGCATCTAGAAAAAATCCAGCGGGCGCAAAGCGCTCTTCTTCTCAGAACTTTTGGTCCAATTTTTGTAGAACTCGATAAAAAAATTTGGGTTAGTGAGCTATATTTAGCTGAAACAACAAACAAAGATACAACACGCGAGAACGGAGATTGAATAAACCTCAATCGCACAAAAGGCAAAATTACAAAAATATTGTAATCAATTGATTTGTCTAGGATTTAATTCTGGTAAATACAATATCAATCTGATAAAACGAAATTTGTTTCCGGCTCTTATTCAACAAATTAGGAAGTACCCAAACAGCAGTAAATGGCCTCTCACATTTATTCTTAGGAATGACACCTACCCTTTGTATGACAACCAGCCTTTTCAAATTCTTAGACATTAGCACATATATAGCTCCGGGGTTTAGTTTAGACGCATTCACAAAAGCATACAAGGCAAGTTTAACAAAAGCTAGAATTTCCTTACGAATATTTAGACTCATTTGATAAATTGTATGAAACTCAGTTACCGCCAGCCAAAGCGTTTTACAGTAAGTTAAGAGAAGATGCGCATAAGTTCACAGGATTATGAGGCAATGTCAAAAATATTGGGCGGATAACAAAATGGAGACACTTATGGACTATCTCGTATTTTATAACATCAGAGATGTCGTCCATTCTTAGAGGCACGTATGACTATGGCTCAACTGTACTGGATCCCAACTTGACATTGATATTTTCAGAGAAGCCATGTCATTACCCGGGGTTACAGAACGCTGCTCTCTTTAGTGAGCAAACAAAAAATCTTTATTATTCTCTCAAATCAAGCATGAGAGGGTGGACTTTCTATGGTGATGACACAACTAGCGATTGAGGACCAGACTTTTATCTGAAATAATCCATCCAAGCCAGTAAAGTCTATAATTGGACTAGACTTCAACGCACTCTATTTGTGGGCACAATCTATGGACACTCCAACTGGATATTTTGATCACTGGGTATTGGAAAAGTGGTGTAACCTCACAAAATTAGCGCATCTAAACCCATGGATCAAATACGAAAAGCAAGAAAATCGGTCATTTTACTCATCATTCAGGAAATGGGAAGGAAAAAAGCGGCGGGGCCCAAGGCTCTTCCAT
>JAVLUZ010000133.1:0-125773 GCA_036768485.1 Mermis nigrescens
GAAAAATGGTGTTTTGTCGCCACACCGCCATTTTCAAGACCCATACCTTTGTCCTACTTCGCTCGGTATTTTTTTAAATAATTATACGTTTCAGAAAGTTAGAGCATCGTCAGAAACACCGAAAAGTGACGTTTTTAAGCCAGCTAATCCATCGTTTTTTGAGCCCAAAGAAGGCGCTTTGGAAAAAAATTTCTGCTTCCCCCAGAATTCCCATGCTGGGCGTATGTTATCTGCGGACGACACAGTTAGCGTAAGAATTGTTTAAGACAGGCAGAAAAGGAATGACGTAATGCTACAAAAGTACATACATAAAACCAAAAGCTCAACAAAAAGAATAACTGAGACATAGACAAGAAAGAAACACTAAAAAACGCTAAAAGAAATAAATTGAAAATTAAACTCTGTAAATGTCCCTGGATCTTCGGAACACCAAATCTCACTTGTATATATCAGTGAAATCGCCCGCAGACATGGAAAAATTAGCGTTAGAAGATATCAAACTCGAAGTATCGACGTCGGGTATAGCAATGGGACGAATCTGATCGTCGTAATTAAGATTATTTGACCACTGATTGATCCACGGATGAAAAGTGATATAATTAGGCGCTGGGCAATGATTAAGCATGAAGTTGGAGCTAAATTACGCAATAACAAATTATTCAAAATGACTACGTACTGGACGCCACGAATTTACGACCAAATAAATATAGACGCGGAGGTACTGTGGTGTAGAACATGTACATGTAACGGCTCGAAATTTCGAAGGGGTTCCCCCGGCCATTTTTAGGGAGGGGAGGGTAAATGACTTTCAATTTTTGGCCAAAAACGACTAAAAAACACCTAAAAATGGCCAAAACCGCAAGTTTTTCCAAAAATCGGGGGTTGAGGGTCAAAAAATTACTGACTTTGGGGGATGGGGGACGACCAACTTTGGGTGGAGGATCCCTCCATCCGCCTATTACATGACTGGTCTAGAACTACATATGTAGAGTACTTGAACCTAATTCATACATCGACGTAGGGTTGAGGTGCAGCAAGATCCAGAACAGGTGATTACGGGATCGATCTCCCACTCAAAGTTGATGGTTTCCATCCCCCAAGTCGTTGAATTTTGACCCCTGATTGTTGGCGAAAACTTGCGTTCTTGAACATTTTTAGATTTCTTTGCCATATGTTGTACAAAATTAGAGGTCATTCTACCCCCCGCCCCGATAGAAGTGACCGAGAGCCCCACTCAAAATTTCGAGCCTTACACGTACAGCCAGACCCCGAGAGACTCCTACAAAATTAGCGGAATCCTTAGAATTTTATTTTTGAGATAAGTTTTATTCAAATTTTTTAAATTAATTTTCCGGTGTTGGTGAAACGTTGAAAAATAACTTTTATACCGCTAAAACAATTGTTGGCCCTTTCTCCACCAGGGAAATTTTCCGATCGTTTAGAAGTTCAGCCTAAGTCAAGTGCGAGCTGAAACCAATAGGGAAACAGAGAAATACTTTCCCCAACTTATTTAGCTATGATTAAAACAATTTTTGGATTTTAACTTTTTCCCATGCAGAATGAGACTTGTGTAAAAATCGCCGAAAAATTAGCGTTTTACCCAAAAACACAAGACTATATATTATAATTTGTGTTCATTAACGATGTTTGTAACACGTTTGCAAGGAAATTTCGGCTTCATTCGTTTTGGAATCAATTTAGCCTCCACCTTTCCTAAAAATTATTCATTTTTTCTTCTTGTCCTCAAGAGCTGTCCGCAGACATGCACAGCATGGAAACTCTGAGGGTAGGGGTGAAATTCTAAAGTGCCTTTTTCGGGCCTAAAAATGGTGGGCACCATAGGTGGGCGGCACCAAAGTTCTGGGGGAGGGGGGTGCAAGATTTTCTCAAAGATCAAAAATGGCATTAGAAATGGTGGAATGGCGAAAAAACACCATTTTTTAACGTTTCTAATCGAGCACTATCCATTGGCATCAAAAAATTGCGAAAAAAACAACAAAAAATTCAAAAAATTGAATTCTGGGGGTGGGTATTTTAATTTCTGGAGGGGTGTATTTTGGTATCTGAGGGTGCATACCCCCCAACCCCCACGCCCAGGTATGGTGGGCACGCGTCAAAAAGGTCGTTTTTCGGCGTTTCTGACCATGCTCTATCGTTTTAGAGCATAAAACGTTGAAAAAATTCGAAAAGCATAAAAAAGTCTGAATAAAATGAACAAAATGTAGTCCTAAAACACGAAGCGCCGAAAATTTGACACTTTAGAGCAAATAGATAGCTAAAACACTTTAAAAAGCACCATTTCTACAATTTTTAGCAAATTTTTGGAATTCTCGAAAAATTGCGAATTCTGACTCATGCCAATTTTGTTATGAGCTCAAGATACATAATTTTTAAAATAAAATGCCTAAAAACAATATAAAGCGTACGCAAAAAGCATGAAAAAGCTGAATTCGTTGCCTTCGCACGAATAACCGAGTTTTGCGATTTCCCACGCAAGGCGGCCGAGTCCCGCACCGGGCACAAGGATCGAAATTCCGTTCGGCGTCGGATAAATTCGTTTCAGATCATCCAAAAGTAAACTATAGCATGTATTTCGTTCTATAATTAGAAATCTAAAATAAATTAAATTACTTCTTCCGAAGAGCTAATCAAATTTGATTTGCACGAAGAACACGTTTGGCAAATTCGCATAGACAACAAAAATATTAACAAAAAGACATTGCTGGGAGATAGAAAAAATCATGCACATTTCGCCTTTTAAATTCTCACAAAAATCAAAAATTATTCGAAATAAAGGTTAGAATTTTAAAATATAAAAATTAAATAAAAAATCAAATTAACAACAGTTGGAGGCTAAAGAATTATCTACACCAACTTTATGTAATTACCCGACTGCCTCAGTTGAGGGAACGGTAAAATGCCGGATTTCTTCACCAATAAATTTGTACGAACCTTTTTTACGAATCAAATGTTAAAATGATTAAAATATTATGTATTAAATGCTATAATGAAGTAAGACTGCATTTTTAAAAGTGTTTTGTCCATTTTTACATGTTACGTCATCGTCATCGATGAAACATATACGAGTTCTTCAAAAAATATGAATTTTCACATGGTTTAAATTTCTTTCTACGCGTTTTATGGGTTTAAATGACAGAAATGAGAGGTGGAAATTTTTATAACTTTCGATCCCCGAAATCATGCAGAAAACGACATCTCAAAATTGTCTGACAGTGAATCGGGTCTTGGACTCTGAGGTCAGACATGTAACAGGGAGGGTGGAGGGGATCCCCACCCAAACTTAGTTAACCCCTCATTCTCCAAAGTGAGAAAGTCTTTGAAACCTGTTTTTTGTAAGAAAAAAATTGAATTTTTTATCCTATTTACGTTTTTGGCTATTTTTGACCAAAAATTAGCGGTTTTTTAGATTTAGATTTAGATTTCGAGTTTTCACTAGATTTTTTTTTCATTAGATTTTTTGTAGATTTTTTTATTTTTTTAGTTTTCACCAGATTCCACCTAGATTTCGCGTCGTTACATGTATGCCTGAGGTAGTTGTAATAATAACCCCATCATCATATGGAGATAATATGCAACTTTATCGATTAGTCATTATCACATTTTGTGTGAACAAATACGAAAAAAAATTAAATTACATAACAAAAATTGCATAGAGCGACGCTAAAATTCGAATCCGTTCACCTTCTGCACCTTCTTCGGACCAGTCGCGAACAAACTGTCTTAGCGTACTATTCAACTTGTCCATGTTAAACGCAGTAACATGCGTGGCTGCAGCGCTAGTTTTTAAAGGCGAAACGCTGGTCTGGTTTTCGAATAAATCATCAACTTTGGATACGATCATATCCAAAAAATCCTGATTTCTCTCAATACAAAGCCTAATTGTTGCTAAATGCTTCGCATACGGTTCCAAAATGCGCTGGTGATTCAGAGGCAGGCGTCTTAAAATAGAAAAGGTAGATAGGAGCAGGAATCGAGGTACAAAATAAAAATAGGTTATCAGCATACATGATCTTAAAAGGGGGTTTTTCACCCCCTCCAGAATTCGCGATTTTTCATTTCAAAAATTTTCCGAAAATTCGCTTGAAATCTGTAGAAAAGGTGCTCTTTTACGCATTTTAGCTATCTATGTGCTCAAAAGTGTCAAATTTCAGCGCATCGCGCCATATAATCATGTTTTGACCATATTTTGCACAATTTCTTTTACTTCTTCTGATTAAAAATTTTTTTCACGTTTTTATACTCTGGAAAGATAGAGAAACACCGAAAAACGATGTTTTTGACGCTTACCATCAATTTTTAGGTCCAAAAACTTTAAAATTTCATCTTCCCAGAATTCCAATGCTGTGCATGTCTGATTGCCAATATTCAATTATCGGTCAGCTGATATATTGCTACAAGATTTATTACAACAGCTCAAAAATTTAGAGCTGGAGCAATCAGTGAAGGATAAATGACATAGGTGCAAAAGGTCAGGGTCGGCAGGAAGTTGAGATCCCAAAAATCCAAGACAGTAAATTTAGTTACGAGTTTTTGCTGTTTTAACGATCAAAATGGTCGAAATAGCCTGCAAAACGTTCTTTCCGTGGTAGTATCGCATTTAAAAAGCATTTTTAGTCAATTTTGACAGCATTATATCACTTTTAACATTGAATAATGCAAAAAATAATCAATTTTGGGCGCTTTTCGGGTAAAAAGTACTTGAAAGTACTAACCTGGCGCTAAGCGCCGGGAAAATTTTGACGTTTTTACTGCTTTTGACCTAAAAAATGATGCAAAAAACGTTCCATCAGCTCAAAATTCCGAACAATACCTCGTCCGGCTGACCCTTCAGGGGGGTAATACCCCCTCAACCACCCCTATGTAGGTACATGTATGATAAATGACTTTCAATTTTTGAGCGAAAATAACAAAAAAAGCACCTAAAAATTGGTTAAGAGATTTTGTAAAAAATAAGGGGCGAAAAATTTCAGTCTTGTGGGAAGGGGATGCGGAGGGGGCAGCCGACTATGAGTGGGGATCCCCATACCATTTATCTGTTACACATATCACTGCAAAAGATTTACTTAGCGTGTGTACTAATGCATGAAAAAGTATTTTATTACGAGCAAGATTTAAGCGATTCAGTACATATTAAAATACCCGTTTACTTGTAAGAAATCAACGTTCTCCTCAAGCTCTTTAAGGAATACGTTTTGTAACCTCGAAACGTAAAGACAATTCGCTGGAAATGCTCAGCTTCCTCATCTAGAAGTTCCTCACTGTCCTGCAAGTTATCGTTCAGTGCTCGTTCGTGGCGCAAAGATACATCAAATTCCTCAGATTTCGAGGCTTGCTCGACATTATTCGCAAGCATAACCGAACTATAAACAATCTATTTATTCCATGCACGTAAAAATGCTTCAGCTATAAGTACCTATAAAGCTTTTAAAAAATCGAACTTATTAGAATACGAATGTCTCGGGACATACCATTCAATGGAATGTTTTTCATTTTCGAAGAATTTTTTCAGCTAGAGCTTTTGGTTGAACCTCTATCATGCAATAGGTGCAATATAAGGGTGCGGGGCCCAGATATGAACATGGGAGGAAAGGCGAATTAGTATAAAGGAAAAAGAAGTCAAAAATGAAGCTTTTTTGCAAAAGTGCTTGCAATCGACCACAAACCGTCAATTATGATACCCAACTTTTCCTTTTTTAACGCTTCAGTTTTTAATGCCATTTTAGCACAGAACTTTCTTCTTGACCTCATTAATCCCAGACCAAGCATGCTGCGCATCCAAGTATAATGTGGATTGGGAGCCATAGATGCACAGCACGGCCGATTTGGTAAGGGTCATTTTTAAACCGAAATGGTTTGAAAATATGATATAAACGGCAAAATTACTTGAATTTACTGTTTCTGGCCAATCTCAAGCACTTTTGAAAAAATTGCCATTTTTCTAAAAAAGGTCAACATTTGTAGACCCTAAAAGAATAATGGTAGAAATTTTCTAGCGAAAAAGTGGCTGTAAATGAACGATGTCTAAACGTGTTCCGCGTTTCGATGCCGTTCGATGAGAAACGTGGAAAACGGCGCTTCGTCAATAAATGCCCTTCTATCGATGCTTTGACCACTTTTTGCATGTAGCTGAGTTTGAACACCGATATAAATTCGTCTTCAAGCGGCAAAGAGCTTCAAGATAAAAAATGGCCCATACAATCCTAATTTGCTTTCAGACAAAATTTGCCCTTTATCTCGAAAACTATATTCAAGAAAGCCTGCAGCAAATAGCAATTTTAGTCATTTCAGCTTATTGAGACCAGGAATATTTCATAAACTCATTCACACCGGCCTAACATTTTGTAGTACGTAGTCCCAATTACTAAGAAATAGTCATTCTACGGAAATTCAGTGTAAAAGTAATTGTCACAAATTAAGGTTGACAAATTTATTAAAAACCGAGCATCAAATAGTTGCATACGTATAACTAACGAAACAAACTCTGCGCGATGCACATATTACTTATGTACATAATCTGAATGAATGGTGAACATCAAATGTATTTACAACAGACACAGTCCTTCAAGAATGGAAAATAAGACTACAGCAAGTTTTTTTGCGGATCATTTTAGATCATTTTTAATAATATACCTAAATACCTGTTTAACCAGCGTAAAAACGTACTGTAGCGAACTTCCCATTCAAAATTAAACAAACTAAAAGCTGATAGTAGTACAAGAATATTATGATTCTGAATTGTGGAAATATTTCTGTCGCATAGCAGCCATCACTTGTTCCTTATAAGTTGCTGATTCGTCGATTTCGGCCGCAGCCACACCGAGTCCAACGCCCTGGCTGCGACGCTTTTGCTAAAATAACATTTTAAAATGACGAAATTTAGTGGGAGGCTGCTCCGCCTAAAATTACGAACATTTTCCTGAAAATCAAAGAAAAAATGAAAAATATGCAAGGTTGGTGGTTCGATTAGCTAATATTTAACCAAAGTTTGATGATCAAGATTTTCAATTCAGGTGGTTTGCTGCAGCCAAACAAGTAATAATATATATGCACGTACGTTTATGCATAATACTACTATCATGCATGCACCTTAGGGGAGGGGTGTATTACAATAGGTGGGAAGTACTAAAATTCTGAAATTCTGTGGAGGGGGTGTAGAATTTTTTAAAGGTCAACAAATGGTGTTCAAAAAAGTTTTAAATATTGAATTCTGGGAGGGGGTATTTTGGACTTGAGAGGTTCGGCCTTTTGGAGGGATGCATACACCACCTGGGCGTGAGGGGTTTGGGGTATGCACCTCCCCGAGAAACCAAAATACCGCCCAGAAATCAAACCCCCCGAAATTAAATACACCCCAGATTTCAATTCTTAAAATTTTTTTTTGCTTTTTTCGCAATTTTTTGATGCCAATGGATAGTGCTCGATGAGAAACGTTGAAAAATGGTGTTTTTCGTCATACCACCATTTTACGGCAATTTTTGGATCTTTGAAAAAACTTGCACCCACCAGGATTTCGTGCCGCCCACCTATCATGCGATGCACACCCCAACCCCCACGCCCACGTGTGAGTATTACCCCCGGCAAAAGAAACAGCCAGAAAGAAGGTACTGTTCGGCGTTTTGAGCTAACGGAACGTGTTATGCATCATTTTTGAGGACAAACGCAGTGATAATGCCAAAACTTTTCCAGTGCCGGAGTAACACTTTTATGTGCTTTTCGGTCAGAAAGCGCCCAAAATTGATCAATTTACTATTGTTTAGTGTTAAACACGATATAATTCAGTCAAAATGAAGTAAAAATGCTTTCAAAATGTGGATATTACCTCGAAAAAGCGTTTTACACGCTATGTGTTTCACTATATCCGCCGTTAGAACAGAAAAAATCGTGAAAACTAAATTTACTGTTTTGGATTTCTGGGATTACACCCTACCCCCGCTGAACGATTTCTCATCAGGAAAAAATTTATTTTTTTGGTTTGATGGATAGAGCATGGTCAGAAACGTCAAGCTATTCAATTAATCTTGTATACCTTCGAACTATCCTGAAATATAGGGTCAACAATTTTTATACCGACCCGCTTTTCAAAGAACCCTGCCCATTCCCCCGTACGCACGTATACAAACATTACACATGCACATGTATCTTGTAATGCATACCGTAACAGGATCAACAATGCCTTGATTAACTCTTCCCAATCCTTGTCCTTCTTGCCAGCCCATGCCTTTCAGCAATTTATTGCCAATGTTGTCAGACTTTATACCCGACGAGGTAGGTTGTTCGGGTTGTCTATAAAATATTAAACATTTTTCTTATCAGCTTGTCTCAAGATGCTCAACTAGGGTCAAAAACTAAGTGAAAAAGATATAAGAAGGACCCTCAAGGCTGAAGGAGGGAAAATTAGTGCTTATATTAACCCTCGGACGGTCGTGTGAAAACATGCGAAATTCAAAATATTGAATAACTTGGCGAATATTTGACGAAAAATAATAAATAAACAATAACTTGATAAGTAGATTATTGCTTATACTAGAAGAGCTAATCGTGAGCCCAATTACTGTATGTAGAAACTGTTTTTGTGACTTTGAAAAGAGTGCTTTGTTAAATTTTTTTGCACTTTGTCCAGTGAAAAAAGTTTCAGGGACTGAGATTACGGTATTGGACAATTCTATAATGTTCTACGTTCATTAATCCATATTTTGCGCTAACAAATGTCTTAGATACATTAATTTCAGCTGAAAAGGAACAAATAAAAGCTAAATTTTGCAGAAATGTGCGCGCATGGAGACGCCGCGCACTCTTTCGAGACATTTGTTTTTTGTTTTTCATGCTTCTTTGCCGAAATTTGAACTTTCTATAGTCCAAAATGTAGAATAATTTGGGATTATTCAATTTGCTGTATCTTGATTTCCAAATTTTTTTCAATAGAATGCAATTTTTTGACAAAAACTCATTTTCTTAGTCTCTGCAAAGGCGATATCAATGCTGCAAACCGTTTTAGTGTACATATCTTATCTTCAAACTTATTGAGCTGGTTGGGTCCAGACCATAGGTGGCCGGCAGCAAAGTTCTGGAGGGGTGCAAGATTTTTTCAAAGGTCAAAAAATGGCCTTAAAAATAATGGTATGGCGAAAAAAACAACATTTTTCCAACGATTTCTCATCGAAACTATCCATTGACATCAAAAAATTGCGAAAAAACGAATAAATTTTCAAAAATTGAATTCTGGGGGTATTTTGGTTTCTAAGGGGGAAGGTATTTTGGTTTCTGGGGGTGCATACCTTAAACCCCCCACGCCCAGGTATGGTCCAGACCCATGGCCAAGCGAGGGTTAAGATGCCCTTTGTCTGAAACTTAGATAATGTACATATATAGTTTTTGATGTACACAACGCATAAAATGTCCACCTTTTTGTGACAATTTGTTCCATAAAAGTTTAAGCTGTTCTAGACCCCTGAGGTTCTCTGTAAGGTTTTTATTACTATTTTCTGAAACGCACCACAAACGTTTACATACATGTGCAAAGTTTGCTGTAACTGATTGAAAATTTATTTCGTGCCGTAGCCAATGTTGACCATTTTGAAACAGAGTCACTCGGCGATAATTTATGTACATACCAACAAGGAAGCAAAAGTTAATGAAATTTTGTATAAACACTGAAGATAGAATACGCTATGAACCCTAAAAATTGCAACCGTTCACTTCAGCTTTGTTTATATGTACCAAAGTCGTTACGCAAATAATTCAAAAAACTCCAGAAATCCTGTGATAATTTAATCAGAATATAGATAATTTTAAAATAAACTCCCATAATCCTTTTCCAATTTACCTAAAAAATTCCAATTGTATCTCTATTGAGTAAAATTGCATATAACAACGCTTGCTTACCCACTGCCTAGCGACTCCAAATATTTTTCCTTCAAGCGATTTTTCAACGGTCTATCGTCATCACCGAATTTATCGCGTCTTTCCTTCGCCCTGTCTCTGTATTGCCCTCCGCGTTTATCTGCCATCGACATTAACATTTGCTCCGTTACGCTCATATTAGATTTGTATTTCGCTTCCAAATTTTGCTAAAAATAATTGAGTTTGCCGAAAAAAGTAGTCATTATGCAAAAGATATATTTGAATATCAGCTCTTCTTTTCAGTGCTACTCGTACTATGTATACTCGTATATTCATTACAAATTTAATACGAAAAACCATACATGTAAGGGCTTTAAATTTTGGGTGGGAGCATACATGATCTTAGGGGGACGAGGGTTTTCGTTCCCCCAGAGAAATCCCCCATTCGCGACTTTTCGAAAGTTTCCAAACATTTCCTAAAAATTCGTAGAAAATGCTTTTTCAAGTGTTTTTAGCTATGTAGCTATTTGCTCAAAAGTGACAAATTTTCAGCGCTTCGCGCCACATACACATGTTTTGACTATATTTCGTTCAATTTGTTCGATTTTTATTGATTTTTTTTCAACATTTATCTACATTTTTATGCCCTAGAAAGATCATTGTCAGGAAAGCCGAGAAATGATGTTTTCGACGCGTACCCACCTTTTTTGGGCCCGAACAGGCACTTTGAAATTTCATCTCCTACTCCAGGATTCCCATGCTATGCATGTCTGATTGGAAATCGCTGCCATTTTAAGAGCGGGGGTTAATCAGCTCCAATTTTCAGCCAAAATGGCAAAAAAGCACCGAAAAATTATTTTAAAATACGCAAGTTTCCGCCAAAATTGGTGAAGGTCAAAAATTTTTCGACTTTGGGGTGACGACGAACCTTGGGTAGGGAATCCCCATCCCCTGTTGCATTTACGTGATAAACCAATAATGCGAAGCACGCTAAAAGGCAATCGCGCCAACTCAATGGCAATAGCTTGAAAAATTAGAAAAATTCGCCATTTTTGGCATAAACTGAAAAAAGCTAAAAATTTTCAATGTCATAATTTAAAGAAGTCATTTGTTCAAATAAAGCTAAATTTAAAGCAGGGTGTATAGATGAGAAAGGTTGGGTGCAAGCACGAGTGCTTTTCGTTTACTGATTTTTAGTCGAAAACGGTTTTTATGCGAATAATCGAGGAATTAAAGTTGCCAACACAGATTGGGCATTTTTTGATTTGCGCTTCAAATTAAACACACATGCGTATATTGCTGGGCTAGAGCTTAAATACTCGAAAAAAGCTACAAACCATACATACATTAACAGGAAAGATGTAAATCCCTCCCCAAAGTCAGAAATTTTCTACCCCCCCCCCGCCCCGAATTTTGGCAAAAACTTGGGTTTTTAAACATGTGTACGCTTTTATTTCAATTATTGCCCAAAAAGTAAGGGTCGAAGGTCCTTTATGTAGGTCCCCTCCCGAACATTTAGAACTATTACTTAAACGTTTGCAACGAATGTCATAAAAATTCACGTGATATGCTTATTGCACATAAACATGTACTTACAAACAAAGAGACAAATTCGAAGCTCGTTTGAATTGACGAGCGTGAGCGTATGTAATGTAAAACTTCGCCTTACATGAATGCAAACTCACCTTATGCAAATCGGAGAACTGTTGATGCTTCAGCAAAACTTCGCGGCTAGGAAATTGACGGCGGCACAAAAGGCAAGCCATTTTATCGAAATCGATATCTTCCGACTGCGAGGGTGTTGCAGTGGCCGAAACAGAGGTGGGCGCTTGAAAATTTTTGGCTGCGTTACTGGTCACCCCTTCGTCGTCACTATCTCCGGCTTCGTACGACACCAGACCAGTTGTTAATCCTCGCTGAAACACCAACATTACGAGCATACATGTTACAGGGGATACCCAATCAAACATGGGCGGCAGCCTGATTCTGAGCGGGGTTAGAAGGATCCCAAAAAACATGCCAAAAATTCAATTCTGGGAGGTCTGTCGACCTATGGAGAAAGATGGTCCTGCCGGATTCTCCAGCATCTAAACCACCGCCAAGCCCACGTGTGGTTCCCAACCTCAAAAATATCAAAAAAATGTCACCCCCGTGGGTTTTGGCAAAGACTAGTGTTTTTTAAACAATTTCTTGGTGCTATCCAAACGGTCGATTACCCCTCCCGAAACTTTAATGTCTAGTCACGAGCTTATGGCCACAAGTACATCAGTATATACATGGTTATGAAAATAATATTTTTTTTCGAGGGTTACGTGTCCCGAAACCTACAAATACATAGAAGCTATCTACGAATGTAGAACATCATGGGGCACACGTGAGCGCAATTTATTTGCCTGTGTATCCAGGACATTTCGCATTTTACACGTATGCTATTTTATTTTAACTTTGTTTTATCCTTGAGTTTTTTCCCAATAAAGTATTAGTATTAGTATATGTGCATATAGATATTTCATCATATTTGATTAAATAATAATGTGTATTGAATAATGAATGAATATGTAGATATTTTATTATACATATCTGATACTTACATTTTTTATTTTAATTTTTAAGATTATTTTATAATTCTAGATTTCGCTCGAACATTTTTGTCGGAAGGCGGTGTCAAAGATGCAAATCGACATTCGACAGTAATTAAGAAGAGTGAAATTCGGAATTTTTATGCTACCAAATTCGATTAGTTGACACACGATTACGTCAGAATCATCCAACAATATGTATCTTAAGAAAAAGGATGAAAATTTTAAATTAAATCTTAATTGTCTCGCTGTTTCGATCCGTTCGATAAATGGATTTCATACATAAGTGAAAATTTACCGTCTTTTCTAGCACGGAAAAAGCAGCATCAGCCGCACCGCTGGGTTTCGCTTCAGCTGATTCAGCAACTGGCGCCGCAGAAACGGTCGTTTTTTTCTGGCTACTTTTTTCGCATTGCTTAGCCCACTTCTCCATGTCCTTTTGTATCTTTTTGGCAATTTTCACCTTTTCCTTTTTATCTTGCTTGCCCGTTTTAGGGACGCTATCACTTGATTGATTTTCTGATCGAAATTGCAACGTTTCGTTCATTTTACGATTATATGCGTAGGCAGATATTACTTACAGTTCCTACCCAGTTGAAAATTTAGAAAAATTCAGAATCAATAAAAAATTTAACACAAATAAGCTATAGTTCCGAGCTCTTACTAAATTTAAAAAATCTGCAATTTCAATTAAAAAATAGGGGGAAAAACAAAGCACTAGATCAAGTCGGGATGTCGTGAAAACAAGGAACTGAAAACCTTTGCCAAACTTTTTAGCCATTATGTATGTCAGATAAAGCAAAATATTAAGCGACGTAAAGCAAAAAAGTAGGATTGGCAACCTTCAATCGATGATTGAATTAGAAAGGGCTTAGGTTTTAGGCAGATCCACTCAGTACATAACAGAGGGATCGAATGGATCCATCATCCGATTTCGGTCATCCCCATCCCATAAGGTCAGAAATTTTTTACACCCCTGATTTTCGACAAAAATTTGCAGTTTTATTGGACAATTTCAGATGCTTTTTTGGACAGTTTCATAGGTTTTTTGCTATTCTTAGGTACTTTTTCACCATTTTTAAAAAAATCAAAGGTCATTTACCCTCTTCCCAAAATTTTAAGCTGTGACATGTCTGGGCAGATCACTTATTTTCATCAAAGATTTGATAATGAAGAATACGTACATATAACATACTTACATACACATATGCATGATTTGGGGGAGGTTTCAACCCCCACCCCAGAAAATTTTTACACCTCCCTCGAGAAATTTTTTCAATTTCCCAGAATTCGCTATTATTCAGAAGTTTTCCAAATTTTCCAGAAATTCGCAGAAAAGGTGCTTTTTTAAGCGTTTTAGCTATGTATTTATTCGCTCAAAAGTGTCGAATTTTCGGCGCTTCGCGCTCTCATGATTTAAGTATATTTTGTTCAATTTATTCGACTTTTGTGTTTTTCTTTTAAATTTTTTATTTTTATGCTCTAGAACAGGTAGGACATCGTCAAAAACGCGAGGCCCAAAGAAGGAACTTTATGATTCGCCCTCCCCAAGAATTCCCATGCTGTCCATGTCTGCATACATAAATATGTAAAAACTAAAAATCACGCGCACTTAAGGGATAATTAGACACTTGTACGTTGAGACAAACAACCACATAGGCTTCTGTACATGAGCGAGGCTAAGGTGGTCAGCGGGATGGGGTGGTCATTGTAGCAAATAGTAACCTTAACCTGTGTCTTTTACAATTTTAAATACCATTACGACCATTTATGTATTAGCCTCTCAAAATGCCATTTCAGACGAAAAAGACGATTCAAATTCAAATTTTGAATTAGATTTTATCGAACCGGATGCCTATTTGTTTATTATGTTTTATGCCAAAAATTCAAGGTGTGGCTAGAAGATTCCTAACGAACAAATTTTAATTATTATTTTTGTGGAAAACTGACCAAGTTGATTGGAAAATGGGGATGAATGAGTCAGATTCTGTTCAATAGACTCGGAAATTTCCTAGCACTAGCATGCGTTATTCCGAAATCGATTGACAGTAGGGGATAAAAACCCCACTGACTATTACCTATGCCCTTGTATGTATATGATGGGCTCGTTTACTGTCATCGGTTGCTGCCGTCGATTGTGCCTCCGTACTTGCAACCGATTGTCCAGAAGGTGCTGGCAAATACGTCTGATAGGACGAATCGAAATACAAATATTGTTGTGTTTCCGAATTGTAATAATACTAAAAACATGAAATTGGGGAAAAACAAAGAAAGTGAATGATAAAACCACGAAAGCCTTTAACTTACTTTACTCTTGACATCGTAATAAAGGCCTGTGGTAGCGTCGTAATAAAAACCACTTGTGCTTTCGTACTGGAAAGTCGATATGTCAGGAACGGCTAAAAATTATTCTACTATAGATTGAATACACCACACATGCACACCAGGGGATGAGTATCCCCAACCACATCTTTTAAAAGGCATATCTTCTTAAGACATTTGCGGACCAAAACCTACTGTTAGAATTACGAAAGAGCGCCAAACGATGTCCGGCAGTATAATCTGAAGTATTTTTCAAGTAGTACTCTGTCCATTCATTCATTAAGACACTTTTTCCATTATTTTGTGCATATGCATTTGATGGTTCGAGTCATTCCATCATCCTTATTATCATTTGTTATCATACAAACTTAATGACAAATATTCAAGAAGAGTAAAACACAACGAATTAGTGCATTTTTACGGGTTGGGACGGAGGGAGGAACGACGACATAAAGTTATCATTTTAGCGCCATAATTAGCCGAAAAGTAATCATTCACCCCCTAGGAAACTCGATCTAACTCCTAGAAGAACTTTTGACCTGGTGCATGTATGAAATACACAAATAAACCAAAGACATAAAAACAAATCAAAAGTGGTTTAAATACATATAAGAAAATTTGAAATTTGAACATTTAGCATTCCCTAAACAAAATTTAAAGAAATCAATAAAAATAGAAAATTCCTCAGAATAATATACATAAATGTCGCTGATATATGAATAATGCCTTTTATGAACGTCAACCGTCCCCTTCTCAGGAAACCTAAAATTCAAACTGAATTTTAAATCAAATTCAGTGAAAGTATTATAATTCAGTTATAATTCAGTGAGTATCAGCAGACTTTTATGCAAGAAGCAGAATCAACGAATTTGATTGAAAATACGGAGGCGATCTGATTCAGGAACGATTCCAGACCACACATACGTGCATATGTAAACGTAAAACGGAAATTCTAAGAGCGGAATAAAATTTTAAGAATTTCGAAAAATATTATAATAATTCGACCATACTGGACAAAATATCGTCAAAAACGAGTAAACATTGACAGTTTTAAGCCAACAGAAAGCTACATAAAAACACTTAGAACTGCACTTTTCTACGGATTTTTTTTTTGAGAATCAGGCGGGGTGAAAAAAATTTCAGGGGTGGGGGAACCACACATGAAGTCATGATTTACAACCCCACAATCCAGTAGACCCCCAAAATTAGATTTTTGGCATGTTATTTACAATTTTTGCCGTTTTACAACATCTAGACCCTCCGAATTTCGCTGCTGCCCATACATATATACATATAAGTAAAAACCGTTCTAGAGTATGAAATTGGACCCCGAAATCAGGGCCGTACGCAGGAATTTTCCAAGGGGGGGGGCGGTCCGAAATTGGTTACCCTATATTTCGAGATACGTTCGACGAGCACCAAACAAAGTGCATTGCTGACGGTTCCGAACATTCTCTATCCTTTGAGCTCATAAAATTCATACTTTTCAAAAAAATTTAATTTTCTATCAATAAGCTGTGAAAAATGACGTTTTTTTGCCGCGCTTGGACCTAAATTAACGAATATAATGATTCAACGGCGCGAAGCGCCGAAAATTCTTGAGATTTTTCGATCAAAAGGTGCAAATTTTCATACATTTCCTTACGATTTCAAAATTATTTTTGGGCTAAGGGGAAGCGGAGGGGCGGCCGCCTCCTGCGGCGTACGCCCATGCCCGAAATCATGTATGGCGTACGGTAACGGGGCAATTCGCCGTGCGGCGTTTGAACGACGCCCAGAGACACGACGGCGCCGTAAGCTTGAGCGGCGTCGTCGGACGCTTGGCGGCCGCCGGACGCCGTGACACGAAACGCATCGGCCGACGCGATTGTTGACGAATTTGACATGCAATTAGCCGCCACTTGACGCATCACTTGCGCTTTTTTGATGGCGCTTTGAGCGACCGCAGCTGCGGCGTTTGTCACGTCTGCTGCAAAAATCAAGGTTGACAAAAAAATCAATAAATTTTACTATATTTTGGCGCGTAGAAATTCAACGATAAAATATTTCAAAATGCTGAAGCGTAAAATTCAAATATTTTAACATCAAGAAATTTTCGAAAATTGAAAGCCCCGGTTTTTTTAATTTCGAAATGATGTTATATATATCCTCAACTCGACAAATATTTCGTTTCCGTGCCTAAATAAGGCGATATTAATTCAGGATCAAACTGAAATTTAAAAAAATCAAAAATTAAATACAATTTTAAAAAACTAAAATAAAATTCAATTAATCACTTTTCAAATTAATTAACTAGTAATTCATTGCTGCGTGTAATTATTAATTTTATTAGTTTTGCAATACTGCAACATTATTTAGAAATATTTGTTTTTGCATCGACCAGCAAGTCGCAATTTTCGGTAATATTTGCTTACGGCCAGTCAGGTACATTACAGTGGTCGCCATGAAATATGACGCGCCATTACCCTCAGAATTATAATGGATGGTGCGTCGCGAGCGCCGCGTTACGTCCATCATGCGCCATCATCTCTTTTTCTATTCAGCGCCATTAACCTCCATCATCCAGTTAATCTGGTGATGTGGACGGCGCAATTTAGCTATTAATAGCACCAACAAGAAGGAAGCGCGCCAGCATTCACGTGCGTGCTTCCTTGTTGGCGCTATTAATAGCTAAATTGCGCCGTCCGCATCGCCAGATTAACGGGATGATGGAGGTTAATGGCGCTGAATAGAAAAAAGAGATGATGGCGCATGATGGACGTAACGCGGCGCTCGCGACGCACCATCCATCATAATTCTGAGGGTGATGGCGCGTCATCTTTCATGGCGACCACTGTATGTACGTAGGTGACGCCAATTCATGACATTGATGGAGAATCGAAAAACATGCAAAATTAGAAGACGTCAGCCTGCGTGTAGAAATATAAGGCAGTTGATGTCTGAGAGGAAAAATAGTAAGCGGCGTCGATTTGGGCGATTATATTGATTCGATGATCTCTTGTATATAACGTCGTTAAAAGGTTTGAACTTCGGAAAATTTTCTGCAGCTTCGCGCCGAAACGAGTAATTGTGTGTTCTACATATCTTTATAATGCCAGAACTTGTATTTTGAAAGGACAAATGTCAGGTTTTTCGGCGCTTCGCGCCGTTTTGAGACGATTATTAGTGATTTTTGCCCTCAAAAACCCAGAAATTACATAGCTGAAATTACACTAGCAAAGGTCGAATAACTCTGACTTTTTGCCAGACTAAAATCGCCACCGTACGACATTATAGTACCCAAAAATTTGTGTGTACCAAATGTACAAAGACTTTTAGGGACCATCTTTGTACAAACACGTACAAACGGACCTTGTACAAAAATAACACTGGGAAGAAGTCCGTAGCACGAATATATCCAAAGGACATTATCATTACAATTTTGAATAATGAAGCACGCTTACTTTGCATAATGCTGCTAGTCGAAGGACGGGGCGTGTATTGAGGGCCGGTTCCGATTGGAAGCTATGAAAAAATTCAAATCGTTTTAAAATCGACATTCCATTTAAGCCGCTTCAATCGTTAACCTACCTGAATTCCCTTATCATCGGCCAAATTTGCTCCATTCATAACGGCTTCGAAAGGGTACTTTGAGTATGAGACGAAAACTAGAAAAATTAAGAATATAATTATCATGTTGATCGAACAATAATCAAAATTAGATGAACGAGGAAAAATATTATCTAACAATTAGGCGCGTAAGACCTAAAATTTTTTGACCATTTTTAGCGAGGGAAGTGTTTTTGGCCTAAAAAGAGAGAAGGACCTAATAAAGCAGAATGATCGTTTTTCAAGATGTGCTTACATCTATTTTTATTTAGGTTATAGCTATAGAAAAAATTAAATTCAAAAGGTACTTTTGCTTTTGATTAAAAAGCCAGCAGCGTAAACAGTTTTAAGGCTGCGGGTTGCAGGAGCATTCCGCAATTACACGCAACACACGAATGTATTTTATGTTAGTACGAGTATGTATATCAGAAGGAGGAAGAGATCACTAATGAAAACTTATACTTAAGAAAGTCTGTCACGTAGAAAAGCAATAATTTTGGAAAAAGGCGACTTTCGAATAACGCTGCTCCACTTTTAAATTTAATACGAATTACGATTTAGCATTATTGATTTCCGAGGTAATGCAAAAAAGATACGTATAAGTACCATATAAATCACACAGTGTAAAGTGGTATGTAGTACCTAGTGTAACGTAGCCAGAATATGACTTGCCGAGTAATAAACGTAAAGTGTCAACGAAACTATAAACAAAGACAGAAAGTTTACTTTCTCGTCCGTCAATATTTAATTTCGTAACGGCCGTTAGAGTAGTCAATAATTGAGCCGCTTCGGTGATGCCATGCATTTCCAAGTAAGCAAAGCCGCGTGACTGCCTCGTCTCTTTAATTCTGGCAATCATAATCCGCCTAACTTCCAAAGAGCTCAATTTATTTACGCACAGCAAAACGCGTTGTTCGTCGGCCGTGATCGGTAGATTTCGTAATAGTAATGCTAAGAAAGCAGACGAGTTTAAGCATTGTGAAGTAAATGGATGCATTAAGCATTTAAAAACAAGCTCAATGACATACGAGTACATAAAGAGAATATTACAAGTACCTATACATAACATTTGCCAATCAAAACAGAGAAAATATGTGCGTTTCCATCAGGTTACAAACTTTCGAAGGGCCAACCCCTATAGACGACAAAACATTTTTCAAAGTAAGATACTGCATGAAAAGATGAAAAATTGCATGTCTTTGACGGTAAGATCTTCAAATTTTCGGTGTTTCGCGCTAGATGCCAAATACGAGTATTTTCCACAATTACGACTCAAGCGCGACCAAAAAACGACACTTTTCATAGCCTTTTGAGTACGAAAAAATATTTGTTCCGAAAAAAATCCTACCTGAAAACAAAAAAATAACAATCAAAATTATCCGGCGCTTTGGGCCGTATTGAAAAATTCTTTAAAATTTTTGTCGCTAGAAATCCATAATTTGGCTAAACTTCACTTATAGGGGTCAGCAGTGTTTTTTTGTACAAGGTCCGTTTGTACATGCACAAAGATGGTCCCTGAAAGTCTTCGTACATTTTGTACATACAAATTTTTGAGTACTATAATATGGTACTGTAGCGATTTTAGTGTGGCAAAAACAGAGTTGTTCGACCTTTGGTAGTGTATTTTAGCTAATTTCAGGGTTTCTGAGGGCAAAAATCACTAATAATTGTCTCAAAACGGCGCTAAGCGCCTAAAAATTTGACATTTTCTCTTTCGAAATGCAATTTCTGACATTATAAAGATATATAGAACACACGATTACTCATTTCGGCGCGAGGCGCTGAAAATTTCTGCGAATTTCAAACCTTTTTTGCAAATTGTCTTCCCAAATCTCTGCACATGTACAACGAAGGTTCCCAAAAGTCTTTGTACATCGGGAAAATCTTCGCCGAATACAAAAAATCACTGAGGTCAAGAAACTTAATTTACCCGAAAGAAAGTGCTACTGTACCACCATATTAGAGCACCCTAAAATTTACACGAACAGAATGTACATTGACTTTCGGAGACCTTCTTTGTACTTGTAGAAAGAGACCTAGTACAAAAAATAATAAGCACAATGTACATATGACCATTCCTGGATTTCACCCCCCTCCCCTCAGGCCACCTCTACCTTGCCCATATGTATGGTGAATACTGAATATAAGATGACCAATTCTAAGCACAGTACACAATTAAATTGACCATCGATTCACCTTTTCGAAGTTTTTAGAGTCATTTTCGTTGCCAGATAGTCCCAAGCCTTTTCTTAATATCTGATCAATAGACAATTACGCATGTATAACATTTAATGACAATAAAAATCAATATTATTAGAAGTTATGTAGTTTCGTTTATGTGAACATCAGAGGCTTCACTTCACAACCATATCGCAGTCGTAGGTGCACAAAGTCAGGGTCGGCAGAGGAGAAGGCGGGGTGAAATCGCCGAAAATCCAAGACATTAAATTTAATGTTCATTTGCGGTTTCAACGATCAAAATGGTCAAAATAGCCTATAAAAGGCTTTTTCGTGATGATATCGCATTTTTGAAGCATTTTTAAAACATTTTTAGTCCATTTTGACTGAATTATACCATTTTTACCACTGAAAAATGCAAAAATTAATCAATTTCGCGCGCTTTTTGAGTAAAAATACATAAAAATACTAATTGAAACATTTTTACTGCTTTTGACCTCAAAAATGATGCAAAAACATTTCATCATCTCAAAATCGCCGGACAGTTTCTGTCCGGCTGACCCTGCAGATGGATATACCCCCTCACCATCTATGCGGAGTGATCAGATCATCTGTAATGCTCACAACCATAGCTTAATAATTTGAAAACTCAATACGACGTTCATTATAAATACTAAATTTTAGTATAAGATTTGCATTCAAACTTACTGTCGCACGGCATAACGCCGATTTCGCTAAATCCATCGCTCACCAAGGCTTCCGACTCGTCTCGTCGAATGTTGCACTTAAAGCAGGAATCGCGTTTCTTGAAGTTATGAGTGTAGCACTGAAAACATAATTAGATTTAAGAAACGGATGTTAAAAAGACTTATTCTAAGAAATTAGCGTGAATTTTGCAAGGGAACCAGCCACTATCACAACATTCTACATCATGTTACATATCGTAAAATAAATATGGCTAATATAAATAGCGGCGCGCCAACATTAGCTAAAATGTTGATAAAACAATATTGTTACTGAATTTTTTGCTTAAAATCAAGGATATTCACCGATCATAACATGAACTTCCTTAAGAGACAAATATGCATGTGTCAACTAAGGGTTCATAAGGAGATTCGTATTGTCTTTTGGTTGGAGTGAGAACTCAGAGTCAGATGATTTTTCAGCTTTTAGAGCGTTTTGCAGAAAGAGACAGACGCTGAAAAATAACAATTGTTACAAAAAGCCCAAAATTAAGTTAGAATAAGTAAACAAAGCCCAAAATTTTCCGGTGAAATTAATTTAAGCACCTTTTCCGTAAAAACTCTATACATGCCTGAAACGGAGTAAAAAATAAAACGACATTTTCAAAATTAACGCTTTAAAACATACGAAGTAATAACATTATTAGACAGACTCCAACAAGGAAAAAATAGATGAATGCTTCAAATTTTGCAGCAATCGCTGCACATAGACCATTCTGACGGCTTTGTCATTCGACATACGAAAAGAACCTAGAAGATAATTTTCTCGTTTGATGAATATAGAATTTCGATGATATGTAACGAGTGAATATGTATAAATAAGCCAAAGAAGGTATTAATCACTCGAGCGCAAGTCCAATCCCCGATTGTCGTTCTTTGATTAGCAGGAATCGACTGCGACGATGGGGGAGGCCCAGAAGGTGCCTTCGTAAAACTATACTCCACATCGACAACAGTATGTTCGTCCAATTGCAAACGTCCCTGAAACAACCGATTGATTAAACCAATGTAAAGCAATAATTTGCCTCTGCGATCACGTGACGGACGAGGTTAGAGAATTGTCGTATAGTCACGAAACTTAGTCTCATGTTCTTTTGGTTGAAGCGCCATTTTATAAGCACAGTGTAGAGAAGTTTAATTCAACTGGAGTGGGCAAACTTTCGCAATCGCGTGCGATAGTATCATTTATTACACGATTCAGACGACATATCAGCTACGCTTAAGCAAGGGCTGCTCACACATTTAAATAAAATTCTCTTTTGCCATAATTTTTCTGATTGATAACACAATTCAATATCATTACGATTGTTTGAGCAAAACGGACTTTCGTTCTCAATGCTTTTTCGAAAAATCAACGAAAATTCTGACGTGCATTATAAAGAAACATTGCGCTGCAGTAGAAAGTCGAGAAACGCCAGGCATACTTTTCCACAATAGTCCACAACCGAAAACGCTTTTGGATGTAAAGGCCTAAACATGTTGAAAATGTTCAGATTGGCGTTACATATATCATATTAAAGCGTATGATTATTCGGAAAAGATTTCCACTTTTTCCTTATATATACGATCAGAAAAGGAAAATAAATGTGTGCCAAAGCGCCATGTTACAATGATGTTCTGACGCTTCTTTCATATCTGTGTTTTACACAACATAGGTACTGCGGGCCACCTGCGTGTAAACCATCCAACGAGCTGATTCATTGACGTCCGAAAATTCGACAAACGCGAAACCACGGTTCCCTCCTACATCGAAACATACAGATACTGTCTCAACGTATTACTTTGTCATCTACACTAGACTTCCTCTCACAATACGTACCTGGTTACAGGCCCGTATTAAGGATTTGCCCAAGGGCGGACATCAGATACTTTGCGTCATCTCAGAAAGTGTTTCGGGAAATTAAGGCTAAATGCATTGTTCTGTTTTTCAACATACTTTACCCACTGAGATCATAAGATCATAAAAGTCGAATTTTGGAAAAAAAAATTGTTCTTTCAAGTTACAGTAGCATGGTGCGAAGCGCCAAGATATTCTTTAATACTGTAAAAAGAACACCTGATTTTATGTTCAAATACCTAATGCATAGTTTTAAACATTTGTCATTCATACTATCGTTAAAATTATGTATGTACACATTTCTTTCTCAGAATAATCAGCGCATCCGAGACCAGATGAAGGAGAACAGTCCATATAAGGCGCAAAGCGCCGGAAATTTGGAGCTTTTCTGATTGGAATACGCCTGAATTTTCATATTTTTGTGCGTAACTCATTAAAAATTTTCTCGACAATGAATGGAGTGGAGGACAACCTCCCCCTACATGGCCCTTCATGGTTATACCGACACGTTTTTGTTTGTATGCATATTAAACTGTAATACTAGGAATGCATTTAAGACCATGCTTTATTTATACATATGATTATCACATTGAGTGCGATGAATACGAAAATTCTGAGCAAATACACGTTGATTAGGTGGGATAGTATAGAGTGGCGCAAAAAAGGTAATAAAATTTGCATAGAAACTCCTCGAGCGCAAGCGCTACAGCCTTGCGATTTCTGCGCGATAGAAGTATTTTTAGCTAGCCTAGCCAGCCGACACAATTAAATTTACTGAACGTCAACTTTACGCCAAAATCTACTTTTTTGTATACTATGTAAAGCGAAATTCAGATTAAAATTTGCATTTAGAAAAGAAAAATGTCAAGTTTTGCGGCGCTTCACGCCGTTTTGAGACAATATTCAGTAACTTTATGCGTCCGAACCCAGAAATTAGCTAAAATACACTACCACAGGTCGAAAAACCCTGTTTTACCACACTTAAATCGCTACTGTACCATATTATAGTACACAAAAATTTGCATATACAAAATACACAAAGACTTTTGGTTACCATCTTTGTCCATGTATAAAGGGATATTGTACAAAAAATGCTATCCATTGTCCTACTCTATGACTGTTCGTATCCAATAATTTAGGAACAGTGAGCAGGACATAATTTTCAGCATCACTGGTGTCTTAACCTAAGTACGTGCATACATATGTCACAGGCATCAGAACTTTGCAAACTCGCAGAAATATAAATTATGTATGCAGAAGACAAGGCCAGAGCTATAATACTTGAAAAGTTATCAATCTATTGCATGAATCGTTCTTGTTGCCCAACTCTATGAATAGTGTCTCAACTTCCCTCTCATAGCAAGAAGGAATGATAAAATTACGAAAATCACACGAGGCAATGTAAAGCCGCAAAGCAAACCAACAATACTAACAACGGCAAATAAACAAAATCGCAAAAATAAGCAACTCACCTGAATGTCGAAAAACCTAGAATATTATCAGAAACGAAAAGTATTCATAAATTAGCGATTACGTGCTTATTGTACGAGGCATAAATAAAGTACATAATAGGTAAAATCTCGAATTCTACATACATACTTTAATACGATACGAGTACAAACATAGACAGTAATAAAGAAAGCTATACCAGTGTCTCTTCGACGCACAACTCGAACATCTTTCGGCATAAATCCTTGTTGGCCCATCACGTCCCATATCTCAATTTTGAAAGAAATTATAGTGCGCAAATATGTAACGGGCCAATGGCTCGATATTTTGGGATGGGGGTTCCGAGCCGAGTTCCAGAAGGGGTATATATATATGACCTCCCATTTTTAACTACTAATTGCAAAAAAGCACATAAAAATAGACAGGAACGTTTCGTCAAAAACTGGGGGTCAAAATTTTCTGACTTTGGGGAATTAGGGACGATCGACTATGGATGGGGGATCACTATCCACTCTTATACGAATGTGTGAGCCACACCTAGACAGCGAAAATTTCCGAGCTAAAAGGTAGACGGGGTGAACGGGTCGGCTGGACGCTTGTTTTGTACAACCTAAGAATCCTAATTTCAAACTCAGGCAACGATTTTTTCAAGCTATACAACCTTCATTTCTAGCAAACAAAAAATAAAAATAATAAGTAACGAAAAAACTCAATTGCCTAACAAAATTTAGTTAACAATTGAATATATGGCGCGAAGCGCCGAAAATATATCTCTTTTGAACAAAAAATGCTAAAAACGATTAAAATTGCACGTTTTCTGCGCTTTTTTGAAAAATTCTAAATTCTGCGGGTAAAATGAGAAATTTTTAGCAGAGAGGAGAGCGGGATCCTCAAAATCATGTATGTACAGAAACAGACCAACGCGTATGTCTAAAAAACAGCAAACAATCTCACTAGAGGTTCGTCGCAAAACATAGGCAGGCCTTTTAGAATGATCGTGCTGTTCGGCTGCACGTCTTCGCGTCTTCCTCTGTATCTGTACCCCGAGTCGGCATAATACTGCAAAGAAAGGAAAATGCACAAATTAGGAAAAAATAAAAACATTGAATAATTAAACAAAATAAAAACATTGAATAATTAAACAAAAATAAAACTTAAAAATGTTTCTTCTGCGATTGAAAGCATAAAATATAAGTGTCAAAACAAAAACAAATGATCCCGCTCGCTTTATAATTTTTTGCCCTTTTTAACTGTATTTTGTCGAATTTTTTAGAATTTTATTTAATTTTTACGTTTGTATCGTCTACGAAAATAGAGTATCGTCAAGAAAAGCCTAAAAATAATGTTTTTGACGCGTATACCACCTTTTCTACGTCTAAAAAGGCACTTTAGTAAAACTTTTTAGTTCCCTAGAACTTTCATGCTATGCATGTACAATGATTGATCAGTAAACAATAGAACAATATGCAAGAACTGGATAATTAGGCAAAGAAAAGTGCGTTCAAGACGAAAACGAAGCGCTTACGTCGTCAATATAGCGATGATCTCGATCGTAGGATCCACTGCGACTGCGACTGTAGCGCTTTCCCGATGATCGCGTGCGACTGCGACTGCGCGAGCGACTACGGTGGCCGCGACTGCGCGAACGAGTTCGCGAGCGACTGCGTGATCTCCGACGACTGCGTGACCGATAATAGCTGAAGCGTAAGAAAAAACAAAGGCCTACTACATAATATCATTGTGTCATTTCTAATCCTCATTTCACAAACTCAAAGTAAACAAGAATAAATTATTCATTGCCAATCAAACGTGTTTCTAGAATAGCTAAAAAGTAATTAGGCCGCTCAGCATTTATTTCTACTTTTATCGCGATGCACAAAAGTACAGAATATCATTGAAAGACAATTGTGCAGAATGGGCATCGAACTCTATCCATTCATTGAATTGCATCGTTACATACATATCAATATACGTGCGTAACGGATACATCGCCAGATATTCTACAGCTTGTGATCATGCGATTAAAATTTCTTAGTCAGGAAAAACGAAGATGAGGCACAAATACGACAAATACGATAACTTGTTAAGCAATCCTGAAAATTTTACTATCAAATTTATATCCAGTATTTTAGTAGGTATTGCACTGGTCTAGTACTAGTTTGACGGATAATATAAGCTTTTGAAAAATACGTTTTGAAGGGAATCGTGATTTTTCTCCTAAATTATACTTTAGAGGCAAGTACATTAAAAGTTGGCGAAGAATTATGCAAAAACAATATTCAAGTTTACTCGTCATCACGATCTTCGCTTCGTCTACGCTTTGTGTACCGGCCGCGGCTAGACGAACGACTTCGTGATCGACGACTGTACGGCTGCGGCTGCTCAGCAGCACGGTCTTCATAAACAAAATTATCACCATACTGAGTCCAGTTACCCATTTGCGGATTACTAGACGTCGTATCATACGCGTCGGTGTAATTAACGGAATCATAGGCGCCAGAATCAGCATATCGGAAGTCCTCGTCATTTCGACTTGAATAATTCATCATCACACGACAAGATTTGAGCAATAAATAGAGATAACAAGAAAAAATATTGATCTGATAGGTTCTTTGTTTTCTAAACGACGAGACAAAACATTTATATACGGCGACGATATTTAATAATCCATATAGCGCAAATGCCTGTCTAAAATAATATGATGGTTTAATCTATTAATTGCTAATTTGATGTTTTGCGCTATCGTCATTATCATGCTTGCTGTCGCAGGCCGTCTTAATTGGCCTTATGAATTCAGGAGGATGAAAATGTTTTGTCTTGACATACAACAATTCCAGGTTTCAGAGCCCACAAGGCGAGATTGTATTAAGGTGTGGTGAGATTAACATTTGATAGTGCTTTGCGTCAATTCAATTTCGGCATTTTTGCAGTTTAGGAAGTAGGGTAAAGTCCGTAACCTGGGACGTATCCCAACTTGAGACAAACTTTTTTAATGATCGTTATTTGTTATAGATATAAAAGCATAGGTAAGTTTTTGTTCAGGACAGACTACTACAAATCGGTTTTGCTTTATTAGTGAATTTTGGCATTTCATTCGCTATTTCAATCGATGGTGACTGAGGAAGTGAATTTTTCGTAAATTTGTCGAATTTTGATTGCACCCAACTTTGTCAAATCATTATTTTAGAGGTCAAAGCAGCAGATCCAGAAGTTATCTAAGTCGCGTTTTTCAGCTATTTTGTTTTTTTCCGCTAATTTTTTGATGCTAATGGTAGGGATGGACTGGGTCCAAAACTTTGGATTTTTCGGGTCCGGGTCCGGGTCTCCAACATTTTAAAACTCCGGGTCCGGGTCTGTAGCTTTTCAATTTTTGGGTCCGGGTCCGGGTCCACAGTGCTAGACCCGACCGGGTCCGGGTCCGGGTCCAACACATCATGTAGAAGTGCACATTTCCAAAACCACAATGCACTGACACAAAATTTTCGGCAATTTAAATAAACACATAATTTAGATCAAGTTGTAGCTGATAGACTACGTGAGCAAAATGCCGGATAAGACGAGGACAACTACAGAAGAGTTAAAGCAAAAAGAACGTAGTGTGCGATTTGTATAATTTTTTATTGGTTGTGTGCATTCAAAGTGCTTTATTTACTGTTGTACGATTCGCTTGATGTTATTGAAATAGGAGTAAATCTTTTAACTCACGAAAACTTGTGATTGGCTGTGTGCCATTTTTTACCCAATGTCATTACGGCAAGCAGTTACTTCAATGCTTGACAATTACACTGCATTGTTTTGTTTAAGGGCCATTTCATTCGTGCAATAATCCTGAAAGCACTAGTGGTACAGCCGTATGAGGACAGGATCAGGTTATGCTTTTGTATCGGTAGGATAGGTACCACTGCACGTCATCCTTACGCTTTTAAGAAATAGTTCCAATTAAAGAATTTTGAAAATAACATATAGCAGATCAAGCAAGAAAAATGGAAAAATATCTACAGCATGACTAACAAGCAAATCATTTCAAATTTCATTAATAAGGTGTCTAGTATTTATTGTCCTAACCTGACATGTCTAATTTTTCTGCGTTTCAATATATGTAGATGTCCATTAAATTACCATTTTTAAGAGTACGTAAGATGAACAGGCTCCCATGTTCGAAAATAGTAGATGCTTTGCTAGCAAACTGCTGGGAAAAACCAACGCCTTCTAGAAATTCAACCTTATCTCCTTTCGGTTAATTTTTTAAGGAAATCGATAATTATTCCAAGCTGAAGAAGGAATCCCCGGACACTTTGCCGCTCAAATGGTGGAAAGATCATATCAACGATTTTCCCACACTGGCGACTGCTGTACGCAAGTTTCTCTCATCGCCAGCAACAAGTGTTACTTTTTTATGATTAAACTGAAAATTTGATCCCCCATAAAAGTATAATAAAATAAATCAAAAAATAAAGCCCTGGTTTAGCGAGGCCGGACTTATATACCAGCCGAACAGACGTCGTTTGCATGGAAAGACGGCAGAGAAATTGCTTTTCATTAAGTACAATTTCAAAGAAATTTAAAACGAAAGTATAACTCAGAATGTTGATGTGAGTGTTATTCGAAGTGGCAAATAAAATTTTTGATGTGGCAATTGTTTTTCATTATTGGCAAAAGACTGTTGCTAAGTCAAATTCTATTTGACTCGGGTCCGAAATAATTAGAAAGATCGGGTCCGGGTCCGGGTCTTCAATCTCAAAAAATTCGGGTCCGGGTCCGGGTCCGGGTCCAAGAAAATCATCGGGTAGTGCCGGGTGGGTCCGGGTCCGTGGACCCGGTCCATCCCTAGCCAATGAATATTGCTCGATAAGAAACATTTAAAACGGCGTTTTTTCCGCCATACCACCATTTGTAATGCCCATGTATGGGTGAGACCACAGTAATATGGCGAAATTTTGACCTGTGCAATAGCATCAGATCGGTTAAAGCAGCAAAAAAAGATAAAGCCGATAAAATTGCAAGAAATCGATCAAAAAAGGACCTACTGAGACAGAATCTAATGAGGAATATACCTGTCTGCAATGAGCGCCTGCCCAGTGATTTTAACAAGAATGAGGACTCTGACCATAATGATCTGTGGGTCCCCCCGCAGAAAAATTCTTCACCCCTCCCCGAAAGAATTTTTTCCTACCCTTCCTCCAGAACTGGCTATCTTTCGAAACTCCACGAAAATTTTCTCAAAATTTGTAAAAAAGGTGTTTTTAAGCGTTTTTAGCTATCTGTTTGCTCAAAAGTGCCAAATTTTCGGCGCTTCGCACCATTATACTCATGTTTTGACTATATGTTGTTTTATTTGTTCGACGCATTTGATTTTTTTCGAAATTTTTCTCATGTTTTTATGCTCTGTTAATCAGTGATCGTACGGGGGTCAGATTTTCACCCCCGATCGGGGTCGGGGTCGGGGATGAAAAACCCCGGTTTTCGGGGTCGGGGTCGGGGTTGAAGATTAACAATTAACATTGCATGATTACATACCAATTTGAAAAGGATAAAAACGATACCTTCACTTGTTAGTAGAGCATACTAATACAGCTGGTTATGTTCAACATTTTATTTTCATTCCAAGTTCAAACATGGTTTTAGCAATTTAGCATTACTTTCAATTTTGATTACTAATCGCTCTCGCTTTTTCGTTTTCTTCCACAATTTTTCATAACGGTTTTCTATGGCGCACTGATTGTAGAGGAGCCAATGGCGCGGAGCGCCGAAAATTTTCGAAATTTTTAGCGTTTTCATGTAGAATTTACGCCTTTTTATTGACAAACAGTTCGGAAATCATAAGTGGCGCGAAGCATCAAGAAATTCAGTCATATTTTACCGCCCTAAGACAATAATCGGCGATGCTAAGCGCAGGAAAATTTTGACGTTTTTACTCTTTAAACTCAATTTATACCGCTTAAATCATACAGAATAGATTAACTGATTGCAGCGCCGAAAATTTTTAAAAATTCCTAATCCTTTTACCTTTTCTGTCCTCCTAAAAATCTCTTTCAACATGTAGAACGAGATTTTACGGTTGGAGGTCTGGGGTGGCGCTCAAGCGCCCCCAGCAAGGTCCAGAGCAGAACCCCTGAAAATTTTGTAAAAAAGCACTCTAATTGTTGATTAGTAAAGTTAAAATTTTCGCAAATTGGCGAAATCTCGGTTCTGCATTAAGTCCAAAAAACTTTAAATTGATGAACACCTACACTGCACAAAACTTCTGAGCTGAAATGCGTTTTTCGACCTATGCTAACTATGTAGCGCAGCAACGGGTCGCAACCAATAAATCATTGGAAGATGTATCAATGAGAATTTTGTTCTAACCATTTTCAGGCCAATTTGTGGCCTTCTTATTAACTAGTTCAGAAAACAGAAAATGCGCAGAAACATAAGAAAATTTGGCCTTTCCTTTCATCTGGAATAGAATTATTTGTCCTTGTAAATAAAGATAAACAAAGCAGAGAATAGACAAATTGGTACGCAAACATTTTCGCACTTTTACTATTCTGTTCAACAAGCATGTGCAGTTTCATTCAATGAACTAATAGTGCATTAATTCACTAAAGTGCTGCGAAGTGTTGGATTATTTTAGCAGATTCAAGCTTTTAAATTCATTGGATCTGTATAACAATAAATAATAATGACTCGACGCGAAGCGCCGGAAAATTTTGACGTTTGTGCCTTTTTTAACTCAATGTTCTGGATACATTGCGCCAGAAAAATCAATATAATTTCTGAAAAATTCCGGGGGGCATGTGCCTCCATCCCCCCGGCTATGCCTGTGATTCCGCAGTGATTTCGGCGCACTTCATAATGGAAAATATGTGAACATGTATGTACGTCTTAACAACATGGCGACCAGGCGTACTTTTTATGAAATATCGCTAGTGTCGAGTTTAGCATATTAATTTTGCAAGTGAATGAATCGTCCTTGTTCCGAATTTATTTGCTATTTATACAATTCTTCTATGTACCAACAAATAAAATGCTATATTTCACCCCCAAAAAAAGGTTCAACCCCGACTCGAAAAATCATGCCCCTGGTCGGGGGTCGGGGTTTAGGCCTGGGTTTGGGTGGATTTCGTTATAACTGAGTTTGCGAATCAGCGAACAGCGAGCGGAGAAGCAGTGAGAGGTGGATGAAATAAGGAAGAAGAGTAAAGACCGAGCTGAGGAAAAGAAACCGGAACGCTCAAGCTGCAAAGCTGATGGAAATATGACAGAGCAAAGGGGAAGCAGAACAACTGAAAGAGTGAAGCGATCCTGAACCGATAAACAGATGTCGAAGCATCAGTTAGTCATGTGATAAGTTTATTTGGTATAATAAAGATATAGGCGGATGTGTTTGACCCCTTGTAACTCATTAAACTGTAGAATATGACGAGAACCGCATTAGTGTAAAGGAGTTCAAATGGTAGGTATATAAACATTATGATAGGTACGTAAACATTAATATGGGACGTATAAAGTTCAATGAAACAGACTATGTGAAACTCATTATACTGTAGAATATCACGTAACAGCTGCAAGACATGAAACAAACAAAATAAGTTAGTTTTTCATTGGTAGGTACATAAACGTTAATGTGGGACGTATAAAGTTCAATGAAACAGACTGTGTGTAACTCATTATACTGTAGAATATAACGTAACAGCTGCAAGACATGAAACAAACAAAATAAGTTAGTTTTTCATATTTCTGTTGTTAGTGAAGCTTATTTCTGTTGTTAGTTAAGCCTTACCAAAAATGATCAAGTACCTTCCTTTAAGAAAATTATCTATTCACAAAAATTACTGTATCACAGAAATCGAAAGACTTGCTATATTCTCTGTGGGCTACGGTCTGATTGGATAATAATGAAGAGGCTGTCATGGGATTGGTAGGGAAGAGTGCAAAATTTCGTTTTTTACTGACTTCTGCAAAATCCGTCACCAGCGAATCAAAATGTTTCGCGCCAAATTTTCTAGAAACACAGGAAAAATTACCTATAAAAGGAAGATGCAATGCTCCCGCGCGCATTGTTAAATTTTATTCAATGTACGTACTGACAGGTGAATATGTAAGGAATCGCTGTGGTGGGCACATGTATCAGTGAAGAAGCGGAAAGCACTGACGGCCAGGACGAGTTTGAGTGTGCTTTTGCGAGCATGCATTCTTCGAGAATTCGACTATATCCATATAGAAAGTCCATGGAATCGTCAATTTCGGCTGATACCACTAATTCTGCTGCCCCTTAACTATATCATATTTTCAACAGATTAGCAGCTAGAACGTTCCGGTTTTTTATCCGCGCCCGAAAATCTATACTACTACTGATTTGCACTCATCTTGATGCTCCAATCGCACTTTGCTAATTGATAATTGTGACAAAGGCCCGACGAACTGGAGGATTAGAAGAATAGTGAGTGGTGTAAACAACATGTTTTCTAATCATTAAGTTGAGCTTAGCACTGGCTTAGGCTTAGGCTTAGTTATGTGCCTTCAAATTGGTGCCAGGGGATGATGTAAGCCTGAGTCAGATGGGGCGAAAATTGCGGAGCGAGCAAAGCGAGCGAAGCAATTTTTGCCCCATCTTTGGCTTAGGCTTAGATCATCCCTGACACCAATCTGAAGCCTCAAACAGCGCTTTTTGGGCTTCTAATCATCAGGAGCAGCACTATGAACCCAAGACATGCCCTGAATCAAGTTTGCAATATGCAAATTTGCCTAATTTGCATACTATGCAAATCAGGCTAATTTGCATATGAAAACCTGGTTTCCGCGGCCAGTTTTGGGTTTCTAGCGATGCTCGCGATGATTAGAAACCCGAAAAATTGCTGTTTTGTAAGAAATTGAAAAATCAGTAATTACGAAATTTTTGCCGGGGTTTTTCGGGGTCGGGGTTGGGGTCCCCATACGATCACTGCTGTTAATATAGAGCATAATAAGAAAAGAGTTTATTGAGAATAACGTGACCTTGTCGCTTTTATGCCTTTTCAAACGATAAACTTTAACTTAGAAGTCGAAAAAACTGTCGGAAAACCAATGTGAGTGAAAAAAATTTTTCGGAAAAAAAATTTTTCAAAGATTTTTCACTCTCATGGTTGACAGATCGTGTTTTCAACATCTACGTTATAAATTATTGCTTGAAAAGGCATAAAATCCGATTTATCTGATAATTTGACATTTCAACATATAATCATCTATACATCGACCTAAGCATCTATACATCGACCTAAGCATCTACATCAACCTGAGCGGGAGCGACCTTTTTAAAAAACTTTTTCAGATATAAACTTTTTAAACTTTTTTTAAACCTTTTCAGATATACTAAGCCTAAGCCTAAGTATAATAGAAGTAAAAACGGCTAATATTGAGATAGCCCAGTCCGTCTTAATTAATTTGTCATCCTTAAACACATGAAGTTCAACAGCCTGTAACTCGGTCAATAATGCCAACCGACACCTAATTCTTCAGATTTGAATTCCTTGACCCTTAATTAGATTAAATCATCCATGCAAAGTTAATTTCTAGGAGGTCACCTTATTCTCAATATTAGCCTTAGTCACTAATATGGCATACATTTTGGACAAAGATAATTAATTCTTCGATAATTCGAATTGAAGTATTGCTTTCTATTTGAAAAAAAACTTTTTCTCGAACATTACCTGCTAAACTGTAAGTGCCAAAATGGCCGCGAATCCGACCGAAAAACCATAAAAGCATCAAAATTTTCTGGTTACTAGGTAAACTGAGTAGGTGACGGAGACTTTAAAAATAAGTTTCCCTTTAGATCTTCAAAAATTTGAACCTAAATCTAGAATGCGGAAAAAAATTGTTCTCACAAAACGGCATGCAGAACTGACCTAAAAAACTTGAAGCATATACCTACTCAACCACTGCACCTACTTATCTATCTACAACTAATGATGCGAACTTGACACAATATTACATAGTTGAACGATAAAAACACTGAATTCAAAAGCACGATCGAGCAGACAGTGTTGCCAGGTCAAATTTTTAAAAACCCCCAAAAAATCCCCAAATGAGAAAAAAAACCCCATATTAAAAAATGCTTTGTTAAACAATTAAGTTGATAAAACGCATACAAACGAGCTGGATGCGCTAAATAACATCGTTTTTGTGCATTTTCCACTGCGCCACATCTTTTGCAGCCAGAAATAAAAGACCATTTTTCTGAATTTTTCGGTTTTTTAATTAAACAAAAATGTTTTAAAATGCTTGTTTTGCGCATCATTTTTTTGGATTCTTATTTCTCATAATAGAACGTGCCCAAAACTAGCCAATTCAAGCAGACCCACGCCTAGCTAAAGCAAAAACTCAAAAATTTACAAATGCTTTCTAGAAGAACTTTCTGATGATATTCATGCATTTTTAGTACAAAAAATGCTTTCAGCTAAGCAGCATAATACATTAACATCCTTTATAAACAATTCATTTCCGAAACGGTTCACCAAATTCACTCTAACACGACTTTAGGAGCATAATTATCGATTTCTACAAACAAAACATCATCCAAACAAAAATTGGACATCATTTACGTGCGGGCTAAAATTAGTTTGAGAATCATAAATTTGATTGGAGAATTTGACTAGCATAGATTTGGTTATTTCAAAATTTGAACAGGTTTGTTCGCGTCACATTAATCCGTGTCGAACCGCTAAAATATTGTCAACAGCACCGGCATGCATACGGTTACGTAACTTATTTTTAACACATTTTATATCTGGAAATCATTTTTCAAATTGGGGATGGGGCAGTAGCACACATTTTACAGGATGAACGAGGGATCTGAAATTGTCTGAAAACTGTCTAAAACTTGTTTACGCGAATGACCATTAAACTGATAAAAATCTTCAGATGGTAAGAGATTATTATGAATAATATTATATGTAACAATTAAATCAAAATAAATTCTACAGAGTTCAAGCCTCTCTAAATATAACGCTTTTAACCTTTCATCATAAGAAAGTTCACTACATCAAAATGTTTGAATAGGTAACAAAAACAATTTGCCAAAAGGCTAATCAAATTAAAATCAATATGGCACAAAAAAGGAAAATATGATGCAGAGATTGTACAAATGAAACGATGAATTATAAACTCAACATAGACGATGAACCTCGATATGAAACCCGGGCCCCGAGCCGTGTTGCCATGCCATGCCAGTTCTAAATTTTCAGCATCCATGGATTCATCCGGCTTAATTCTAGAGTAGATAGAAGTCACAGAATTTAAATTAAATGGGATTCATCGAAAGATTAGTAGTTGTAAGGAAGATATTCAAAAGAAATTATCGACGGAAAGCATTTAGAAGGGGAGAAATTGAGGAATGAAGTTGTAAAGTGATAGAAGCACAAAGCATGGGAAGGCGACTGCCGTAAACGGTGTATTGATTGATGTAATGTATACTGATGCATACATACGTTTGTTTGTATGTAGGTATGCAATGTTTAGGGAAGGCGACTGCAAAAATCGTCGCAATGATTGATCAAATTCTCTTGTGTACATATGTAAGTAGGTACATAGGTAATATGTTCACTAGCGAAGGCGACGGCGATAATGCTGACAAATTGATGAATCTATTATGAATTAAAGAAGAACAGGTTAATTCAAACATACGTGCACACGATGAACGTTTATAAAGGACCTAGGTTACATAACTATCCACAATGCATTTATTGGATTCTATGTATAGCTTGAACGAACATTATGTACTTAAATGAATACACTGCGATCGGTCGATGTAAGTTTACATGACTATCATAAAAAGAATGTAAGTTAGGCGCATTTACTGTTGCCTTGATAGAACACTCCGTTCCTATTGCATTGGATTGATGCACAGACAGGTGATCTGTGAAACACATCTGAGTGACAATTCTTTATCTACTGTAGGGTGTCAGATTAGTAATCTTTTGCTCGCCGTGGAAGTCGACGTAGGTTCTCTATGCAAATTTTTTATTATCATGAGTGATTTACGTAGTAGGCGCTTGTTCGGTCGCGAGAATTATTTATTACGGATAGTTTTAGGTTAGTAACCTTATGCTCACGTGGAAGTCGACGTTTGCTTTTCTATGCAAATTTTTTATCAATTATATGAGTGATTTTCGTTGTTCCGGACGAGAATTGCTTATTCCGGTTGTTTACGCTCTACCGTGCTGCTGTGTAATACGCATTTCGTATATTGGATTGTGATCAAGATTGTTATGCTTTGCGCAGTTGCTGCGTTCTAAGAATGTACCTTAATCTTACAGAAATTAAATAGCTATCCGACGATTCGGCGAAACACTGACAATTGGTATAAGATTGTCAATTAGTTAGTATCAGAAGGAGCCGGATTAAAAATCTGATAGGTTTGGCGGAGCATTGAAATTAACACGTTTCGAGCAGCGGCTATTGATACGGAAATCAGATTTCGTTTTGACGTGGCACATTTGTGGAACGCTCGAAACTGTTGATATACGAATTTTTATCATCAGATTTCGTTTCGACGTGGCACATTAATCAAACGCTCGAAACTATTGATATACGAAATTTTATCCAGCGATTGCTGAAAGGCGTACGACTGTCTGGATCAGCACGGAAATCAAGAGATAAAAGTGAGTGAGAATTTACACTTCAGTAATTATAATAATGGTCATGTAAACCATCTGGTGATCAATCTTGTTTGTTAGTGTTAGTTAGAAAGGGAAGGATTACATATTTTGACGAATAAGGGTGCTAGCGTCATTTTCTTCCTAAGTCTCTTCTAATATTTATTTTTTAGGCTTAGGCTTAGTATGTGCCTTCACATTGGTGCCAGGGGATGATGTAAGCCTGAGACAAATGGGGCGAAAATTGCGAAGCGAGCGAAGCGAGCGGAGCAATTTCTGCCCCATCTCTTCTTAGGCTTAGATCATCCGCTGGCACTCAATCTGAAGCCGCAATGAGCTCAAAGATAATTTTGATTAAGGTGAGAATAGTTGTTTTAATGCGAATTCAAGTAGGAGTTTTGAATAAAGAAGTTGAAAAAACAGACGGAAATGAAAGAAAGGAAATGAAATTTTTTTGAAAATTTTTTTTTCAATCAAAGGCTTTTCCGTCTGTTTTTCAACTTCTATGTTAAAGATGCGTGCTTGAAATCGCATAAAAACGCTGTTTTTTTGAAATCTGGAACATGGAGCTATTCTAGAATTCGCCCGATTCATCCATACAAATCCTAAAATTTCCAAATATTTCTGATATATAACAACACTCACCTCTATGTACATAAGGTTCGCTATTCTTTCAAATAATTAGTCGATTTGATGGCGACTGTTTTTTTTAATTTTTAATTTTTTTAATTTTTTTACATTTTTTTACATTTCATTTTTTAACACGATATTTTAGAAGAATTGAAATACATTCTACCGTGATTAATAGGGCTAAAAAATAAAAGTCCTGAAATAAAAAAAGGTAGGCTGAGCTGGGCACGCACGGCTGTGCTGTCGGCTTGGCTTCTCTTTTTTGACGTAAGATTAGAGTAATTGATTGCTACCTCTAAACTTACTAAAATTTAATACTTGCACATTGAATAAAAAACCCCCAAAAAAACCTCAAAAATTTTGAAAAACCCCCATGAAATCCCCCAGGAGCTAAAACCCCCAAAAAATCCCCCAAGGATACACAAAAACCCCCAAAATGGGGGAAAACCCCCAACCTGGCAACACTACGAGCAGACAACCATGGAACCAAAATCGCATTTTACAGTAACTGGGCTCTTATAACCAATCGGTTAATTAGGAAAGGTTAGCACCTGCCCAAATTTTAAAATAATACAGGCAACATATTCGAAAACATGTTTGTATGTACCTGATGTATAGTCTATTTCACGAAACCTTGTGCTTTAAAATTCTATTTCAGCGCTAAAGAAAGAAGCTACAAAAAAGGGTTCTCGCAAGCTTGGAGTAATACAGCTTTGCATAGTAAAACTATCAATTGCAATTTAAAGTATTTTGATTAATGCTTCAGTTTAAACCTCTTGTAATCGATCCAAATTGATTCAAAAATAGTGAACCGCTTCTGTAAAAATTTTGATGTGCCTAAAAGTGTTGTAAACTAAAGCTATAGTTGCGAAATGCATTGTAGGCCGCTGTTGTAGCCCGATTCATGCGGACTAAATTTAACAGAAAACCGCAATTATAAATAAAGGAAACAGACTACAAGCCCCTCCCCTCCGAAGTTTGCGAGTATATGTATCTACACAAGATCGAAAAAATCGTAAAGTAAAAAGTCACGTGTCAGAAAGTGGGAGATATGTACATAAGCCCATAACTCGTTACTGTAGAATTTTACCCGATGATCTTTGAAATGATAGCCTCTTGTGTTTAACGGTCGATTTATGACAAGCTGAATGCGCGAATTCCATTCGCATGTTGCATAATCTACTGGAAGAAGAGAATAAATTATGCCGTAAGAAATTTCATTGAAAAACCCTTCCTCCCTATGTAGCAAGAGTTTTCTCTTAATGACCCACAGTAAGTAGAGAACAGATTTACTGTAGCCTCTGAAAAGATTTGCTGAAAAAGCTCTCGGATGAATGAAACGGACTATAGGTACAATATCTCACCAACTACTAATATTATTACATATCAGAAAGCAATTGCCTATTTACTTCATTATTTTATTGACAGGGCGCGATATCATCGTGATTACAGAACGGGCAGTGTAAATCGCAGTATGTAGGTATACTACATATCATGAGCATTAAAGCACCACACCGGGAGCTCGACGAAATTTGCATACAGGAAAGGAACACAAGCAAACGAAGTAGGAGGGGGTCAGAACGAAAATGATTAAAGCAATAAAATAAAAGCAATCAGTAATTTGGAAAACTTTTTTTGTTATTTTAGTTAGGTACATACTAGCGCGAACTCCGAACTGTTCATTAACGAAATGCGTCCGATTTTTTGCTATTCCCCTTGAAATAAAAGCGGATTTCTAAAAAAATTAAACTCCAACTGCATTTTCGTAATCACCTAATGGAATGTAGGCACATTTAGTCCAGAGAAAGCTAACTTCAGAAACAGAAACACAACCAATATCGATAGAACAAAGAATGTCCGTTCGGTCAATTAGCATGAGGTTCTCGGCTTCCGCTTGTAAGCGTTGTTTCATGGGAATTAGCGATATCGTTAGCGAAGTATCTCTTTTCTAAAGTGTCCTTTTTTCTTCTCAAACCGCAGACCAAATACATCGATCCAATAATTATTACAAGCTGACGAACAAACGTTCAATTTAAATATCAAACCGAGTTCATTATAAAAAATAACACAGCAGTCATCAGCAAACGCGGGTTTGGGGGATGTGCATCCCCCAGAAACCGAAATAGCCTTCCCCTAAGAATTCAATTTTTGAAGATTTTTTTGTTTTTTTCGCAATTTTTTGATGCCAATGGATAGTGCTCGATGACAAACGTTAAAAAATGATGTTTTTTCGCCATACCACTATTTTTAAGGCCATTTTAAACCATTGTAAAATCTTGGTGCCGCCCACCTATAGTATGCACCCCCTAGAATTCAATTTTTGAATTTTTTTGTTTTTTTTCGCAATTTTTTGATGCCAATGGATAGGGCTCGATGACAAACGTTAAAAAAGGTGTTTTTTCGCCATACAACCATTTTTGAGACAATTTTTTGACCTTTGAAAAATCTTGCACCCCTCCCCCCAGAATTTTAGTGCTGTCCACCTATAGTCATTAGAGGTAAAAGGAACCCTATGTAAATATGTACATATGAATAACTAAAACTCCGATGAATTTTCAGCGAATCCACAAAAAGCTTAGATCGAAGTATGATGGTTCCCAGCATGTTCAGTGGTAAAGTGGTCAAAAAATACGAGATATAAGTGGCGTTGATCTGATGATTTGTTGGGATAACAGAGCTGCCTGTTTAGTTCACCCGATAACTACAAACATACATGTAACGGTTCGATATTTTGGGCGGGGGTCCCCGGCCATTATTTATTTATTTAGTTTTCTCTTTATTTTCTTTCTTCTTTGTTGCTTCTTCCTTGTAGTTCTTACTATTTAGAGGGGGAAATGACCTCAATTTTTGATTAAAAACGGCCAAAACAACCTAAAAACGGTCGAAAGGTTCATTTTTTCCAAAAATGGGGGAGGGACGACCAACTTTGAGTGGAAGGATCCCCCATCCCCCGAGTTACATGTCTGACTACAAAAAACGTGAGAATCCTAGGAATTAGGGAACTTTAATTCGAAGATTTTCAGGCAACTTTTCATTTTTACAAAAAAATCTTAATTTGAATCCATATTCAGCTATTTGATTATAACAAAGGTTTGGAAGTACAAAAGAGGAATACGAGATTCCAAAAAAAGGCTAATTTATCGCAAAAACAGGTACGATAGGTTCCAGAATGTGAGAGAGAATTTTAAACAAGATAAAGAGCGAGGCTAGAAAAATAAGGCAGTCTCGAAAAAAGTAGGATATTCCCAGAAACAAAACAAGTCTTAAAAGCAAGTAGAACGTTCAAAAAACGATTTATCAGTCTCAAAAGGAGGTAAGTTGGTTTCAAAAAGGGTTCGTCGTCACTCGTCAGCATAATGGTCAGCATCTGAATTCTGAGGGGTCCTATGGGGCCAAGTTGCCACAAAATAGCACCAAAAATTCAATTCTGGAGGGATTATCGATTTTTGGGAGGGTTTCAAATTCTGGGGGTATAAACCCACAAACAGCCCACCACGCCCATGTGTGCTCGTCAGGCTCCAAAACAGATTGGCTGATTTCAAAAAGAGTCGATCAGTCTCAAAAGCGTATCGGCTTGTCCAAGAAGTCTCAAAAACACTTTGCTTGTTTTCAGAAAAAAAGCGAGCCAGGCCCAAACGCAGACTGACTAGTAGAAAGTAAGTCAAATTCATTAATCACGCAATTACCGCTCGACGCTCATATACGTAAGTTTTATTTATTCGGCTGCCTAAATTTTTCACAATGCAAAATAACAAGTTCATTTAAATGATACATTTAGCCCGTCTAGCTTTTGTGTCAAAACGTTGAGCGATAGGCTAACATGGTCTATCGCGAAAAAAGGCATAATTCTAAAAAACGACGAAAATTAATGTGATTCGAAGATTAAAACATTTTTTAAGTTTTTTTCAAGCGATGATACAAATCAACAGTCAATCCTATTTAATTTAGTTCCAGTTTTTCGGCTCAGGGAGAAACAATTGGGCTAAACTGCCACTGAGTTCCTGCACTTCGCACTCAATGACGTCAGATATTGGAAATAGGGAGTTTTTACACGACTAAATCAAGTAAATTCAATTTGATTACTTCTGCAATAAGCATAACTGCTCCAAAGATAAAGACGGCCGTAACGCCGTCTCGAATAACGCGGAAAATTCGATCGCGGCAACCGTAAAACGACATTTTTTATCTTGTTTTTTATTAAATTATGTGAATATTTTGCACGCCTAAACAAAGAATTGCTCAACAATATATATAATTGACAATATAGCTGCACAAGGTCAGGGTCGGCAAGGGTAAAATCCCAGAAGTCCAAAACAATAAATTAAACGTTCACGATTTTTTTGCTGTTTAAACCACAAAAACGGTCAGAATAGCCTATAAAACGTTTTTACAGTCAGTGGTAATATCGCATTTTTAATGCATTGTTAGTCCATTTTGACTGCATTATATCATTTTTAACAGTAAAAAATACAGAAATTGATCAATTTTAGGCGTTTTTCGAGTAAAAGTATATATGAGTAGAGAGAAAATTCTAACATTTTTTGTGCTTTTGACCTCAAAAAAAGATGCAAAAAACCTTTCGTCAGCTCAAAATCGCTGGACAGCATACCCGTAAGAGGGGGTCGATCCCCTTACTCAAAATCAGTCGCCCTCCCATCCCCCTAAGGCCAGGAAATTTTTAACCCCGTGATTTTTGGAAAAAATTGAATTTTTTGGTCGTTCCTAAGGCGTTTTTTGGCCGTTTTTGACTAAAAATTGGAGGTCTTCACCATAGGTGGGCAGCACCGAAATTCTGAGGGGGGGGGAATTTCCAGAGGTCAAAAAATAGTCCTAGAAGTGGATGCATACGTGGGCAGCACCAAAATTCTGGGGGTGCAAGATTTTTCAAAGGTCAAAAAATGGCCGTAAAAATGGTGGTATGGTGAAAAAACACCATTTTTGGACGTTTCTCATCGAGCACTATCCATTGGCATCAAAAAATTGCGAAAAAAAGCAAAAAAAATTTAAAAATTGAATTCTGGGGGGTATTATGATTTCTGGGGGAGGGTATTTGGTTTCTGGGGGGTGCATACCCCCCACGCCCAGGTGTAGTCATATGGCGGAAATTTTTCGACGTTTCTCATCGAGCACTATCCAATGGCATCAAAAAAATCGTTAAAAAAGCAAAAAAAATTTCAAAATTTGAATTCTGGAGGGGGTATTTTGATTTCTGGGGGGTATTTCAACTTCTGGGGGTACATACACCTCCCCCAAACCCCCCCCACGCCCATGTGTGGTCTTCACCCCCTGAAAATGGCCGAGACCCACCCCAATTTCTAACCATTACATGTATGCGGGACAGTACCTTTCTGACTGACCCTTCAGCGGAGGTAATACCCCCTTCACCCCCAATGTGCATGTATGATTGACAAGAATTACAGCAATTTGCTAACCAAATTCTGCTTAAACCTGATCAGATGTCTGTATATACCAAGTGATAACATGAAAATTTTAACTTGATCATTTTGCACATGCTACATTATTATTCAAATGAAGAATGAGAAATAAAAAATTAATGCAAAAATGTCTACAATTGAAGGTGTGGAATAACATGTACTAATAATATGTGTGTATCATAGCGCAGCCTTGTAAACTAAAGAATAGATAATGCGTACACTAAAACATGCACAGCAAAGGAATTCTGGTGTGGAATGTGAAAAACATTTTTCTAAAGTTTTCTGGACTCAAAAACGATGGATATATGCATCAAAAACATCATTTCTTGGCGCTTAGGGACAATGCTTCATCTTTCTAAAACGTAAAAACATTTTAAAAAATTTGATAAAATACAACAAATTCGAATAAATTGAAAATAATACATATAATCACGTGCATGTCTGAACCTAAGCATGTTCATAATAGATAACATAGACAGTTCGTTTTCAGCAGCCCGTATGTACGTACGAGTATTTAAGCGTACATATACATATATATGTATAGCAAGCATACTGAGATAAACCCGAGTAAGGTACCCAGTGTTTTTTTTGTACAAGGTCCGTTTGTACATGTACAAAGACGGTCCCCAAGTCTTTGTACATTTTTCACACACAAATTTCCGGGTACTATAATATGGTACAGTAGCGATTTTAGTGTAATAAAAACAGAGTTGTTCGATTTTTGGTAGTGTATTTTAGCTAATTTCTGTGACTCTAAGGGCAAAAATCACTAAGAATCGTCTTAAAACGGCGCGAAGCGCCAAAAATTTGACATTCTACCTTTTGAAATGCAATTTCGGCCATTACAAAGATATATAGAACACTAAATTACTCGTTTCAGACGCGAAGCACCGAAAATTTTTGCGAATTTTAGGCCTTTTTTGAAATTAATATCTTCCCAAAAATCTTTGTACATGTAAAAAGACGGTCCCGAAAAGTCTTTGTGCATCGGGAAAAATCTTTGCCGAGTACAAAAAAAGACTGCAGGTACCCAATCCGAAGTTAGCGCATTCCATACCATAAAACTTTAGTTGAAGGACTTTTCAATTTTTTTCATTTTAATAATTTGTAATAAAAAATTAAGCTTATTTTAGAGAGCAAATCAAATACCGAGAAATTATTTGGTTTTCCAATTTGTCAGTCAAAAATTAGAAGCATAATCCTACGTCTCCAAAAGTGATGTAAACTGAACATTAAATTGTTATACAAGAGATCAATAATTTATTCGCCAGTACAAAACACAATATCAAATAAAGCGGTTTTCAGTATAACAAGATTTCGAAACTTACGTAACAATCTGCATCACATGTACGTGGCCAACGAAGTTTCAGAGCCGAAAAATCACTGCAACCAGCGTTTCCACAACAACGAAACTAAATAAAAACTCAACGTTTCGAACGCCTTGAATTCGAATTTGTTACATTTTTACCCGATGCTAAAATTATGCTTGAATTTTATAGTAGTAAAACGCTTCAATTGACAAGACCAGACAAGTAACAGCTCAAAATTTTCGGACGGATTAGTCAGCCATCTTCAAGGGGTGAATGACCAACAATTTTCGGACAAAAATGGAAAAAACCGCGAAAAATGGCCAGAAAACGCAAGTTTTTGTCAAAAATGAGTGGGCAGCATACATGATCTTGGGGGTGTGGAGGGGGAGGTTTTCACCCCCCCCAGGAAAATTTTTCACCCCCCCGGAAAATTTTTCACCCCCCCTCCGCCCAGAATCGGCGATTTTTCGAAAGTTCCCAGAGATTTTTCTGAAAATTTGTAGACAACATGCTTTTCAAGCGTTTTTAGCTACCTATTTGCTCAAAAGTGCCAAATTTTCGGCGCTTCGCGCCATTATACTCATGTTTTGACTATATTTTGCTCGAATTAATCGACTTCTTTCAATTTGTTTTTGAAATTGTTTGTTTTCATGCGCTAGAAAGATAGAGCATCGTTAGAAACGCTGAAAAACTATGTTTTTGACGCGTACCAACCATTTGGGGCCTAAAAAAGGCACTTTATGATATCAGCTCAACTCACAATCACCATGCTGTGCATGTATGGTGGACAGTAACAATTTTCAAGCTCTGGGGGGACAAGGGAACGAACGACTTTAGTCGCCCTCTGTGACTTCCATAGGATACAGTACATTTTTTCAAAGCCAAAGAGAACACAATTAAAAATGAAGTGAAAACATTTTGTTCAATTCTTTTCCATTCTTGATTTGCTCACAATATTTTCTTTCATTTTTGTTATATTGACAAATATGTATCAACAGGATTAGAGATTTCACCATCAGAAGTCGGTCTTTCCTCTTTCCACCAATGGTTGAAATTATTTGCTCCCCATTTTCAACAAAATGTTGCGTTTTAGACCATCAGAGCGTGAGTAATATGAAATTCCAAATACGTATACCTAATAAAATAATGAAATGCTCCGCATAGATAAAAAGCTATAAACAATTAACGAATTCTATATCTAAAAAACTGCAGGATTACCCCAAGATTCGTGAAGATTATCGAAATTTCTGACGAATTTTCGGACGGAATACAAAATTGATCCTTTTTTACTTAAAAATTGGTAGAAAAGTCCAGCTTTACACTATAAATAAGTAATGAAAAAGGGCGAAAGAATATATACAGGAAAAATTTGGAGCCAAAATCTTTGTCAATGTCAAGATTGTACAGGCAATAATTCCGCATTCTAATAGAACCATACCAAATGCACCACCGTGAAATTTGGCCATTATCATCTTATGTTGCTATCCAGTCAATATGCGCGTAAAGAAAGTACGAGTATATGAGATGCTGCACAAATGAATTTATGATCTAATTTAAAATTTTGAAAATGACTGAAAAATTTGAAAAAACGAATTTATAAATTAACCTTACTCCAGCTTGCAGCGAATCAAGCACCTCATGTATAATGCCAGCGCCTTGATAATAATGTTGCACCATGTAATCAAGCGTTACGGCCAACTCATTTTCAATCTTAAACATGTTTGACTAAATTACAAAAAATGGGTAAGTCAATAGGTCAATTCACTTATGCGAATAACACTTTACAAAAAGCTGCCAATAATAACAAAATTAACTAAATAAGTCAAACAAAATCAAACAATAAAATTATATTGTTTAAGCAAACATGTACATTATGTATGTTGTTTGTTGGCATAAATGATGAAGTAGGGGGTGGCTAAAGGGGGTAAAATTTAGAAATGAAATGGTAGTCATAGCATGCATTTTTCACAGCGTAAAATGCCATTTCAACCTTTCTCAGTCTTTCAAAATGTAGCTTCAGTCAAAATATGAGAACTGCACTGAACTCTATTTCAAACTCTAATTCATCGAATAAAATGCTCGTTTTTGGCCATGCTCGATACTAAAGGTGCTCAATCGATGACTGAAATATACAAACTCGTAGAAAAATTAACAAGTATTCTTGAAATAAACCGAACAAGTTGATTGAAAATTTTGGTATAAAAATTGGGAAATTTTTAAGCACCACCTTGCTTCTCCTAAAATTGCCCGACAGTACCACGGTTTTTTTCGTATTGGGAAAAGTTTTTCTCGATGTACAAAGACTTTTCAGGACCATCTTTGTACATGTAAAAAGATTTTTGGGAAGACAAAAACTGTAAAAAGGTGTGAAATTCCAAAAAATTTCGCGCCGAAATGAGTAACTGTTTGTCCTATATATCTTTAAAATGGCAGAATTTGCATTTAGAATGGAAAAATGTCAAATTTTGGCGTTCCGCCGTTTGAGACAATTTTTAATAATTTTTGGCGACAGAAACCCAGAAATTCGCTAAAATACTCTACCAACGGTCGAAAATCCCTTTTTACCACACTAAAATCGCTACTGTACCATATTAGAGTACACAAAAATTTGCATGCACAAAATGTAAAAAGACTTTTGGGGACCATCTTTGTGCATGTACAAATGGACCTTGTACAAAAAAACGCTGGACAGTACATATGTATACCTGGTTTTTATAAATTTCAGGGAGGGGTAAAAGTACCCTCTTACTTCTTTCTAAGCTCGTGTGTGATTATCGATATTATCATTTCTATTTAGGTGTGTATCGCATCATTCTTACAAGGCTGTGATTTCTGCTTGCTCACAAGGGAGGTCAAAGAAATCTTATTCGACATATTTTATAGCAAATAGTTTGAGTTTGTTGAAGCATTTTAATCGCATGCATTATCTACGAGCATGATGCGTACTTCTTTGAGCCATACGTGTTGATAGAAAGATGTGCATTTATCAGGATATACAAAAGAGACAGAATGGGTATGCATGAATAATAAATTTATGTAATAAATGCAATAAATAAAGATAAATAGTAATTAATGTAATGAATGCAACAAATAAACAAACAAATAAATAATAATTTGATAAACATAATAAATGTCAATATTTAGTAAAAAATTACAAATTCATACCAAATGTCTAGCAGACGAAAGTGACTTACCGAATCTCTCTTGACGTACCAAAATATCGCCACAGTAAATTGCAATAAGAACAGAATGAATGTTGAAGAAAGGCTCTACAAAAAAGTCATAGTCAACAGCTATTCATAATGTACGTAGTTATTAAGTAAGCACTAAGCACTTTGTATTAAAGGTTCCAAGTACGACTTAAGAGAATGTTAAATATTTAGATAAAATAGGAAATCATAAAAATACTAAAAGCCTGTAATTAAAACACATTGAAATATCAAAAATCAAAGCATAAATGCAACCTTACTAACAACTCCATCTCTTACCGCACAAATCATGCAGATATTGCTCCTTATAACACCGCAGCATCCCGTCAGGGCTATCACTATAGAAGAAGCACTCAAAATTATGAGAAAGTAAACGCTTTTATACAACGAGGGAACTGTGTACTGTTCCTCGACAACTTGGCGATACGCTTCGCCAAGAAACCTGCCGAAAGTCGGATCGGATTTCAGGAACACACCGAGTACCAGGAAACCGAAATTCACTGTCTGAAAATAATTAGAACATTTTGAGAAAGTTACACTAATTATATCGCAAACGTTTTTACCAGAATCCTTTTAAATAAAGCGTAAAAAAATTAATTAGATACAAATGATAATATTGTTGCATGCATACATTATCATGGGTAAAATGAACATGATTACTAATTACGCGTGTACATCTGACTGATTTGCTAGACATCGAGTAGCGAAACAAAATTGTTTGAAAATTGTAAGATTTTGCACAATTAAATGCTTATTTATATTGCTATTTTTTTAAATTGAACCCAATTTCTGCAGACCAGTTGATCCGCTTATCGGAAGAAAAAATGCTGTAATAAATAAAAGCTAATAATCTTCAGCAGAGCGCTTAAATTTCTATTTCCTCGCACGACTTTGATAATACGGCTAATACGCTGACTGAATGAATCGCTGAAGTTAGAAACAAGTCTACCTTTTCTACAGAAACAGTCCAACTATCAAATTAAGCTATTTGAATTCGTAATTATTCTTAATTATACCATGTTGCCTAGATTGATTTCAGAAGAAAAATTGAGATTCTTGCAAATAATTACAAATCTTTTGGCCCGGGCCCGGGCATCAGAACAGAATATCCCTAACAATTAGCACATTGTTAATGTGTATGCATGTCGCTTTTTACAACAATACAACAAAAAACTTTTACATTTTCAGGCGATTTTGACTCAACTCCAGGTAATCTAAGGATAAACACGGCAGAAAACTATTAATCCGGTAATTTAGAATCACTGCCATGCCTACTACTTTTGTTCTGAAAAATGATGCATAACATGGAATACATATGCAGATTCACTTATAAATAACCTTAAAATAGTCTTTACAGTGCTCGTCTGTCTTGCACCTCAGCGAAGTCAATACCCTCACTCTACTGTGTACGCATACTTCATACATGCACGCAGTCAAAAGTTCTTGGAGGAAAGTAAAGCCACTTTCGTTGGGAAGAAGGAAAAGAAGGGGGCAGGCAGGAGGGACGAGCACTTTTGTAATTTAATGTCAAATTTTGATACCTAATTTGTTGTATTTTATTTTCTGTAAACATTTGTGATTAAATGTGCATAAAATAAATAGCAATAAGGAGTGATAGAATTACCTGTAAGATCAAATGTATACAGAATAATAGAAGAAAAGCGCCTGGGTGAATGCGTTGAACTGTATACTGCTCGAAAAATAAGTAACGTACTTGAACTCAAACTGTTAGACGTCAATTGACGCTTTTTCATGATTCGAGCAATAGGCTTTAGTCCAAAAATAGTTTAAGGGAGGTATGCTTTTCAAAATTCTTGGTAGGGGGATACCCCCTCATACCCCTCTAAGTGTGCTTGTGTGGCATGCTTGCTTTTTGGTTGAACTACTTTGCTTACCAATATGAGAAGAATCGCACCGAAAATCGAAAACCGAACGCATGGGATCCAATTAAAATTTCTTACACTAATTTTGTCCTCCTTGACCGTGTTTAGTCTGTCCGCACGAGCAATGCTGGAAGCAGGCTTTTCGAATATGACGTTCCGAAGTTCCATGTTTTAACTCGTAAAGGAAAAATGGAATACAACATGGCAAAGAAAGCAGCAAGAACAAAATTCTGATCAAAAGTTACAAAAAGAGGAAAAATAGATTATTAGCCTGTTATTATTATTATTATTATTATTATTGTTATTATTATTATTATTATTATTATTATTATTATTATTATTATTATTATTATTATTATTATTATTATTATTATCATTATTATTATTATTATTAATATTATTATTATTAAAGAATCGGCTCCACGTCGCGGCGATAACGGAATCCCAGAACCCGTGTTTGTTTAGCACGATCCCCATTAGCAATGGTGCTAATAAAAATTTTTTTCCATTAGCACGGGAGGGCATACATTAGCACGCTAGTTTTTTACCTGTATAATAGCTATGGTGTCATTGATGCAAGTCCTTTTCTTTTGCAATACAGCTATTTTTGCCAGTACAACTAGATTTGTGTACCTAAATTGGAAAATTCATGCTAAATCTCAATTATTGTCTTCCTAAAGCTCAATAGATAAAGGAAACTAGCACCTTTCTATCTAATACAATATCACAAAGATTATGCCATTGCCAGATACTAATTTAATCTTACAACAGACGCCACTGCGCTTTTTGGAGCACGTCGTGCTAAAGCCAAAATTTTCATTAGCACGGGGCAACTTTCATTAGCGTGGTGCTAAAAAAACCGTGCGGTGAAAATATCATGTTTTAAAATAAGCTGAATCAGCGTCAAAAATATGTAAATGGAACGCCGAAAATTTTGAAAATTTCGTGATTAAAAAGACATTGAAGATCTATATTTAAGGAAAGAATTTTTAGATTTTTATTTCATTTCTTGATATATTTCATTTGCAGGCCGAGCAAATGAGCGCCAAAATTTGTTTGCATGACCAGTTTTTCATTTGCATTGGACAAAAAAGGCCGTGTGAGGCTCCATGTGAGCACTAATAAATAAGAGATTGCCTGTGTTTGTGGATTCCATCTCGCACATTCCCCTTCATTGAACTATTTTTCCTTAATATTTGAACGCTTTCATACATGATCTTGGGGAAGGTTTGGGGGGGTGTTTCACCCCCGCAGAATCATTTTTCACCCCCCGCAAAAAAATTTTTCACCCTTCCCAGAATTGGCGATTTTTCAAAAGTTTCCTGAACTTACCTGAAAATTGGTAGAAAAAGTGTCTTTTTAAGGGTTTTTGGCTATCTATTTGCTCAAAATCGCCGAATTTTCGACGCTTCGCGCCATATATTCATGTTTTAAGCGATATATTGGTCAATTTATTCGACTTTTTTCGAAATTGTTTTCATGATTTCATGCTCTAGAAGGATAGAGTATCGTCAGAAACGCCAAAAAACAATGTTTTTTAACGCGTACCGGCCATTTTTGGGCCCGAAAGAGGCACTTTAGGTTTTAACCCCCCCCCAGAATTCCCATACTGTGCATGTATGAACGCTGTCAAAGTTTTCCAGCGGATAAAATTCTTTGAAGAATGTCAACTTTGATGGCAACTTGTTATAAATGCTATTGTCAATATTTTCAGTCGATTTGCTTCCAATCTATTAACTTCTAAAAGCATAGGCGTAGCCGGGATTTTCGCCAGGTGGGTAATCCAAAATTTCTTTATCCTGAAAAAACATACGGGGTCGTTAAATAACCTGTTTTTTGGGCTTCAGCACATTGTCCTGCACTATTTCAGCAATAAAAAATTAATTTTTTTCGAAATTTTTTACGCTTTTGACGGAAAAAATGCTTAGACGATACAAACTGCCAAAAGATAGAAGGAATCGGCGCGAAGCGCCGAATTTTTCGATTTTAAGTCAAAGAACAGCATAATGCAACCATATTGCTTAGTTCTTGAACATGTCAAAATTTTCCTCATGGGAAAATTCCCTCTCCCCCCTTCCCCCTGGCTACGCAAATGTCTAAAAGTATAGGACGCTGAGGTTGTAGTTCAGAGCGATCTAAAATCGCAAAAATTTATCTTATTTAGCGCCAATGCCGCAGTTTACTTTTATTTCTATAATAAAATTAAATCTGATTTTCGGGTGTGAAGTTGAAAATCTATTTTGACGCCTAAAACTTCATAAATTTATATTTTGTGGCTTTTTAAGAAGTTTGTTGTGTTATTATGACTCAATAAAAGCTGCTCTAAATTCTAAGGTTTTTTTCGGGTCGGATAGACCCCTGACCTGTGCGGGTTGCGGGCTGGCTGGTCCTCCGATTCTTACGAGTCGTTTCCGTTCAGAAATGCTAACCCGATTTTCATCTCTACCCCAGACCTCACAGCCCCGGGAGAGAGGGCATCCCTTTCGGAAAGTGCTGCTTTGTGGTCGCACAAATTTCTCCTTTTAAATTCATCCTTTGGTCCCCTCTTGTTTTTAAAAAATTTTGGTCGTGTGCCCCCCCCCCCGAAACAAAATTCTGGATACGGGTCTTCTAGGTACTAATACTATACTAATACTTTATTCGTAAAAAAGAACACAAGGGTAAAACAAAGTCGCAAGGAAAATAAAATAGCATAGTGTAAAATGCGAAATGTCCTGGGCACACAGGCAAAATAGATTGCGCTCACGTGTGCCCCATCAAAAATTTCCCGAAATCAACCTTTTTCAAATTTCTCTTAATGTCTCAACATTTGGAAAACTTCGAATATATTGTGGAAGATCGTTCCAAATTCTAGCTGATCTAGTAGCAAAACAATACTTTTTACAATCAAGTCAAAATTTTTCTAGATAGATCTGATTTGCAAATGCATTTCTAGTACGCGATTGACCATAAAACTTATAAAAATCTTCAGAAGGCAAGAGATTATTGTGAATAATATTACACGTAACAAAACAATTCAATCAAAATAAATTCTACGGAGTTCCAGCCTCGTAAAGAGTTCAAAAGCGAAGGAAAAATAAGACGACTACCAGGTGGTGGCTGGCGTCCGAAGCAGTGAACGACCGAAGCTCCTAAATTTTGCTTCGGCCGAAGCCGAAGCTTCGGCCAGCTCTTGTTTTGGCTTCGGCCGAAGGCCGAATCTGTATAAATTCTTTAGTCTAATTCTGATTATAGTCTGTTTCATTTATTCGAGAGCTTTTTAGTCAATTCTTTTAAGGGCTAAAGTAAGCTAAACAAGACGAATTGCTGTACTTCAGTAGATCAGCTCAATGAGGGCGAGTGGCTAGAATTCTTCCATTTTTAATGCACTAATACGCCCAAATAAATTTGATTTAGGCATTTAATCAGTGCTGGGACATACTACAGTAAGTGCGCTAAACAAAAAGCTATCGGCTGGAATCGAACCCGGGTTGCTTCGACTACAAGCAAGAGGTTTTACCACTGAGCGGAAGTTCGCAGCGTTTCTTAGCATCTTAGTCAATTGTGTTTAAAGTGTCGACTCAGGATAAGATGAATAAGCGATTTTTGTCAGTAAGTTAATTGATCTGCTGGAAGATGAGAATAAATTATGCCGCAAAAATGTTATTGAAAAACCCTTCTTCGCTACGTAGCTAAAGTGAGATCTAGCGACTCACAGTAGCTTCGGCCTTCGGCCGAAGCAACAAAACACCCCAGCTTCGGCCGAAGCCGAAGCTTCGGTCGTTCCCTGGGCCGAGCATACAATAAGGTTAAGACTAATCGAGAGAAAAATTCGCAACACATGAGAAACCCTGGTTTATACAGTAACAATATTTAATATTATATTGCGTAAAATATTCAGCTTACAATAATTTCCAAGTTCGTCTTCTACACAACATGTGAAGATATTTACTTTGAATCTTTCAAGCTGTTTTTGAATTCAGATGAGCAATCCATGGTTCAAAACAATAGCCTTTAGATAAAGTGTTTTCCATAATATCGTTCACAATAGACAATGGGAACTAAATTTTACACAACATGTGAAGATATTTACTTTGAATCTTCCAAGCTGTTTATGAATTCAGATGAGCAATCCATGGTTCAGAACAATAGCCTTTAGATAAAGTGTTTCCCATAATATCGTTCACAATAGACAATGGGAACTACATTTTACTATCGCACGCGTTGAAACTTGTAGGTAGGTACTACGTTTTATAAGATAGGTAGGTAGGTAAGCGTGTACACCTAAATACGCAGAGGCATGCTCGTCGTGGAACCTAAAGGGTTAGCACGTTTTGCATTTCTCGTCTTTACTAAATCGTGTTCATTTGCCAATCAATTATAGTAAACTATTTTGCTTCTGATTGAAAAATGCAGAGCTTGGTCATAGCTTGCCAAAAAATTATTGTACATGCTGTTATTCTGCTCCTGGCAAAGAGAAATAGAAAAGACAATAATAGTGAAGCCAGAGATGACCTATATCGTCTTTGCAATTTTCTTGATCCAGGAGCAAAATTAAATCGCATGTAATACATTTTTGAAAGCTTATATTGTGCTCTACATTTCTAAATCAAAATCAGGGAGCAGATAAATGCTATTTAATGAAAGACGATTCGTTCTTTGTGCCAGTCCTTGGTCTTACCCCAAAAGGGAAAGCTTTCTGGGAAATCTGAGGCAAAATAAAAGCTAAGAATATGCAGATGGAAATCTAAAATTTTCTTTAAATCCTTCAAAGACCAAAAACTGTAGAATAACAGTTTTAACGTTTGGGTATTTAAACCAGTTGCTGAGCTCATTTCGGTCCGAAAAATCCTACTAACGAATAACGATCCCACAGATCACCCACGCTCTGCATCTATGCCCATAAGGTTTTTGAAACAGACCATATCTACCTACACACGTTGCAGGTATGTTAATTGCTATATATGTAACTACGACAGTTACACCCACACCAGGGCGTGGGGTATGCACCCCCCAGAAACCAAAATACCCCCCAGAAATCAAAATACCCCCCCCCAGAATTCAATTTTTTGAAAATTTTTTCGCTTTTTTTCGCAATTTTTTGATGCCCATGGATAGTGCTTGATGAGAAACGTCGAAAAATGGTGTTTTTATCACCATACCACCATTTTTAAGGCCATTTTTTGACCTTCAAAAAAATCTTGCACCCCCTAGAAATTTCTTGCTGCCCACGTATGGTTACACCGTACGAACATTATATCGAACAATTTATTATTACCATCGCGGAAGCAAATCGATTATGACTTTACATCATTATGGCATCCCATAACTAGTCGAGTAACCATCCTAGGTGATGCGCTAGCTCGAGGTTATGCCTTCAGTTCCCATTTTAATCCCATCTGTAACGGGGGCGCCGCCTCCCACCGTTACGTGAGCAAAATTTTACCCGCACCGGTTTCCCGGATCTTCCGCTCTGATTCGCGTGTGTTACTAATCGACTACTCGGGCTCTTGCCCACAACTGCGCAAAGTATTAAGTAATATTGAGAAACAATGAAACATCAACGTCACGGGTTCAACTTCAAAGTAGGCATTTCTAGCCGTGTAGTAGCACTCCTGCTACACTCCTCCCCTCTTAGGAGAAAGCGTAAGCGCAGACAACTTCAGAGAACGAACTCTGGGACCTCCAATATGTAACGGGGCGGCGCCTCCCACCGTTACGTGAGCAAAATTTTACCCGCACCGGTTTCCCGGATCTTCCGCTCTGATTCGCGTGTGTAGTACTAATCGACCACTCGGGCTCTTGCTCACAACTGCGCAAAGTATTAAGTAATATCGAGAAACAATGAAACATCTACGTCACGGGTTAAACTTCAAAGTAGGCATTTCTAGCCGTGTAGTAGCGCTCCTGCTACACATCTTTCAATTCAAAATTCCATTAGGTACTTGTCCGGTAAATCAGAGTTATGTATGCGTTAAGATCAGTGAATTACTTATTTGAATTACTGCTGTAAATATTTGATCTTATGACTTGGTTAAAAGTTAATTCAGTCTTTCTTTAATTTGTTTTGGATGATGACTAGACATCATGAACTGTAATTAATCATGTGTAGGTAGTTGGTCGGAGCCGAGGTGGCAGTCGCGTGCGTTACCGCGTCGGAACGCTTTTATTTTAGCATTATTAAAACTGGAAAAATAACTTCCCATTGATAACATATATCGAGGGAAGGTCGGGCCGCGACGAAGATAAATATTTTATTTCATTCCGACTGAATTTGGAAGGTAAACAATTTTATGTCTTATCTTATTCTCTTATCTCTTTCTCAACCCTAAAATAGCTAAAATACTATTTAATCTTTTTATGATGACTGTCCAGATTGGAGCTCGCTGTTGTTTGATTCAAAATTTAGAGTGCTACACAAATTAGGAACCAAAACATTTCGAAACTGGTTGACATTGGAAAACAAGTTAAATTATCAATTTGAGATTGGTTTGAGATAGGTCAACTGACCTCGCGAGCATTCCGGGCTTAGGTAGGTACTCAGAGCTAGGACATTAGGCGTAGCTGCTGAGACTCCCGACGAAAAGCGGTCAGCAACATTAGGACTGAGGGAGTCGAAGCCATAGGTCATTAAGGGCCGTTGGCTTTAGTGTCGCCCTGCGAACTTGCAGAACCTGGCCAGCGCTAAGAGCAGCGTAGGTACCTAAGTATAATTCCCGAAGGCAAATACTAGGGAGTGTCCGTGTCGATTTTAGTAGACAACGGGCCCCTGTACTTACATATAGACATCTTTATTTTAAATCGTGACAATCTCATCAGGTTATACGTACACATCTGTTTCAAAATTCTTTTGGATTTTTTTCCAGTAAGGTGACTCAGAGGCATCAATAATTCAGCCATTAGCGTACATACAGCGACAGCTTCCAGACCCACCTATGTATCATGTCAAAATGGCATCCTTTTCTTAATTGCCCAGCGGCAAAACGCTCTTTCGAAAGATACCGAGTTCAATTCAAGCGGCTTGATTTTTTCCTGCGCAATACAACGCTTACTTACATTAAGATTTCCTAAAATCAAAAATAGCCCAGTGTACGAAATATCAGTTTTTAGGAGCCAAATACAATTCAAGGCGACCAGCCAACCAAATGACGAGAGTCGGGTACGAAAAGAGACCCTACGTCGATTAAATGAATTCTTGATGCTTTCAAATCACCTTACTAAAAAAGTCAAAATAATTTTGAAACCGACCGTACACGGCATCAAAGAGAAATAATAGTTAGGTACGTATGTACCTATCATAGAAACTCCCCACTGCAGCATGCTAGTAAACAAATAAATATCAAACTAAAAAATGATCACAACGGTTCGTAGTAAGGACAGCTATCGTTATCGGGATGTTCCTTAGTACAGGTAATAGTTGGCTGCAAATAGCTCGTTTCCCAAGAACCAGAATTTCGAAAATTACACAAATTGGCTAATGTACACGGTATAACTTCCAGTCGCTCAAATTGATACAACAACCCGCGAGCCTACAAGCAACATACGACGAAATTTTTTCAACACAGAGAAAGTAGGTTTCTACCACAACTGGGCGTAGGGGTTTGGGGGTATGCAACCATACGTGGGCAGCAAGAAAATTCTGGGGGGGTGCGAGATTTTTTTGAAGGTCAAAAAATGGCCTTAAAAATGGTGGTATGGCGATAAAAACACCATTTTTCGACGTTTCTCATCAAGCACTATCCATTGGCATCAAAAAATTGCGAAAAAAACGAAAAAAATTTTCAAAAATTGAATTCTGGGGGGGGGGTATTTTGATTTCTGGGGGGTATTTTGGTTTCGGGGGGTGCATACTCCCCACGCCCAGGTGTGTAATGCAACCCCCCCCCCCGAGAACCCAAAATACCCCCAGAAAGCAAAATACCCCCAGAATTCAATTTTTGAAATTTTTTTTGTTTTTTTCGCAATTTTTTATGACAATGGATAGTGCCTGATGAGAAACGTCGAAAAATGGTGTTTAAGGCCATTTTCTGACCTTTTAAACATCTCGCACCCCCCAGAATTTTCTTGCTGCCCACGTATGATTCCTACATTAAGTGGTTAAAAAATCTCAAAAGACATGCCCAAGCTTATATTTGAAACAGTCGATTTGGATGTAAAGCAAAGCGCAAAATTAAATTTTTTATCACAAATTTATAAAAAGTAATGTTAAGACCCAGCTGGGCTCAATTTTTGGGTCCTGAAATTATCAAATAAGTCAATTCATGCACCAAAGTGTTTGTTCTCGCAGTTATACTTTGTCCTTAGATGGTCGTTTTCTTGCAAACTCTAAAATTCAAAGGAAGCAAGATTAATTTTTGTAAATTTTTAAGAAAACATTCATTTTAAGGTATTACGACACTCTTTAGGCAGAATCTTCACCTACGCGTATTTGAACTTAAAAACCAAGCAAGCTCAGAGAGTAGCCGTCTCAAAAAATATTTCCCCAAAAAGTGAAAATGATGTTTCGTTCAGTTATTAAGGCAAAACGACTACGAATGAAAAAAGTTCCGAAAAAGTGATAGAAACAATAAACGGTGAAAAATGTAAATTTTATGCGTTTCTGACATTTACAGCAGCTTCTTACATTGTTGCGGCACGATTGTAGTAAAAGCTCATCCTTTTCTGACTATAATAAACAAAGAATTGCATCCGTATAATGTATTTTTTTACAAAGACGTTCGTCCACATAATTCGTTATGGCGAACAGACATGCACAACATGGGAATTCTAGGGGGGGGAAGTGGAAATCTCAAAGTGCCTTTTTTGGCCCAAAAAATGATGGATACGCGTTAAAAACATCGTTTTTCGGCGTTTCTAACGATGCTCTTCTTTTCTACAGCACAGAAACATGAAAAAATTTCAAGGAATAGAGCAAACTGAGTGAAATTATAGTCAAAACATGAGTATATGGCGAGAAGGGCCGAAAATTTGACACTTTTGAGCAAATATATAGCTAAAAACACATCTAAAGCATCTTTTCTACGAGTTTTCAGGATATTTTTGGAAACTTTTGAAAAATTGCGAATTCTGAGGGCGTTAAAAAAATTTCTGGGGGGAGGTGAAAATTTTGCTGGGGATTGAACCCCCCCCGGATCATGTATGGCGGCGAATCCAAGATTTTCGGCAAGGGATGGTAACACCTAATGCTCAAAAACTCGTTAATTGGTCCTCAGATGAAAAAGCCTAAATCATGGTGGCAAAAGCTTATTATCATTTCGATGCGAAATAAAGCGCCTGACAGGACGTATTTAATTGCCGTTGGCACAATATGGATGAAAATACGAAAAATAAATATTTTAAGATAATTTTTCGTCGTCACTTAGCACAATTTTGCAAAGTTTCTCGATATTTATGCCAGTTATAATGCTCGGAAGCCTTATTCAAACACCATGAATATAGGTGTTTGAACCCACAAGATTTTACGCTTAGTGCGAAAATCTCTGTAGAAAAGTCATAATGATTTCGACAGATATATTCCAATTATTTTAATAGCAAAAGATACGACGCTTCATTCAAAATTCTTCAGAATGTATCTTTTTTCTTGCCCCAAATGTAATAATGCGGGAAAATAGAAATAAGTTCAGTCATTTCTAGTCTTCGTCGAGGCAATATTCGAATTTCCAGGTGCCGAATATGTCTCACTATTCACAAGTGGCGAATCCAGAATTTTCTGACAGGGGGCGGAGCGGAACCCTAAATTTTTCTTATAATGTAAACATTGTCCAAAAATCCGTCCATTACGCTTAAATTAGCGGTTTATTCGTCATCTTTAGATAGACAGATTCATTTGTGATCCGAAATGTCTCTTGATAGACAAAATCATTTGTGATGCGAAAAACAGTTTAAAATTTTCGAAAATTTTTCTACAAAAAACGCGCGAAATCAGTGCAAAAATCGGCAAAAAGCATCGAAAAAATACTCGAGAAATTATTATAAGCAATACACAATGCTTGTTCTGTTCTCAAACTACCCTTTTGACGTAAAAATAAGGTTTTTAGAGTGATAAGAAAGTCAGTAAATGCCATTGATGAGTACTACCTTGCGCAAAGCGCTGGAAAAATTTGAAAATCAGGATAAAAAATGGCTAAAATCATCGGAAAATACACATTCTCTATTGCGCCCAAATGGCCACAGAAAAATCGCAAAATGATAACAAATTTTTCAGAATTTGTTATCATTTGCGGGGTTTTTTGAATTCTTAGTTATAACCCCGAATCTCCCACGCTCATCTGGGGGTACTCGTTTATTTATGCGCGCGCGCGCACACACACACACACACACACACACACACACACACACACACACACACGATGAAATTAAAATTTATGGAATAATTTTTAATAAGACAGGTTTTGCAGAAAATTCTAATTTTAAAAGTGTTGAAAGCGTTTTGCATAAGTTGATTAAGTCAACACCGCATTGTGAATTCTCTTTAGAGTCTAAAGCAAATTTTATCGATACATATTGTTTTTCAAAAATGTGGTACATCGCAACATTTATTCGACCACCAGATAAGATAATTAAATTAGCGAATAAAGCGGTTCAAAAGTTTTTATGGTACCCTGCACGTAAGCCAAAAATTAAACGTGAGATAATTCAAAATTCTGCGAAATCAGGAGGAATTGGTATAGAAAATATAGAGAAAAAGTCGATGCTATGAGACTTATGTTTTTATTTAAGTTACATAAGCTCGGAAAATCAAATTTGATACGATTATTTTATGCTAAAATACATGCAATTGAAATTAATGGATTCAGTGTGTTTGGAATTCAAAAATTTTACGCCTTATTTTAAGGAACTTTTATACGTGGAAGAAAAATATCATTTTTCATATAATCAGACTCATTTTAATTTAGAAGGTTCGATTTATGATTTAAACAAAATTTCAACAAAGTTCATTTATTCAAATATTATTTAAAAATCTTTTTATTTAGCAATTAAAAAGCTTTTGATAAATGGAATAATTTTTTAGGATATGAAATTGATTTTGTTTCTTACTCTAAGCTGAATTTTCCAAGAGAAATTAAAGGATATGCTAAAGATATACATTTTTGTTTTTTAAATAATGCATTACAAACTCGTGACCGATTAAGTCGATGGAGAAATGTTACATCTTCTTGTAAGTATTGTTTATTTATTGGGTGGAATTTTACTGAAACAAATGTTCATGCCTTATTAGATTGCGAACGTCCTCAAATGTTTTGGCAAAAATTTTCTGGTATTTTGATGCGAAATAATTTACCAGTTTGTGTAGAAAATAAAGTTTTTGGGTATATCATATCAGATAATTTATCAGAAAAATGTTTAAATATCCTTATACAATTAGCGCATACTTGTATTTAGTTGACAAGAAATGATTTAGAAAAGAATGACAAATTAGTTGATATTTGGAGATATTTTGTTACAATAATAAAGAATTATTTTCACTGGTATTATTTTCATTATTTTCATCGTAATGATATTACAGCTAAAATTAAAGATTTGTTGCTCAATGAAATATATAAAAATGCTATTTAGTGACTATGTTGTGCTTTTACTAACCCTTGCAGCGTTTATTGTATTACTGTATATAATTTTTGTTCGTACGGTTTATTATTTTTATACTAACCCCTTTTAACTTCATTGTTAAGCGCCCCTTCTCTTCATGGCGCGAACCGATTTTCTCTCTAATAAAAACACACAGACACAAATACACACGTACAACGTTCATACACCTACTTCTAGCTCGAAATCTTGGGTCGGGGATCCCCGGCCGTTTCTAGGGAGTGGGAGGGATTACATGCCCTGCAATTTTTGGCCAAAAATGGCAAAAAAACACCTAAAAATGGCCAAAAAACGCAAAGTTTCGTCTAAAATCGGGGGAATCGAAAATTTTTTGACTTTGGGGGATGGGGGACGCGACCAACGTTGAGTCGGAGATCCCCTCAGCCCTCCGTAACATGTATGGTTCGTATACCTTTGTCAAAACTGCACCGACATTCATGTGCATGGCAAGGGACCCGAAGTACAGCAATATTTCGTCGTATGGTAAATTCTGTTGTAAGGCGTCCTCTCCGTGCAAACAAATGATAGCTAGGCAAACGAACAGATGAAAATGGTGCGTTTGATAATTGGACCAGCAGCACTCCCATATCTGCATTGCGTCAGACTGGCCAAATTCCCGTTTGAAACACAACAAAATCCAACGATGAGCGTACAACAATTCAAAACCCGGCTCAGCACTTGAAATCAAATGTTCGTAGAACTGAGGATAAATCAGCTTTAGCAGGCAACGTAAGCAAGTCTGCAGAATGAAGAAAAGTTCGAAAAGATTTATTATACGTTTCAGTCTTTCGTTTCAGTGAGACAAGGACAAGTGAAGCCTAATTCATCTACATATTGATTATTCCAATAAGGATGGTCTCGGCTCCTGAAAGCAAATCCGAAGATTACACGGTCTTGTGTCATCCTTAGCAGTGTAGAAGAGTAAAATTTTAAGCTCTAGCGAGCTAAAATGGCTCGAAGGATAAAAAATTTAATTCACGGCTCATGAATGATTTCCACTCCAGCACAAGTAATATACAAAATTTCGATTATCGTCAATACGTAGGTTTATATATTTTTCACTGAATTTCGTTTTTTCAAAGAATTTTCTCTCTCATTACCTCTGCACGTCCAACGTACGTTTTTGGTGGTAAAGGCGTACACGAGTTGAAGCATGAAGCTTGCGGTCATATGCACAGCATAGTCGGTCGAGGCTTTATTGAGCGAAAATAGCCTCAGAAACTGCTATAAAAGCCAAACTATAAAAAATATAATTATTCACAATTTCTATTCAATTTCAAGCACTTTTGCAGAAGATTTTGCATTTTCTTTCATTTTTTGCCTTATTTTGCTTTATTCTCCCCAGAAAGAGGAGTCTAGACCTCCAACCCCATATGCATATCTGCTTGCGATCGTTGTAAAATCTATAGTTTATGTTCTTATACTATGATAAGACTTTATTAGAAAGTTTCAAGCCGTGCACTGTATAAAAGGAAGAGCAGACAAACGCATCTAAAAACAGAACTTAATGAGAAAAGGCGTATAAGAATCGCGCCATAACATCCATTTTTTCTATTTCTCATTATTTCGTGGTAATTAGCTTTTTTTGCAAACTGCAAGGTACAAAGCGTGCTCATTCACTTGCCTGCAATGACTTCTATTTTTGGATACTATTAATTAGAATGATGTTGATAAGAAAGGTTGAAAAACAAGACACGATATTAGAAAAAATCCTTCTCATAAGTCTGTTACGCGTACACGATGGATAATTCTACAGTTATGTTTACAAGAGGTTAGTGATTTGGAAAATGAATAGGGACGAGACGGAAAAGAAAAAGCTGAGAAAACGATGTATCGATCGCAAAAAATAAAATACGCTGACTGATTGGACAATCAGGGAAAAAATTAAACGCGAAAACTGCTCAACCCGTGAAAATCGTTTATTGTTAGCGTAAACTACTGCGGCCGAATTTTTCAATAATTTTTTGCGACTATTATCCCAATCGCAACAAGCACTGAGACATATTACAGAGATACTGGTGTGCATAAATAAATGATCTTTGGGAATTTTCACCACTCAAGAGTTTTCACCCCAAAAAATTTATTCAACCACCCTGAATTCGCGATTTTCCAAAAAATTGAACAAAACTTTATTTTGAGCATTTTTAGCTATCTGTCTGCTCAAAAACGTCAAATTTCAGCGCTTTGAGCCATATACTCATTTTTTGACAATATTTTGTCCAATTTGTCCCGACTTCCAAAATAGCCATACAAAAGATTTTTCAACATTTCATCCATACTCGATTTCGCTGAAAAAACGTTCTTTAACTTCTTTTGCACCCAAATGCTGATGCACTGCACCCAAAAGCAATCCAGAAAATGAATTATTCAGCGGGAAGCGCAAAAAAACCTTGAGGTACTGCCATATCACAAGTCTTACTCAAATTTAACCTGTTTGGAAGACAAAATGTATATAAACCAATCAATCCGGCAATACGACTCTAGAATTTTCAGTCTTTTCTCCAGGGGATCTTTGCAAACAATATCCAGACTTCTGAAATTTTTTCGGGAGGAATGGTACCCCAGTCCCCCTCAGTTACGTGTGCATTAATATATAAATTAGATGAACAATTAGTAAAATCGTTTAATTGGAACAAACAATAAAAATCAGGCGAAATCTTCTCACAATATTAGAATCCATAGCCTCGCTAGCTTTTTCGCCCATCGTAAATATGGATCGTTGCATAAGTCCGGCGAAACACCAAAAGGCATCCGATTCGTCTTGAATTATACTCAACACCGACGCTAGCATATCCGACATGCCTTGTATGTAGCCCACTTGCGGACAGAACGAAGCGTAATTTAGAAGAATGTTTCTTCAACAAAAAATAGATGAGATAAAAGACATAAAATATTAAGCGTTTTAAAATATTATATTATTCAAAATATTGAATTTAAATATAAAAAATCCAAAGTTGATTACGTTAAAGAAATTGAATTATACCTACCGCATTTTTTCTAAATTTGGGTTATTATCGCCTTTAAACAAAGCGCTTTTGCGGTCAGTTCTGACAACATCTTTGGCAATCGTACTATCAACGTATTGCCAGGCTTTAGTGCCCATTTTCAAGACGCCTTTGAATCTGAATTAATCTTAAGTTTAAAATTCATTGGAAATGAATTAATAGTTTTAAAAAGTTGCCTTCTTTTCCGAATGTTCTGATATTCTAGGAACAAATCGTTTCTAATTTGCTCGCGCTGTTCGAATGTTGACTTCCACGGGTAAACTGATAATAAGAAGGTCCACGCTTCTTTTCGTAAAGTCGGATCGATTCCACCGAAGAAGACTATCTACATAATATCAAATTTTTTAATTTACATATGCGTCATTTATTATTATGATATAGAACTAAACTTAAAACCATTATAGATCAAAAATATCGAAGATAGATCAATAGAATATATACATATGTTTCCTTTAAGAACAGAGCTGATAATTTTGAACAGTTTTCTTGCTTTTTCATCTTACATCCAACCATACCTGGGAAATGATCAATGGCATACAAGAGCACGGTGTGTGAGGGAGGGGTGTATTACCCCCTGAGCTTTGAAAAACTGATAGCTATGCAGCCATTTTGGCCGAAAAACATTGATATAAAGCCTTTTTTGGGCTCAGAAAATTAGCTATATAGCCTTTTTGGGCTTAGAAAACTAGCAACGAGTATATAGCCTATTTTGGAAGAAACATACAGTTTGAGCTCATAAATGCTTAATAGTCGTCTTTTCTGAGTTTCAAAATGATACAAGCTATCTTCTGGACAAAAAAAGAGCTAAATATGTAGCTATTCTTAGTCCAAAAGACTATATAGTTATGTTTGTAAGTCCAAAATGCTATGTAGCTAGTGTTCTGAGCCCAAAAAGGCTATAGAGCCAATTTTCTGAGCTTAAAAAGGCTATAGAAGTGTTTTTACGAAGCACTTGGCAATCTACCAATTTTTGGTTCTCCCCCGAAAGTTTGACCTCGCGCAACTATAGTCAATGGCTCTCCCCGTTTAACCACCTAAATAAAGAGTGGTTGTCCTGGCTCAAAAAGTGATTGCCCAATTATGATCCAAATTGAAAAATGACTGGTCAGCCTCAAAAATTTGCTTCCGTGGTTCAAAAAATGGTTATCAAGCTTTAAAACGTTGTTTGTTTGACCCTAAAAGTTGTTTTGCGGTTTCAAAGTGGGTTGGCCTGGTTCGAAAAAGTGGTTGTACACTTAAAACGGTCTTTGTCTAAGACTAAAAATGAGATTTTCAGGCTTTTCTGTACAAAACATATCCCCGTTCAAATGACCCCTTCTGCCCATTGAACTTTTGCTTCTCCTCGTCCTTCGAACGGGCAAAAACAGGGTATTGCCCATGTGTACATCTAGCCATACAAGCTATTCACTAATAAGCAATCAAAAAAGGCATATCGAAATGGAAAAAAATAAAAATGTTATATATCTTTTACGAATGTTCTTTCCACCACATAAAAAATGAAAAGAAATATTTAGAAGATTTCGAGCAGGAATGGATACACACTATAACATACGTGTTATGCATAATGCAGGAAATGAGCAATAAGAATTTTGCAGCGTAAAAATCCGTTTTTATAAAAAATGACCGTTTTTCATTGCAATCGTATTTATAGTGAAGCATCTATAGTTCATGTCACGATATCTTGTGCCTAGAAACACGCAGAAGGTTTTCGTGCAATAGTCTATAAAGTTCTGACCGTCAAAAATGCCTCTCAAGACTGTCATCTAAGAAAGCATAGTGGCAAGGTCAAGTCGACATAGCATATTTCTCCTAAAGTAAAATAAAACATAATCACCTTCCGTAATGTAACGTCGTCTTCAATTTGGCCATTTTGCTTCATACAGGAACGCCAAAATTCTGATGTGATTGTTTGATAAAGTCCTTCTTCGGGATGTGACTCTTTTTTATCCACTTGCGTTTTTAGCACTGCGAATTGCCGCAAGGGCAAACTTGACATTAATGGAGAATCCTGGAACATTGTAAGGCCTTATTTCCCAAACAAAATTTAATAAATAAGAAGTTGACCGAAATCTGCACTATCAAACATTTGTTTTCACAGTATTTTAAATAAACTATTTTAATGCCGCGCTTGAAATCCGGTTGCTAGATTTAATCATAAAACATGTTTGTTGGAGACTACTACTTAAATATGGGAATAGTTTGAGTTTAAAGAGGTTAAAAGTTGAAGTAAAACAAAGTTAAACAAGGCGTCCCAGAGTTTTAAATCTATGCAGCTACAATAAAAAAGTCGCAGTTACTTAGCAAGACTTAGGATCAAACAAATGCAATGCAATTGAAAGTAAGACGGAAAAGCGTATACTTATACCTCAGAAAAGTTTTCACTCATTATCAACCTTAATTTTTTCGCACAATTTTCCTATCTGCGTTCCACGGGAAATTTCATACAATATTTAATGCGCCTTATTTTTCAAGCAAAATTTTGGACTTTTTCGACTGAAAGCTAATATATTCCCAATGAACATGCACCATCTTGATCGATAAGACAAAATTGCTAGAAAATTAACAAAAATTAAAGCTTAAAGACACAAAATTGAAGTAGAAGCGCCAAAAACGACCCGAAAATTACAACTTACGATAATACGCGCTATTTTTACGTCTGAAACATTTTTTTGTGTTTCGACTGTAGATTCAGTAAACTGGCATAACTTGAGTCTATTGATAGCATCATAAGTAACAGACAGACCATTCACGCTTTGAATTTCAGCAACGTATTTACTTGCAATTTCATCATAATGACGGAAAATCATTCAAACTTTATGATCATTCAGCAGAATGAAGTATGAAGTCATATGAATAAGAAAATTAGAATATGAACAAGAAAAATATGAAATACAAAATAAGAAAGAGGAATAGAAATAAAACTCTTGAAAAAATATAAAAAATAAGAACAAAAAATAAGAACGCACAGCAATAAAATCGTTATTAACAAACTCACATTTCCTTTCTTCGACTTGGCAGCTACGGCACCCCATTGTTCGAAAATCTGCGACAACTTTTCAAGACCACCATTGTGAAAATGCAGTATTTTGTAACGAGAATTCAAGCTTGTTATCACTAGCTGACCGCTCGAATAGTCAGCGTTGTCAAAAAACAGCCGAAACGAACGCATTTTGCCTGAGGACAAGAGACATTAGCAATCAGGGATTATTGAAATCAGAGCTGAGTATGCATGAAGAGAAAAATATATCATATAAATAAAAATTCTAAAAGAAAGACAAACCTTTCTTGAGCATTCACCTTTTATAGTACAGCGATTAATTGGTTTTTTCGGTAATTCCGAGCTCTTAGAGCTGGGCAGACTTTAAACGCATTTAATGCACGCAAACGCAAGCATTATACAGTGTGAGCCGATAAAAAAGTACAAGAACTCTTCCTCAAAACTTTTGTTCTGTTTAACTTGGAGTAATGTGATTTATATAATTCGATAGAGAAAGATTTGGCTGTTGGAGCTTTGCTTTGTGGCTTTGGATTTCCATAATACGAATTAATGAAAACCCACTTTTTTACGGAATTATAACGCTATTGAGATTTAGCACGATGAAAAACTTACAAAACTGAACGGAAACAAATATAGTAGAATTGATTATTCTGCCAAAAACTTGTCATATGTACAATTTCTGATTTAAGCATTATTGTAAGTTAAAATACCATAGAACACATTGAGCGAATGAGTCGGACAAGGGAGCTTCAGAATAAAACTAATTGTACTATTTATCTTTGAATAATATAAAATTGCAGAGCCACGCGGGCAATAAATGTTTACAACGAATGCATTCACGACTAAAAAACAACCATGTACATTTAATAAATTGCGTGCATATTTAGAATAACTTAATAACTATGATTAGCATATGGTTTCCACTTTGCAAGTTACAGAGACCGATAGGCGATTCATTTTTGGACCAACCTTGCACGCATAATTGGAAGATTCTAAAATTTAAATATCTTTCCTATTGATTGTTAAATATCGTGCACACTATACCCTTCCTAATTACCTAAATCAATAGAAAATAGGCAAGCATCTTTTTGGCTGTCATTATCCCGCTTTTGACCCAATTCAACGACCTCCTCTTGACCATTGACTATGCCATCGGCGAGCATCATATTGCGTTGCCTAGCGTATTCTTCGGGAGTAGAATTATCCAAAGCAATGCCCCAATTTTCACCAAATCTAGTTCTATAGCTCATTAACAAAGCGGGCAATTCGGATTTGTTGGCGTCTGTACCAAGACCGCATTCATTTTTATCCTCTGCTCCCGCTTCTTCCTCCTCGTCCGAACTGTACGACGAACTAAATTTTTCGACCGTGGATGACATAGTTATCTTTTCTGCGAAAACAACGTAATATTTTGCATTATTAATTTTTTTTGAAAACATAAGACAAAAATCGATTTTTCGCTGATTATTTCCTGGCGAAGTTAGAGGGAGGCGGCTGCCCCCTGTCGTCAAAAAATAGTCGGGCGCAATGGAGAATAATCTGTATTTTTTTGATGATTTTAGCTATTTTTAACACGATTTTAATTTTTTTTTCCGGCGCTTCGCGTCAGGTAGTGCTCATTAATGACATTTACCGATTTTCTTTACGCTTCATAACCCCTATTGCTACGTCAGAAGAGTACTTTATACATAGAACAACGATTTCCAGTCCTTATAATGATTTCTCTATTATTTTTCGTTGCGCTGTACCGATTTTTGCACTAATTTTGTGCGCTTTTTGTAGAAAACTTCTAAAAATTTAATTTTTGACACTAATAGAAAAATGTTAAATTCCGCCTTCGCTATGACACCGCACTTCGCTAAAATTTCCAAGACAGTCATTTACACTACCTTTTTAATTTCGCACAATCAATCTTATAAGCCTAAAACCTTTAGCCTCTTACATCGGTTTTACGAATATTGAGAAAATGCTAGTTTTTGTATTTAAAAAAATTTATACCTTATGACCACACCTGGGCGTGGGGGTTTGGGGGGTATGCACCCCCCCAGAAACCAAAATACCCCCCAGAAATCAAAATACCCCCCCAGAATTCAATTTTTGAAAATTTTTTTCGTTTTTTTTCGCAATTTTTTTGATGCCAATGGATAGTGCTTGATGAGAAACGTCGAAAAATGGTGTTTTTATCGCCATACCACCATTTTTAAGGCCATTTTTCGACCTTCAAAAAAATCTTGCACCCCCCAGAATTTTCTTGCTGCCCACGTATGCTTATGACTGTGATTTGTAGCTTTCTACTTATCACCACTAGGCGTTGATATAAGCTAGAAAGACAAAAAACATCGAAATCAGTATCTGTTCTTGGACGGCTGGGGCTACAGCATCTACTTCACGTGAGATTCGCTTTTTTGGCGTAGCAGTTTCGTCAGAAACATCGTCTTCGTCAGCCCCCGAAGTTGCGGGACTGCCGCTGTTTTGATGGTCACTGGATTCCTTGCGCGCGCTTATGCCTAAATTTGTAAATTAATCGATATTATGAAAAATCGCACATTTTTTTAAAAGAAATCGATTATAAATCCATTCAGTGCACGCATTAAGAACCCCGTCACATTGTGATTCAAGAAGAAGTTAGCATGTCATACAAGTATGTCCGTATTTTAATTGCTAAATTTAGTCAATAGCAAGAGACAACAACAGAAAAAATTTTTAAAAAAGCTGTTTTTGCTTTGAACATTTCTGTAAACTAACGTTGTATAATAGGGTAATGCATTTTGACTTAAAATGATTGGATTTAAAAAGCTGTGCACTTTTGGAATAATCGAACTCGACCTCTGATAGTAAGTACAAAATTTTAAGCTTCACATGACATATAACTCAGATCTAATCAGAATTGGAATTAGTCCACTGAAGAAGGGTCAAGCAAACAATTATCGCTTGATGCAAGATAAAGACAAAATATGGCAGCAAAAAAACTTCGAATTATAACTGGTTAGTAGCAATACACGATGAAATGATACAAAAACGGAATAAGAGATTCATCTTTCATAATATGTACAATACGCGAATTACGTCAAACACATCCAAAAGCTGACTACAGCAAAGACCAGACATGCACAGCATGGGAACTCTAGGTGGTTAAAGTTAAGGCATAAAATTTTTCTACATTGCCTTTCTTGGGCTCAAAAAGGGTGGATTCGTGAGCGTGGGGGTGGGGGTTTAGCCCCCCACTTCCAAAAATCCTGTAGATCCCTCAAAATCGATAGATTCCCCAGAACTAAATTTTTGGCATGTTTTTCGGGATTGTTGCCAGTTTTGCACCACCCAGACCCGCCATAATTTAATCGCAGCCCATGTATGGTGGATACGCGTACAAACATCATTTTTGGCGTTTCTGACGATGCTCTATTTGTCTAGAACATAAAATCATGCAAAATTACGACAAAATATCAAAAAAATTCGAACAAACTGAATAAAAGATAGTCAGAAACCGAGTATATGGCGTGAGCGGAGCGCCGAAAATTCAACATTTTTGAGCCAGATAGATAAAAATGCTTAAAACAGCAACACCTCTTCTATTGCGGAAAATCGCGAATTCTGGGAGGAAGAAAATATTTCCGAGGGAAGGGATACGAAAGATTTTCTCAGGGGGAGGGGGATTAAAAATCCCCGAACCCCCAAGATTATGTACGACAAAGAATCTTTTACCGGATTAAAACAGAGAAAGCATTATGTAACCTGATTCGCTGGGCGCCCACTGCATATTGAACGTCTTATAACGCTCGTTAGCAGACATTGCCGTCGGAGTCGGAGTATTCGGAATAACTTGGATGCTAGGCGCAGCTAGTGAATTATCCAGACGCAGCTCTGGAGGTCTACAAGGACTCGGTAACGATACACGAACGCTCGACGAGGATTCATCGGTAGTGCTGACGCTAACGTTCACTGGATGACCTGTCTGCAAAATTTTTGGCAAATTTTGCGAAAAAATCGCTCCTTAAACCATGATTAGACACGCAATCCCGAGTTTGGAAGATGTAGATCTCCAAAAGAACGAACGAAAAATTCGGCGGGGAAAAATGAAACGAAATTAAAGTCAGAAAAGGCTGAGTAAATAAACTTTTTTGCAAAGTATTCGAAATTGATTAAAAACAATATACCTATCACACGTGGGCAAGTAGAGGTGGCCAGAGGGGGGGGGTGAATTCCAGGAAGGATCTTATAGCAAATTATGGTCATCGTTTTTTGTACAAGGTCTCTTTGTAAATGTAAAAAAACGGGCCCAGAAGTCAATTTACTTTTTCACACGTAACTTTTAGGGTACTATAATATGGTACATCGGCGCGTTGCGAGATAAACTGTGTTTTTTACTCTTAATAGCGAAGTTTATCCGATTTTTGGATTTCTACCGATGAAAAATAAAGAAATTTATCAATACGGTGTGAAGCGCCGGAAAATTTCAGTACTCCCACCGTTTTCACGTAGAATTTTCGGCTTTTTTTACAGTAATCTCAATAATTGTCTTGCCGCACCTTTCGTTTTCTCAAAATCGCCTGGCAGTACCTGATTTTCCAAAACCTTAGGTAGGGGTTATACTCCCTCTCACCCCCTATGCCCATGTGTGATATATATAAACATAAATCAAATTAATTTTGACACTATTGCGTTTCAAATGGGCCATTCCAGTCCAATAAAGCATTACGATAGAACCCGGACCAGCCAAGCTTTGCATCTGTGATCGTTATTTAGCAAATACTGTACTCGTTGTATTACCAATCGTAAATTTATCACGTAGAACTGAAATTTAAACAAAACAAAAAATAACAAATTATTACTGCTATACGTTTCCAGCTAATTTAATGTGAAATAAAATTATTGCCTGTCTTATTTAAGGGTGTACAGATTATAGTGTTGAAAGAATTAATAATGATTCATTTATACTTTGGATTCGTTTTTTTGACGTCTTCCTGCGAAAAACTCATCTTCACTGGCTTCCTCGTTAGTCTGACTTTCACTCGTTTCTGGCACAGGAGGCGAACTAGAACTGCCACTGCTTGAACGGCCCAGGTGTCTCTTTTTCTGCAATAAAACGGATGAGTAATTGATGCAAGCAAATACGTTAACATCTTAACTTAATAATGTAACGCGTCACTATCTGTCGTGTATTGAACATTATTTGGTGCGTAAATAGATATATCGAATTAAAATTTTAGTATACTAAATACTCAATCAAAAAATCCATTTGCGGCAAGTTTAATACCAGCGAACATTCCCACTCATTGACGAAGTTGGCTGGAAAGCATAACTAATAACTCTATATGAGTTTTTAAGCCTTGGTTTTACAAATCAGGCAATAAATGAAGCCTGATGCGCTTTTATGGGCATACTTAAGTCTTACGCAAAGTGACTTTAAAAAGACTACGCTCAATGTTACATATATGTAATAATGTCGGCTAATAAGAAGAAATAGAATTTTGAGACTTGTTGCATTACATAGACAAAATGTCGCCGTTTAAACCGTACTAAAATTTGGCCAGCTGTCAGCGGTTTGTGCGCTAGATTTTTTTAATTTTTCAAAATTTTTTTTGACTGTAGATACTATGAAAAAAGTGCCTAATCAGTAACACGATACAATTGGGGTTCAAAATATCCGAATAGGGTATGAAGAAGTAGTAAACACATAGAAAGCTGAAAGTTGTTCAAACATTTTCATACAGTTTCCATAACGCTTTTGTTCATCTAATGAAAAGTCTCGAAATTCCATGCTCACATTAGTCGAACTTATGACGCATAAATAATAAATAAATGATGTATAAATAAAATATGTAAATATAAACAATAATAACTAAATATTTTAAAGAATTGTTATTCATTATTTATCGGACAGTCAATCGAATTATCCGATAGTTCAGTGTCGGATCTAGATTTTCGTGAGGAGGGCAGTAACCCAGCTTTTTGCAAAACAGTCAAAAATAGGTCAAAAATCTTTAATTCATGTACGGAATAGCATTTTTTCGGCGTTTTAAATTATCTAGTTTTATTCAAAATGATTTTTTATATAAATTTGTTTCAAAAAATTCAAAAATTTCTGGCAAATTTGCGCTGAAAAATTTTTAAATTTCTTTCAACTTTAACAAAAATCAGTGAAATTCAAGCAAAGAGACGTTTTACTTGATATTTCCTGTTTTTGAGCACTTGCAGCAAAGCGTTATGAAGCAGTTAACGCGCAGCGTCGAAATTTTTAGAATTTAAGCTAAAAATGGAAAAAACTGCAAAAATATGACTTCCAGGCCACCAAGAAAGTAAATAAATTTGATTAATAAGTATGATACGGCGCTAATTCTGGCAAAATTTGAGGAATTTTGATGATCAAAAATCACTGCAAAGTATATATACATTCTGAGCGTCGCCAACTAGTTTGGGTCAATGAAGGGAACGACCGCCCCCTCCCCCGATCTCGAAAAACCAACCCCGCAATCACTTACCCTTAATTAGTTTTGATTGTCGTTAGCACATATATTAAAAAAGTGCTATGAAAGGTAAAGAACTTTGAAAAAAGTTATCCAAGATTTTCCATATTATTTAGGACTATAATAACGAATATTTCTACAAATAATAAAAAATAGCTTGAAAAGACTAAATGATGCAGTTTTTCTTAATAAACTATATTATTAACGATGTTTTGCGTCTATCTTTCAATGCTTAGTTCTATGTTTAGCCGTACACGCTTTCGTTCGCATTCAAAAATTACGCCCGTCATCAATTTTTTCATCGTTCCTGATAAGAAATAATATTTTCAAATGCTTGAAATTAAGAATGTCATTCGCGTTATCGGTTATACCATAACCTTTTTCTACAAATTTGTAAACTCGCTTATTTTTATCAACTACTCAGCTTACGCATGCGATCATGAAAACAAGAATAAGTGATCAGGGAAAGCCTTAAAAAGTAGCAAGTTCTCAAAATCGAGTTTCTTAAACAACCGCGTCCTTAATTTACATTTTTTATTACTTGTATTAAAACTAGCATACTATCTTGTTATTTAAACAGATCTATTCTTTAATTAAAGAGTAATTTTGATTGGCCAAACAAACCTTTACAACTGATATCTAAAGTAAAGTGCCATGGACAACGTGTCTTATTCTATTCTTATTACGAAATATTATTGGTGATACTCAAATTTAAATTAGTTTGTAGGCTAATAATAACATTCCATAAACTTGTGAAAAAATTAGCGCCGAGAAATTAATTACAATTATAAAATCTGTCAAAGCAATTCGATAGGCTTAAATATCCAGGGTAATGTAGTCAGAAAATTAATAGTTCCACCAAAACTCGAATAAAACAATAAAAAATTGAAATAAATCAATTTGAAATAGAATTATCCCTTATCTCTACATGTTCTTCTATTCAATAATTTTTAGCAAAATCTATTGATTTTCCTGAAAAAAAACATACGTACAATAAATTTGACGGTTTACATCAGCATAGCCTAGCTGGTTAAATTTAAGAGGCGCTATGTATCAGAACCTTAATTGCTCAATAAGTTTGCGAAGTTTCAGCATACAGGGTTGGTCAGCTAACTCAGAACTTCAATTTGAAAGTCACTTTCTCGCAAAACGCTCTTAAAGTTCTAATGAGTCATAAACGTATCATATTTTCATTGGTCCTCCTGCATAAAATAAGGAAAAACAGTTCAAGATTTAACAAAAGCAACAAAATTTACGTAAAGAGATGGATTGTATGGTAGAATTGTTTCGATTAGCCCTAATTCAAATTTAGAGAAAAAACTTCAACTAGCTTTTCCGCAAGAAGATTTTTAGTAAAATTCATGTTTTGGAACAGCTAAAGAAGCCTAGCTAATCAAACATCGCAGATTATACTTTTGCGCCACCCATGTGTATATACTTGTGATTACGTTGCTGAAGCAATTACTTCGCCGAACATCGCAATTTTTCAATGTCAGGGAGCATTTCACTTCACAAGTTTCCTTTTGTAAAGATGCCAGCCAAATTCAAACTAAAATATAATTAAATTTCAATTGAAAGAAAAGAAAATTGATCAAGTTCGAATTTTTCTAGATAAAAGACTCGCATTTAGATAAAGACTCGCATTGCTAGCTTGATTAGCTACAGCTAAGTATCAATAGCGAAAAACATTAATATGAGAATTGCTTCGAATAAAACGAAAGCATATCATTGATAGATAGAAAAATGTCCTTACTTTTTGCTCATTTTTATGAGCGGCCTTCAAAGTATACCTAAGATTTTTGCATTAATGATTTCGGTGGCAGGAAAATGTTGGAACAAAACTACATGAGGTATGAAATTTTTACTCGTGTTCCTTCTAAGTTTCGCAGTTTTATGCGACTTCTCGGGATATTAGGCGCAATTTTCCGAGATGAAACAGCCTTTAAACTTCCAGGACTTCGTTCCAACGTAGCATTCGGTAACCATTGTAGCACAATCGTAACTCCCAACGTCTAAACATGACAAAACAGAATTCAATTTATGCAATGACTTAAGTGCTTTTAAAATAAAAAAAGATCGGAATTTGCTAAAATTTTCCGGCTGGACTTCACATTTCTTTTAACTGAAGGACACAATGAATATAAATTTTTAAATCAATTTAATTTAAATTTCAAATTAATAAATTTAAAATAAATTTTGGCGACATCGTAATTCACAAAAGTTCAGTCAGTTTACTTAAATTAACTAATACCCACATAAATTACTCAGTCGCAAAAAGAAGCATATTTTTAAAAAAGCGTTACGCTGTGCACCTCGTCTTTTTGGCAGTGCAAAGTTAAATAGCCCGGAACGTGAACCGGCTCGTTATCTTGAACGCTCGGATGCACACAGACATTATTCTTCGAATACACAATGTCTCCTTCTTTACCGGGAAATCTTATGGTATCGCCTGAAAATTAATAAACCCGACTTATAAAACTTTCTTGATGCAGATATCGATTTCACAGTTTTGTTTTACGATTCCACTCTTAGCTTCTCTCCTTAATCTATTAGGGTGAGCAGTGCAAATCAGAAACGGTTCGCTAATTTCTAATTTTAAGTGTCTCACACTGGATAATATGCGAAATTCATTTGCTTGACACGTTTTTAGATATTTATGTCATTATTTATCTCGATAACTATAACAGCCGCGAAAGTCTGGCTGATTTCTAATTTAAATCAGTTTTCCTGATTTAGCGAGTAGAGTACTTTATCAAATAGCTAAGCATCCATATGGACTGATTCCTCAGAAGATTGTTTGTATCCTTGCTGTTTTCGAATAATGTCATTGATAACTTACTGATTCGTAAAATCTGCAAGACATCGCTTGCTTTTTCGGTAGCCTTCTTTATGAAATCGCCAAAACCTGCCATGTGATCGTAATTAACACGACCCTAACGCATGTGCCGGGCTTTTGGGCACAACAGTTTTCAGCTAATCCAACAACGATTTTATATAAATAAAATTAATGTTAGAAGGTTCGGAGAGCAGCAAACACCTTATTAACGGAACACCCTGCGCGCATTTCGTGCAAAAAATGATAGCTGAAAATCAATGGCAAAATAATAGCCGCGAAAAAATAACGGTTGATAAGTTTGTTCGTGGCGAAGTAAAAGGGCTGCTCCTGAATGATGCATATGAGAAAGTTAAACGTGCAAGATAGACTGTTTATTATGAATAAGCTGCGAGAATTGGAGGAAAAGCTTAGTATCACGCATAATCAACAAATGTAATGAATAAACACGAAGATGGGGAAAAACCTTCATTCCAGCAAGTCTATTATTTATGCTAGAGATCGAACCGGCTAAAAACTAATCAAGCGATTACTGTAACACTGATGGAACGGAGGGGGCTAAATTCCGCCTAAAAAAATTAATCCTTTTATCTCGCCACGAAAAAACGTTGTAGCAGCAGTCCGTGTCATCTGGTGATTGAGAAAAAACCAAAATAAACCAAGTGTAGCTTTTTTCATCTTTTGTTTGCGTGTTATACATGCAGCTTCGAAAGCACGCATCGATCGATAAAATGACAAGTGAAGCAAGGGCTTTCGGATAATGGAAAGCGCTCCTGGGAACCCTATTTCATTCCTATGCATATATTATTCGATCTAGCTTTTATAGCGCATCATGGTAATAACAATGGTAGGAAATGTACTATATCACCATTTTGAAAAACGGTACATGTTCATGTACTAAACGGCTATCAAGCTTCTTACACTAGCAGAAATATCGAATTTGCATAATGCATAAATTAGGCGAAACCGTGAATTTGCACAAAATTCGTTCAAATACGCACTTTACTATATAAAAGCGTTGCATTTTACAAGATATTTAAAGCTCCATAGTCGAATAAATGATCTTATTAGGAGAAATAAGCACATGAGTCGAAATCGAATGAGATGTTTTTTCGTTATGCAAAGTTTATGATGCATGTACACAGCCCAGTATCCAGGAATCGCAAAATTAAGTCGGATATCTCGAGAACTAGTAGGAGATAATCGAAAATAAAGGCATTTTTGAACGTTTATCAACGAGCTCTATACAATGGCCAGGCAAAATATTTGAAACAATTTCAAAATTGTTCAATGCATTTCATAACCATATACATGAAACCTATCGTTCATTCAATTCAAGAGAAACTTCGCAACTTTTGTTTCTGTACTCATTTTTATAGTTTGCGAACAGAAACAACTGAGAAAATGAATATTTGATATATTCTCCATGTTTAACTTAACTTTGAGCAGTTTTGAGCGGCTTAGAAGGCAAGAAGTGTACATAAACAATGAATTCGGCGCGGAGCGCCGGAAATTTCAAGTTTACTTACTCAATGATACCCTAAAAACCTGTTTTCGCGGACATTTAGATGTAATTTTTTTGATTTTTCTTTGGGGAATATTCTGAGAAAAAATTTTTCCTATTTCGGAGAATGCTTTCATAAACGATTTAATTTAATAAACGACATTTTCGAGGTGCTTTGTGTGTTTGTATGTATCACTTCTATAGCTTAAACAATGCAAAATGAAAATATTTAAAAAAATCCGACGTAATGCACCGGAAATCCTTTAATAATCGCTTATAGTTCAATTTTCCAGCTTTCTAAGGATGCACAATACATGATTTACGTATTATATGAAGCGGAGCGCCAGAACATTTCGACTTTTTTGCTCTGTTATGCTCAATTTTGCTGCTTTTTGACTATAAGCAATGCATTAATTATAGGTGGCGCGAAGAGTCGGAAATTTTTAACAATTTTTGCTTTTAAGCTTAATTTTGTAGCTATTCTAATATAAGCAATATAAATTATTTCTAACACGATGCGTCGTAAATTTTCCATACTTTTCTGGCGCGAAGCGCCAGAAAATCTGGACTTTTTATGTTGTCATTTTCAATTTTGCATCTTTTTGAAGATAAGAAATGCAATAAATTTGATCTCGCCAATAATTTTATCTCGAAAGTAGTAAATAGCAATTTTGATTGAATTAATGGCGCGAATCACCGAAAATGTCAACATTTTCACGCTAGGGAACGCCACAAAATCTATATACTTCCACTGGTAGCTAAAAATTCTGAAAAAATTTTCAGGGAGGGGAATTTCCCCTTTAACCCCTCCCTGGAAAAGGGCCTGCATGTACATGCTTGTTTTTGTATTAAATATTCACAACGCTCATCACCAGAGATTCAGTAAGTGGCCAAATCTAGAGTGATCGTTGAGAAAAACTTGGGTTTCTGATTAAGTCGCTTAATGCCTAGAAATGCTAAACGAAACTTACGTAGTGCGAGAACAATTCAATTCGTGACTTCTGGATCATCGGTAGCAATCACAACGGGGAAATTTAGATGTCTATTGTAATCTTCGGATTACGTTTTACATTCTCATTTTATTTCGTATGGTTCAGCCAGCATCCGGATTTACAGGCGTGTAGGACCGACAACATTCGCAAATTTCAAAGCATTTCTGTTCTTTCCTTGTACAGCGCCGAGGCCGCGAAAATACTTCTGCAGTCAAACCACTAGCTCGAGTGCATTGGTTTTTCAACAGGCATTCTTCGACCTTTTTTATTTTTCAAGAGGCATTCTCCGACCTTTTTTAGAAAGCGCTTTCTAAAATTGAGGAATATTTTTCAAAAAGTTCAAGAAATTACACAGCAAAATATCGAAAAATACGTACAAGGAATAGTGCCATTCAGTCATTATAGGCACAGTAAAATCGCTCTGAGTGAGTCATTTTGTGAGATTTTTTGAGTCAAAATGGCCTCATAAATTGAGGTCAATTTTACACTTTTGAAGAAAATATTCATTTCTCCATTTTGGCTTTCCTTTTGCCTCATTGCAGAAGATCTCTATCCCGTTTTTTTCCATTCTGGGAAGTCTATACCACACATGGACGAGGGGATCTAAACTCTGAACCCTAGCCCCCGAAAATCCGATAGACCCCAGAATTGAATTTGTGGTGCTATTTTTAGCGATTTTGCCCATACCCCAAGAATTTGGTTGCTATCCACATAAGGTCTAGACCATAGGTGGGCAGCACCAAAATTCTGGGGGTGGGCGTGGAAGTGAAAGGTCATAAAAATGGTGGTATGGTGAAAAAATATCATTTTTCAACGTTTCTCATCGAGCACTATCCATTAGCATCAAAAATTTCGAAAAAACGAAAAAATTTTTAAAATTGAATTCCGGGGGGATATTTTGATTTCTGTGGGGCGGGGGGGGGGTATTTTGCTTTTTTCGGGGGCTGCATACCCCCCAAACCCCCACGCCCAGGTAAGACCACCAGTCGGATTCGTAAGATTCCAAAAATGATCTGATACCGGAAAAGGCAAGCACACTTGTCAATTTTCTTTTTATTTTAAATTCATTCTACAAACTAACCTTGAAGGAAAATGGTATATGTGACACCAACGTTTGTTACGATGACCTTAACTTATTTCGAATAAAGCTCAATACACGCAATGTCCAGTTAGACACGAACATAGGTGCACATCACGGCCGATCTGGGGATGGGGGTTGATAATTGAGCTTTCTTTGGGCCAAAATGACCTCAAAAAGTGGTATAAGCGCTAAAATCGTGTTAAAACAACGTTATGATACAGTTTATGGTAAATCTAGCGCACTTTTGAAAAAACTTTCAATTTTCATCCATTTTTGACCTTCATTTTCCTCAAACAATTTCGAATTAGATCTGAAAAAGCACTATCTTTAAAGTTTTCCCTTCAAAGAAACGCCTGACATCACTGTAAACCTGACGTAATGCTTGTTCCGATATTTTTTGCTTCTGAAAATCTAAGATATTCATAAGTGGACGAAATTAGTATTTTTATGAATAATGAGCCGATTTTGAAAGAAAAATTCATATACTGAAAGAGCACAGAAGATTATCATAAGTCCCAGGATTATAGAACTTGCTGAAAAAGCACTTTTACTTTTTTGTTATATCCATTCCTCGCGCAGATTGAGAAATCTTCGCACTGCGAATAGAGCAGGCTTAAACTTGAAAAGTATCTACTTCAGAAAACAAGACACCTAACCTAGCTTCATGAATATTTTTATTGTAAATACAGCTGACATTAAATGCTAATTAATTCAGGATGGAATTGTATACAAAGACGCAGCAAAAGCCTAAAAACGAGTTTTTCTTGATATCTGACAAAAAAAGATTAATGCAATAAACATTTATACACAAATAACGTATCTTTTTAAAAAAAACAAGACCCATACTATACACGCCAAAATACTAAATAGCTGACCTTTAATGCATGTGAAAGTATTAAATATGACGGCATTGGCTTAATGACGATTCGATAAAGCCTAATAAAAATATAATGATGCGTGCGGTCGCTTTTCTTTAGTATAAAAGGTGAGACGCAATTAAATATGCGTTTTATCGTGGGTCACATAAAACGGAATTCGCGCTCACAATCATTTGCAGATGATAAAAATGTAAAATGAGCAGTTAATCTGACAGACGGAGTAACGCACGAGTACATGTCCAAGACTTTACAAAAATGCACAAATCTAAATAGATATCACGTCCATGAAAGTTGCGTGAAATTGGAAGCCCAGAAAGACGGTCAAAATTAATCTTCACTTAAAATCACAGATATGCACATTGTTCAGCATAAAATGATTTGTATGTTGTCAAAGTATACTAAATAGACGATGCTAATAAAGATGAGGGTAGAATCCGGGGAGAGGGCAAGTCTCACCGACTCGAGGTTGAAAAACCTTGAAGAAAAAAACCAAAAAAGTTATGATAGTGCGAGAAACGCCATTTTTCGATTTTCCTCACCAGATTGCCTATGCAATAGCTTCAATATCACTAAAAATAAAAGGGGGGTATTTCAAAAAGTAAATTTTCCTAATCCGCGCGGATTTTCTTTCAGATTTTACTTCAAAACCCAGCACCCATGCATCCCAGACCCACCATTGATTGCTCAAAACTTGATACTTTTAAATTTTCGAGCTGCTACATGCGTAAAGAAGCCAGTAAAATAAAGCGGCACGCTAATTTTGAAAATGTTGTATCAAAATTACGCATCGATACACAAGAAATGTTTATCGCAGCTATTGTGATCTGGATCTTTGAGACCGACTATACTTTCTAATTTAAAAAATTGTAACATGTCACGAGAATAGCCAAAAATGACTAGCTGTAATCAGAATCAATCAGTAAAATACATCTTATCGGTACGCAAAAAAGACGAAAGTCATTCGATGCACGAAAGCTGATTACACGTTAAAATAGTAATGCAGTAGTGAGCATATTCTAAAATATGTACATACAATCGAGCACAATACAATGGTTAAGCATTGAAAGACGTCGTCAGGAAATGGTCGATTACAACTCGTTGCATATATACATAATCTGGGGGATTCGGAGGATTCCTTCAGCCCCCAGAAAAAGTTTTTCAGCTCCACCCCGGAATTTGCGATTTTCCAAAAAATCGTTGCAAACGTTATGATTTTGCAAGCGTTATGATTAGGTGTTTTTAGCGTTCTGACAGTTCAAAAGTGCTAATTTTTCGGACCGATTCTGCCTAAATTTTGTTAAATTTTAACGAGTTTTCCTGAAAATTTTATCATTTTTCTTTCCTCTAGGAAAAGAGCTCGTAGCCTGATTCGGCAAAAACGTGTTTTTGACGCGTATCCCTCACTTTTGGACCGAACAAAGACAATTTTAAATTCCACCCCTCCCCCGAAATTCCCATGCTGCGAATGTATGTCCATTAGCATAGCAAAACGTTTAGAAAAAATTAACGAATCAAAGATGACGGCGGGACGAAAAGCTGTGATTGAAGGTGAACCCGCAAAGACAAGCGGCCCCCGTCGCATCGGCGTCGTCTTCGGGTCTCCCGTTCCCTCGATTAGCCCCATTGTAGAACCAACGATGGCAAACTACGCAAACGGTGCCGCAGCCTCCAGTACACATGTAAGAAAGAGTGTCTTCGTCGCACACAGAACAACGCGTCAATGACATCTCTTGGTAGGCACTGCATTGCCTGAAACACGCCTCGGAGTCAATGGTGGATTTAAGGGTCAGGGGCACCCCCTCCCCATCGGCCCAAAACAGTTTACGATATAATGGACGGATGATTAATATGTAGTTTGCAATCATTTTTGGCCATCGATCATCGTAAATACCTATTTAATACATTTATTTACTTTGATTTTGTAGTTTTTTTATTTTAGCATAAATTAAAAAACTTTCTACTAGGGAGACATTTTTTGAAAAATAAAGAAAAAAATAAAGCTCCCAAAAAAGACGAAAATCTGATCTTTTCTGCAAAAACGCATGAAATCAAACCGTACATGTACCAGGGAATAGGTGATCCCCTCGCAAAGTTGATCTTTCTCCGTTCACCAAGAGCCAGAAAATCTTTGACCTCGCAATGTTTGGAAGAAAAACTTGTATTTTCGGCTATTTTGAAGGTGTTTTCAGGCCGTTTTCGGTCAAAATTGTGGGCCACATGTATCAGTGTTTTTTTGTATTCGGCAAAGATTTTTCACGATGTACAAAGACTTCTTGGTGGGACCGTCTTTGTACATGTACAAAGATCTTTCGGGAGGATAACATTGCAAAAAAGGTCTAAAATTCGCAAAATTTCCGGCGCTTCGCATCGAAATGAGCAATTGTGTGTTCTATATATCTTTCTAATGGCAGAAATTGAATTTCAAAAGGAAAAATGACAACTTTTTGGCGCTTCGCCCGTTTAAGACAATTCTTAGTGATTTTGCCCTTAGAAAAACAGAAATTAGCTAAAATACACAACCAAAAGTTGAACAACTCTGTTTTTATCACACTTTAACCGCTACTGTACCATATTATAGTACCCAAAAATTTCTGTGTGCAAAATGAACAAAGACTTTTGAGGACCATCTTTGTACATGTACAAACGGACCTTGTACAAAAAAAATACGTTCATGTACCCTTATCTCCTGAAAATAACAGGAGAGGACACCCCCACCCAAATTTCAAGCCGTTACATGTATGTACATATGCATGGGCAGCAACCAAATTCAAGAGGGAATCTGACAGGACAAAATTGTCCAAAAAAGCACCAAAAATTCAATTCTAGGGGTCTACAATTTTAGGGGGGTCTACCGGATTCTCGAAGAGTCCAGACCCCCAAATCCGCATGTCCATATGTGGTCAGGCCCGTGTCCATGGAATGGAAGGGGCACGTGCTTCCCCGGAATAAAATTTAAAAACGATCTTTTGTCCTTATGCCCCGTTGATTTTTAAAGCAAAAACTCGCCAAAATTTCTGACGCCTCGGAACAAACCAATGTTTGCAACGAAAATACGCGTGTAAAAAATCACTGGAAAAAGCTTATGTAGATATTGGCTTATTGTCTCCAGACATGACTCCTCTTCCCCATCTTAAACTTTAAGCCGTTAAATGTCTCACTCGTAAGACACCACAGACTTTTGCATGAGATGACTCCAAACAAAATTCGTTCAAACCTGCTCAGACTCATTATACAAATACCTTTTAAGCTCATAATTTTGAATAGTACTGACCCTATTGCTTGAAAATTCAAAGCGAAAATTACAAGCTTCAATTTCACAGCATCAAGCCAAATTATATTATCGTGTCTGTACAACCGATTCATCCATCAGATTAAATAGTGATAAATTTTTACTTATCTTTTAGTTTTTAGCTAACATTTTCAGAGACGTTCCTCTTAACGCTATTGTTTTCTATGAGTATGAAACTTATTTTAAACGACTCTGAACGATAATTTTTCAAAAAGACAACATTATTTACCTGCCAGACAAATGTTCTGTACAATAAGTTTTCATGGCTTGTATTCGATTAAATTTCGCCTCAAAAATAGCCGCAATAAACATCGAATCCAGTTGGTCTCGAATTCCGCCGAAAATCGAAATCGGCAATGCAGCAAAGACGGGTACAATTTTGGCAAGCGACTTAAGCGAATTATAGCGATAGCATATTTGACTCAGTTCAACAAGCCATTCTAAATCGCCTGCTATCGAAAAGTAAAAACAATACTGATCGTGAGCTAAATGACAGATATCAAAAAAAGAAGAAAAATATTCGCAAAATTTTAGAATGATCAAACTTCTGACAAAACGCCATGCTTTCATTTTAGCTAGAAGCATACACTGAAGGTTACTTAAGCTGTTTACCCGACAAAGTATGGTAGAAAACTTATAGCTGAAATTTCCCTGAGAAAAATTGAATTCAAGATCAATACAAGATAACTTTTCAATCAAAACATTAAAAAAGTCAGAAAAGCATTCTGAACATACAAATGCAAATGAATGTCCATTTCCGCTACTTATTTCGATCGAAAATTGATGTTTGTTTCCTCATCAGAAGATAGAAAGATTGCCTACAGCCTTGTTTATCTTATAAGGGGTCATATGTGTACCAGAATGTTTCTAAGTTAATTAAATATGTATTTGCATACCTTAAGTAACCTATAAGAGATAATTAGTAATCTAGTAAAATAGTAAAAAGTTACAGGTAAACGTGAACGTGGAGGGGGCAGTTTGAGGGGTATACACCCCCAGAAGGCCGAATACCCTCTCCCCAGAAACAACTTTTGTGAATTTTTTGTTTTTTTTTCACGATTTTTTGATGCCAATGGATAGAGTTTGATGAGAATCGTTGAAAAATTGCCTTTTCTAGCCGTACCACCATCTTTGAGACCATTGTTTGACCTTTAAAAATCTTGCACACACCGAATTTTGGTGCTGCCGCCCACCTATGGTTACAGCCCTTACTCTAAACTCAGCGAGTATAAGAATACGGTTCTGTTGAATGTACTTAAAGCTACACGATTACCTACATCAAGATTAATCGCAATTTTTTCGATCGAATGCGAAATCAATTAAACAAAAATGTTGAGGAAATATGGGCAACAAAATCAATGAAAAAGACCATTCTTACTGTTTAAATTTTGCACTTGTACTTTGATTTCTGAATCCACGTATTTTTCGCAGTCGGACAATAATCTTTTCACGCAATACTCGTCGGCTAGTTGGTAAATAAAGTGCAAGTTCCTCTTGCAGAGCTTTGTGGTCGGACAAAATAGAAATTGCAAGAATTCGGCAAATTCCTCAGTATTCTTGCCAGGCAGAGTCACTTGATCGACGGAATTTTCCAGCACGAAATTTTTCGAATAAAGCATCGTTTCAAAAACGGGACTACTCATGGCTAAGCATTCTTTCGAAGCATATAATACAGACTGATCATCGAAAAATATCGGAAAATTTCTTAAATCGCACGGCGCACTGAGCATTACCATAGAATCCCTTTCGGTCATTCCGGACTTTTTCAAGCAGCTACAAACCTTAAGTATGCCATACGATTATTAAATCGTACACAGAAAACAATTAGAATTCGAGCAACGAGCAAAATACTGCCGACAAGACAATCAGTATTACCGCAGCCTTACCACCACTGTTTTTTTTTGGTACAAAAACTTGAAATTTTGTTGTACAATCAAGAATCGGCCAAAAACTGCCTATACATACTCAGTGGACAAATATGTACAAAGATCGCTCGAAACATCTTTGTACGAGCCACCGAATCTTTGTGCCATACAAAAATAAATAACAGCGCTTACCACCTAAAATAACTTAGTTAGTCTTTAGGTACATATGTACCTGTGCTGCTAACTTTTTACATTGAGAATTGTTTCCATGGAAAAATGTTTCCGGAAGTAAAAATATAGAATGCAATGCATGGTAGTCAGAACATAAAAAGGGAACAAAATTTGTAAATAGCTGAAGAAAGGTCCTAGATCCCAAAAAATGCAGGTACCGATAAACGCAGTAGTCCATCATAATAGATAAACGGTGGGGGTTGGGGGCATAGGTGCACAGCATGGCCGATCTGAGAGGGGGTCAGCCAGTCTTAGGGGGTTAAAAATCAGGATTTCGTTGGCAAAAATGACTTTAAAAACAGGTATAAGCGCTAAAAGAAACCTTAAGACTACGTTATTACAGTTTCTGGCCAGTTTTAAGCACTTTTTGAGAAAATTTTAATTTTCATCCGTTTTTTGCCTTCATTTTGCCTCATTTTCCCAAGAAAATTTCCAATTTTTCCAATCTGGAGAGGTCTAGACCACACATGGGCGTAGGTTAGTAGCCCACCCCTTGATAAGTTGAGACCCCCGATTACAGTAGAACCCCATAATTCTATTTTTAGTAACATTTTTGGCGATCTTACACATCCTGACCCCCAAAATTTTCATGCTGCCCACGCATGGTCTAGACCCCAACCCCATACGTACATGTCTGGTTGGAAGTATAACAACAGTTTTCTTTTTTCTTTCACCCCAAAAATTCACGATTTTCCTAAAAAAATTCTAAAATTCCGAAATTTTCAGTTTTTACGCTCTGGAAAGATAGATCATCGTTAGAAACGCCAAAAGTAATGTTTTTAACGCGGACCCACATTTTTGAGCCCAAAAATTACTTTAAAAAACCCAGAATACCCATGCTCTGCATGTCTGCATATTATCCACGAGAAAGATGTTTTGCTGATGTTTCGTTTCTTAATATTTTTTAGTCCATTTCACGGATACTATGCATAGCAATGGTAAAGCGTATCAAATCTTACTATGCGAAATTGCATTACTATATAGAAGAGGCGGCCTAGGCAGGCACGTAGCTGTGGGGGGACTGGGGGGTCCGGACCCCCAAAATTCTGAAAAAACCGGAATAATAGGACTTTTACACGTTATTTTGTGCTATTTTTGGCTTAGACCCCCCAAAATTGGTGTTGGTCCCCCCAAAATAAGAGGGCCAGCTACGTGCCTGGGCCTAGGAACTACTTTTATGCAACCTTCTTGAACGCTGAAAATTGATTTTCATGCATGGGCTTCATTATAAAGATCATAGATACCTATTAATTTGCTTCAGTAGATTATTTTTAGTTTCGATGGAAGTCAGCTGTATTTTTTAATTCATATATAGGAAAAAATAGCTAGAGGCTGGATGCCTTGAAATTGATCGCAAACCACATGCTATACGTTCACAACAAGGCATTGAATTTCACCTTCCACTCGCTAGCTTGGAACTTTTTGACAGACTCGTTAGAAACTTAGTAATTTTATTTTAAAAAATCTAGCGTTCAATTCTAGAGCATTAAATACTGAAACATTAAACTGTTAACTGAGCTGGCTACTATTTTTCAGCCGTTATAGCGAATATAATAACACAAGACGAAGAATAGTTTACTATTCGTTATTCGTATAAAAAGGCAATAAATCAAAAAATATAGCACGGCGTCAATAAAATAATATAATTCAAAGTCAAATTCAGTGAAAGCATTCAAAAAGCCCCAAATGCATCGTTTAAACCAGTTTGATTTCCCTCTAAATCATAATTTTTGACTAAAATTACAAAAAAATTCTAATTTTTAACAGAAGGCGCCTGATTATCAACCGGATGTGGAAGCAAAATAAATTTTATTTAAAAAAGGTAAGAGTAGGAAGAAATAATTAATAGCATATGGGCCAATAACCAAGCTGAATAGATTTAAGTTAGTCTACTATTTGTTATAAACATATAATGTTCGATTCTCAATTCAATACAATTGATTTCAATCAATCTAGAAAACAACAAGATTGTCGATAATGCCCAATAATTTCTAAAGATCGTAGGCACGAAAACATAGGCACTTATAGAAATATGGTATAAAACATATTGGTCACATCATTCTATGCCCTTGAATAACTAAAAAGCACGAATAAACTGACCACTAATAGCAATTTGACCCTTAATTGCGTAAAATTCGAACATATGTCTGGCTAAGAAATTATTGTGACCGACTTACAAATAATACGTATAACGATCAGACAAGCAAATTTAAACGCAGAGGTATTCAAATAACTGTTATCGCATTAAAAATAAATTTTAAACAATTAGAGGCCATCTCGATCAAGAGTACATTCAAAGACGATAAAAGGCAAACCGGTACTAAAGTTAAAACGTAGACTCTCAACGGTTTCAAGAAAAATACTCAGATATGACAGGCCCGTAGTCAGGATTTTATTTCGGGAGGGGGTGAAACAAAAAAATTTTGAAAGTCAGATATCTCAAGAACCATAATAATCAAAAATAAGGGCATTTTTGAACGTTTCTCTAAAAGCTCTACACAATGATGAAGAAAGATTTTTGAAAAAATTTTAAACAATTTTTCACCATAAATAATTTCTTAGCTCTTCGTATTTGTATTCAATCTTTATGCTCTGCAAAGAAAAACCAGAAAATTTGTGGCGCCGTAAAATTTGACATTTTTCCATGTCTAGCTCCAATTTTAGCGGTTTAAAAGACAAAAACTATACATAAACAATTAATCAGGAAGGAAGCGCCGCTAAATTCTGCGTTTACTAGCTAAAAAGTACGCAAAAAACCTGTTTCGGTGACCTTTCAAATGCACTTTGAGAATTTTTCATTTATTCCTTGACAAAACTTTTTTCAGTTTCAGGAAGAGGGGGCAGCTGAGCTGCCCCTTGCCCCATTGGCTACAGGCCTGGATACGTACATTGCGCAGCGGCGTAACCAAGATTTTATTTGGGGGGCAACAATTTTGAAGATACATATCTTGATAAGTTTATAGGAATACATAAAAATAATGGAGTTTTTGAGCATTTCCCGACGAAACCTAAACTGAAGAATAGAAAAGATTTTAAAAAAACTTCTTTTTTGCTTGATTTCAAACTGTTTTATAATAATTTTACCGTCTAAACTAAGCTCAAGCATGACAAATTTCGAATCTCTTCTCTTCGCATTTAATTTTGAGTATTTCGAAACGAAAATCATACAGAACATTTATAAATTGGCGTAGAGTCGGAAATGTTGACAAATTTATTATATTTAAAAGTCTGAGCCTTCCAGATAACAAATAAAATGGATTAATAAGACAACCGGCGTGCCGTAAAATGTACAGCGCAGAAATTTCAAGACTGATTAGCCCTAAAAACTTTAAACATGCGCCTTTTCTAAGCCTAAAAACGACGCGTCAAACGTTTCTGACAATGATCGTTTTTTAACTAAACATATTTATAAATTTTCAAAAAATTAGTTTAAAATCGAGTTAATTGAACAAAACATAGTCAATAGATTATAGTATGGCGCAAAGCGCCAAAAATTTAACATTTTTGAGCCAAAAAATCGCTAAAATATAATCTTTTCCACGATTTTTTCGAATGATTGAAAATTCTGAGTGTCGGCAGCCATTTTGCGACGGTCAGTCAGTAACCCAACTCGGACAATTATCGAAAACTTAGCGTAATCGACTGCTGTCAAAGGATAGAAGTTCAATATCCACTTGAGTTCCGTCTGACACGATAAAATAAAATAGGAATGCAATAAAAAGCGGCAGATGCGATGAAAGACGTCACGAAAAATGCAAAATATAACCGTAGAATTAACGAGTAATTTGAAAGACTGATAAGCTCAACAGCGACGCGAAGTAAAGAGGCGGTCAAAAATGAATCCGCAGAGACAAAGCGACCCATTTTCATGCTCATCAACTGGCTCTCCATTCTGTCGATCAGGATCATTGTAGAACCAACGATGGCAATCGACACAAACGGCGACACAGCCTCGACAACAAGTGTAACTTAGACCGATTTGTTCGCAAGACAGACACCATTTCATCGACATGTTTCGGTAAGAGCGGCACTGTCTAAATATCGTCGAATTAAAAAACCGCCTATTCTCGATTTGATGCTGCATTACGTAACATACAGGCACATATGATCATCAAGGTTTCAATTCCCTAGAGTTTTTCAATCCCCTCCAAAAAAATTTTTTTCACGCCCGCCCCAGAATTCGTGATTTTTCAAACGTTTCCAAATTTTTCCTAAAAAATTAGTAGAAAAGGTGCTTTTTAAGCGCTTTTAGCTATCTATTTGCTCAGAAGTGTCAAATTTTCAGCGCTTCGCGCCATATACTCATGTTTTGACTATATTTTGTTCAATCTTTTGGACTTTTTTAAAATTTTTCCGAAATTTTTTCATGGTTTTATGCTCTAGAAAGAAAGCATCGACAGAAACGCCAAGAACGGTATTTTTGACGCGCATCCATCCAACGCCAAATTTTCGGCCCTTCAAACCATTATACTCATGTTTTTACTACATTTTGTTCAATTTGTTCCGACCTTTCCGATTTTTTTCGAAATATTTTTTCGAAATAAATAGGCAAATATGGTTTAAAACACGTAAAAATACACTACTTTGGGCCGAAATCACTCGACAGTACCTAACTTTCGAGCCCTTCGGCGGGAGTGATACCCCCTCTCATACACCCTATGTGCATGTATGTGTAGCAACCCAAAAGTAAGAATAAGTACATTTTAAATCAAACCACGCCCTATCACACAAACAGATAGAGGTGAGAAAGCATTACCCCGCTGAGGGGTCAGACAGACACAGGCCATTTAAGCTTACAAATCCTTTTTCGCATTATGTTTGAGAATGAAAGCAGGGAGGGTCGAAATTTTTCGGCAAATCATCCTCTTTTCTATTAACCTAAAGAGCACCGGAGCTATAGTCAACTTGAGAGATAAATTTTTTAAACGCTGAATTTATGGATTCCTTTATCGTTCATCGTCGAACGAACATAAGGCTAAGCCCGTATCCAGGATTCAGCCAAGGGAAGGGGGGGGCTGACCCGACATAAATTGGCCTACATCTCGGAAAATTCGTCGTTCTTCCAAAAGGCTATAAAAAGCAGTAATCGTACGGGGTCAGATTTTCACCCACGGACGGGTCGAGGTCGGGGTTGAAGATTAACAGTTAACATTGCATGATTATACATACCAATTTGAAAAGGATAAAAACGATACCCTCACTTGTTTGTAGAGCAAACTAAATTTTGAGGACATAAGCATAGGTGGGCAGCACCAAAAGTTCTGGGGGTTTGTGTGTGTGAGCAAGATTTTTGAAAGGTCAAAAACGGTCTTAAAGATGGTGATATGGCGAAAAACATACTTTTTTGCTGTTTATCATCAAGCACTATCCATTAACATCAACAAATTTCGAAAAGAACAAACATTTGAATTCTGGGGGTATTCCGGTTTTTTGTTTGGGGGTATTTGGCCTTCTGGGGTTGCATAACCCCCCCCAAAGCCCCCTATCCACGCCTACATGTGGGCATGAGTGATGTGTTCCAATATGATAAATATGCGAACATGTATGTACGTGATAACAACATGGCGACTAGGCGTACATTTTATGAAATATCGCGAGTGTCGAGTTTAACATATTCATTATGCTCGTAAATGAATCATCCTTGTTTGGTGTTTGCCGAATTTATTTGCTATTTATACAATTCTCCTATGTACCAAAAAATTAAATGCTATATTTCACCCCCGAAAAAAGGTTCAACCCCAACTCGATAAATCTTGCCCTCGGTCGGGGGTCGGGGTTTAGGCCGGGGTTTTTCGGGGTCGGGGTCCCCGTACGATCACTGATAAAAAGTGTCATTTTTTGGTCGCACTTGGGCTAAAATGATGGAAAATACATGACATCCGGCGCTAAGCGTCAAAAATTACAAGATTTCACATCACAGACATTTGATTTTTCCATCTTTTCTTGCATTATCTCACCTCTCAAAATTTTTCTTCCGGTTAAGGGGGAGGGGGCGCCCTCGCCCCCTCAAATACGGCCCTGTAACATGGTATATATGTAAACATGATATATGCTGAAAAACGCTAAACGTGTAATCGCCGCATAAAACACGTTATAAAGCTATTTTCATTTCGTCATTTGGTTGCAAACAATACTTACGCGCTACAAGGTGTCAAAGAGTTGTTTTTTTTACAAATTCATTAGCTCAGGTATGAGATATTGTTCTCGGTCCTGCTCTCTATTAATGATAGTCGAGCAGGGCTAAGCGACGTTGTCGCTAAACCAATGCAACCCCCTCAAATTAAAAATTTTGGTTTATTTCAGAATTTTCACATCATTTAATTTTTTTATAAGGGTCATACAAAATATGATTAATTATTTGATTTTTAAATTGGTGCATAATGATCAAACTGCTTGACTACATTTTACACCTTGAAAGTTCCATAGTTTCTGCACTAACCGACGTGATAATTTTATTAATATATCCACAAATTCTTATTACAGTCAGTAATCTGTCTATCTTTTGGGATCTATGAATTTTAATTTTTTAAATAATTGGTAATGCAACAGACTAATTTGGATAGACTTTAATTGCATGAAGGTATGTACGCCACTTTGTACGTAACTTAAGGAAATCACTCGACGTCTGGTTTCAATTCAGAAACGAACACATGCATTAATCTGATATTACATTTCCTCGCCGGATTATCACGTTTGGATATAAAAATTAGAATAATATTTATCTAATATTTTAAATTGAATTGAAAATTAATAGAGCACTGTTTTACATGCCAGACACATGTTCTTCACAAAACGTTTGCATAATTTGAGATCGGTTGAATTTTGCCTCAAAAACAGCAGCAATCACGACTGAATCCAGCTGATTTCGAATATTGTCAAAACGCGATGCTGGCAAAGCGGCAAAGTAAGGAATAATCTTTGCAAGCGAATCAAGCAAATCATATTGGCAGCATATTTGACTTAATTCTACGAGCCACGCCGTATCACCTGAATTCGGAAGATCGAAGTAGGTCATTAAATGCATCATAGGTGCACAAAGTCAGGGTCGGCAGGGTGGGTTAAATCCCGAAAATTCAAAACAGTAAATTTTACGTTCATTTTATTTGCTGTTTTAACGATCAAAATGGTCGAAATAGCCTATAAAACGTTTTTTCGTGATAATATCGCATTTTAAAAGCATTTTAAGTCGATTTTGACTGCATTATATCAATTTTAGCACTAAAAATGCAAAAATTTATCAATTTAGGGCGCTTTTTGAGGAAAAAGTAAATAAAAGTACTAATCTGGAGCGAAGCACCAGGAAAATTTTGACGTTTTTAGTGCTTCTGACCTCAAAAATGATGCAAAAAAACGTTCCATCAGCTCAAAATCGCCGGACAGTATATAACTGTCCGGCACCCCCTATGTGCATATATGAAATGCATCACTGAACTGTAGTCTGTTCCATGTCAAACGGCCCATTCTTGCTGTACGGCTTATTACTGTAGCAGAATAGATTCCGGGTTAGGCTGTTGCCGCAGTCTGGAAGATGCGCCAGATGTTATGCAGCGCACAATAAACATCAACAAGAAGAGTTTAAAGCAACCAGCTTTCACGGGAACATAATTGAACATGTCATTCGTGCAGGAGAATCTATACTAACAGTTATAAGATTTTAGCGACGTATACGCGCAGGACTTAAAATTCAACTCATACAATGTTAAAGTATGTAAGGCAGTTTTAACGTGTAGGTAGAGCAATTTGTGCGTCAACTACTAATTATTGTTCCTTGTCTTATTATGCTTAGGCTCATTAGTTTAGTTTAGCATGTAAATAAGTCAACATCTAGGCGGACTTTCCCGATTTTTTAAATAGAAATTAACCATTTTCATAAGCATATTTGTTGTGAACCAGCGGTCAGCACACGTGGGCGTGGTGAGGGGAGTCGGGGTATGCACCCCCACCCCAGAAGGCCAAATACCCCCAGAAATCAGAATACCCATCAGAATTCAATTTTTGAAATTTTGTGTTTTTTCGCAATTTTTTGATGCCAACGGATAGTGCTTGATGTGAAACGTTGAAAAATTGAGTTTTTCGCCATATTACCACTTTTAAGACCATTTTTAAGCATTGAAAAATCTTTCACCTCCCACCCCCCAGAATTTCGGTGCTGCCCACCTATGGTGGTCAGTTGCCATACAAAGTAAACCTATGACCATAAGTGTTCTTGAGGGAGGGGGTTGGGGGTTTGACGCCCTCCCCCAGAATAGCAACTGACCCCTTGCAAAATGGCTGCGACCCCCCAGAATTGTCGAATTGTGAAAAGAATTGTGAAAAGTGTACCTTTTCAGCTCATTTTTAGCTCAAAAATCTCAAATTTTCGGCGCTTCGCGCCAAATGCACATTTTTTGGCTATATATCGTTCAATTTACTCAATTTGATTTAAATTATTTGAGATCTCTTTTACGTTTTTATGTTGTAGAACGGGCGAGCATTGTCTGAAACGTCAAAAAAGTGAGTTTTTGACGTGTGCCCAGCCCATCGTTATTTAGCCCAAAAAAGGCACTTTTTGAAAAATTTTTGGGCCTGACTGACCCCCCCAGAATTCCTATGCTGTACATGTATGGTTCGGAACACCAGAATCCTAAAATTCCCCACACAAATCAATAAAAGAAGATAACATTCACATGTCTAATAAAAAACCATTTTTAATTTATTGATCTATTAGGATAATAAATAATAATTCGGTGTACTAACCACTCTTGTATAGCACTTGGGCTTTGATTTCTGACTCAATAAATTGATCGCAGTCGGATAACACGTTTTTCACACAGTATTTGTGAGCAAGGCGGTAAATATAATGAAGATTTCGCCTGCAAAGCTCTGTAGTCGGACAGAATAAGAAATGTAAGAATACGGCGAATTCCTGAATGTTCTGGTCGGGCAGAGTCATCTCATCGACATGTTTGGCAACGTTCTTTGCATACAATAACTCTTCAAAAACCGGGCTTCTCATAGCCAAACACTCCTTTGAAGCGTACAGCACAGATTGATCATCGAAATATATTGGAAAATTTTTAAAATGGCATGGTGTAGAAAAGATAACCACAGGATCGTCTTCAGTCATCATCAAACTTTCTACGCAACTGACTGAGAAATTATAAATTGGAAACTAATCTAATGTTCATCATATTAGTGCATACACGTATAAATATAGGTGCACACATGTAAAAGAAACAGAGCGTTTTAGGATCCCCACTCAAAGTCGGCCGTCCCCTGTAAAGTTAATGTTTTTAATGCTTTCGACTTTTTAGCGAAATCTTGCTTTTTTAAGCCATTTTAACAAGCTTTTTGCGATTTTTGAGCGATTATTGAAGGCCTTTCATTCCTGAAATAGCCATAAAAGCGCTTAAAAAAGCATCTTTTCTACAAATTTTTAGAAAATTTTCGGGAAATTTCAAAAAAATCGACAATTCTGGAGGGTGAAAGAATTTTTGCGGAGGGGGGATTTTCTGGGGGGGGGGTTAAAAACCCCTAAACCCCTCCCAGGATCATGTATGGTCACAATGAAAAATAAGTAATAAAATAAGTAAATTTAGGGGAAATGAGTCATGAGCAAATATGCACACCATTATCAGTCTGTGAAATCAGCAAAAACTAAACAGCTACCTTTTCATCCTGAGCTGAAATGAAGGTACCTCGGTGTTTAGAAACAACTTAAAACTACATATACTTCAGTTTTGCGATTCGCAAGTGATTTTAAACGAAGTTACAGAAAACCTTAAAAATTTCTTATTAGTTTTCATTGCTTGTGTTATTTTTGCCAGAGGATTTTTCAATTTCTTCTTCTTAAGGGTCTAAATAGAAGCGCCTAAGCCCACTCGCGTTCTGGTCCACGAGGATAACTACACCTTTGAAATTGCGTAAGCAGATCCATAAAAATTAAAAAAACTAAGGTTACAGCAGTACCTTGCGCGTTGCTAGATATTCTTTTTAATGTTAGTGGCAAAAATGGCTAGTCGGGTAGGGGTCAAACCCGGGCTTTATAATTACATAATTACCAATGAAGCGTGCTATCAAGTACGATATTCGTTTTAATTGTGGCTACTTCAGTAAAGATCGACGAGTAAAATAAGTACTTGAGCACGGAACTTTTCGCAGAGCAGTCCATAAAATGTCGCAAAATTTAGGATTCATCGAGTCTGTGAAATGCTCCTTAAATGACACATCTTGATTTTTTTGTCTATTTCAGGGGTGTGTGCAGAATTTTTCTGAGTTAAACAGGTGGGCCGAAACTCGAGAAATATTCTAAGGCACTTAAAGAAATAATCAAAAAGGTCAATGAAAAGGGCCAAAAGTTTGAGATTTTCGTGATTCTGCTTTAGAAAACTTATGTAAGTATGTAAGACGTGAGAAGCTCAGAATAACAATTTCAAGGTGTTCAGCGCAAAACAACAAAAAAACTAACAATTCATAATGATTTTGAGATTTCAGCGCGAAGCATCGAGGAACTAACCACCCAGAATGATTTTGAGGTTTTCAAATGAGAACACGCCATTTTCCTAAATCTTTCTGTGCATTATCTTACTAGCCTAGAAAAATTTTCTGAGTTAAGGGACCGTCTGTTCCATTTCAAACGACCTATTTGAGCAAATGGTCGACGATTGCATGTAAACGGGCTACGAGAGTTGTCTGAGCTTATGTAATGCGATATTTAGCAGATCAAAGGGTACTGATCACGACTTTTCTTGGGGAAAAACACCGCACTAGAGGCCTATTCAAAACCCAATTTATCACAAAAAAAGAAATCATAAAAAATTGGATTCTTTGTCACTGCATTCAGTAGAGCAAGCAATACGAAATTTTATTGTGTTGAAGTCATTAAAGAGTAGTTTAGCTATTTTCTATACCAAGCGAGTCCACTGAAAGAAAATTTTGTACGAAACAGAACGTCGTTATCCTTTTTCTGGCGAACCTGTACATATACGAATATGCAATGTAATGCATCAGTGGTATAGCATCCATAGTGTAATGTAGTTATCGTTTAAAGTAAACAGAAACTTCAAAAACTAAAGCAGATACAAAACTTTACTGGATTATGTACATCATCAAGAAACGAGTGATAACAAAAAGTAAGAACATGAATGGATAGCAAAGCAACATAGTGCGGGCACCCATGCATGTATTAAGGTTAATCACGTTAAATCAATCTGCAACCGTCAAGCAGCTGTTTCTTCTAGGTGAAGATGAAGCTGACTCCTATTGTATCGACTGAGTGTCCTAGCATCCCTTTCTATAATGCTTCGTCTACCAAAATAAACCTTGGCGTACACGACTAATGCAATCATCTGCGAATCATAACAACGACATAAATTAAATGCGCGATTAGCTCTTCCCACAAATTCAAGATTTTTCAGCCCCTGGAATTTCGGGCGCGAGCTTGCTTTAAGCCATTTTTCGATTTTTGCTTCCCTTTAGAACATTGTTGTAATTTTTTGGCAAAATAGAGGTCTTCTAATTTCAAATCAAAAGCTTAATTTTTTAATGATTTTTATTTTTTTTCATTTCTACCTTTTGGAACATACGCGTGAGTCACAAACAACCACAGCCCAATTCCTCAAATACCGTCAACCGGGGCTAATTAGAACTTATGAGGCTACTTGGAGCAACTCCAAGGAAATGATACATTGCATGATCGAGAAGGCTGTAATTGCAGTACTGTTATATTGATTACATTTTTCTATAGTATTTTCGATGCTCTTTCAGATTCTGCAAAAAAAATTTGTTGCATGGCTGATACCAGCAACTTTTGACAGTTTTGCGTAGTGCAGCATTTTTACGTCTCTTTTCTGCTAGCAAACTTTTGAGTATCAAACATATTGATTTATCTTCCTGAAATCTAATTTTTTTGTAATCTAAAGTGCGCTACTTGGAACATGTGTAATATTAATGTTCTAGCCCCCTTTTTAGAAAAATGCTTGATAAATAAACAAAAACCAAGTGTTCGGAAATGGACAGACTATTCAAACCAACCTTTGGATGAGGCTTTGCAGGCTTGTAGAGATGGGATTTCTAAAAGAGAAGCCAAAAGCGTCTATACCATTCCAATTAGCACCTGTAGTAGAAAGCTAAACAGTATGACAGTTTGTGCCTGATCTCGTTATTGTGCCTTAAATTCTACCTAATTTCTTTTTTAAACACCAATTTAGTTCCAAGTAGTCGCATTTATTGTTTAAAATGAACAGAATTAATTTTTATATCAGTTGTTCCAAGTAGCCCCAAACGGAGGCTATTTAACACTAGCCTAATTTTTAGTCAGCCTACTGTATTCACCTCGAGGACTGGGACTTTACGGTATTGTACTACAAAGTCTACCTTACATTTCTAGAGAATTTTATCAAATTACAGTCATATTTGAAGAAACGGCAGCAATATCAAAGCAAACAACGTTTTGAAAGTGTTGCAAGCAAACATAGACAAAGGGTATTCCAAGGGTATCCGATTACTATACCCTGACAGTAGGAATAAAAAAATTACTGTCGGCCGATTTACCCTAACAGCTACTACAAGGCAAAAATAGTGATCACTTGTTAAACAACACTGTTAGGTGTCAATAAGCTTCTTTGTGTTTAATTATAATAAATTATATTTTAATTCTTTTTTTAATTTGTTTATATTTTATTAATTATTAATTAGAATTATATTCATATTGCTTATCTTGTCTTGTCAGAAGTAGAACTGTCAAAATATCGTAGGAACTTAGAAAACCCCGAACCCTTAAACGCCAGACGAATATGTCTGATTTGCTGAAAAATCTCATATAACAACGCGTTTATGTGTAAAAATTACTATATGCTGATTCTGAAATTTTCGAATACCCTGAAGGCTGCGACCGTGTTCATGTATTGGTTCCAAGTAGCCGGTACTAAGAATCGGTTGGAATAAAATAATTGAAGTTATTATCATTTCAATCACAAATAAATTTTTCGATTTTTGGTTAAAAAATTCCGATGAATAAAAGCGGTTGAAAAAATGGATCGATTTTATAAGGATTATCAGACTCAGTTTATATCTATATCTTCAGAGCGATGAAGCCAACTTATTAAATTGATTTTCCAGGGCAAAAAAATAACTCTAAATTTTTGAATTCGTCTTACACGAAAATTCCAAAAATCTTTTTCCTACATAATAACTACAATGAAATAACATAAAAGTGGATATAACAGAATAATACCTTAAATGGTAGCCATAAAAACTTTAATCATCTTACACAGTTTAAATCAAGACCTCAAACTTAATTCCGGAGCAACAAAAAAATTTCTTATGCAAGAAATAAGAAAGTAGCTAGAATTTGAAAGTGCTGTTTTATCTACTAGATAATGTGTTTAATCGAATGCAAGACTCGATAAATCACAGCTGATCTAAATCAGTGAAAAAAAGAGTAAGCACGACGGATAACAAATACCTTAAATTCAGAAAAAACTAAATAATTTTAAAGCTGTTTTACACTGATTTTGGCATTTTTGGATTTGCATGTTTTGGCTATTTTTAACTATGGTTTTCTAACTACGTTTAACTATATTTATTTGACTCATTTTAATTTAATTTCAAATTAATTTAATATTTAATTTGAATTATTTAACTATTTTAACTAATAACTATTCTGACAAAAATGTTATTTAATATTCCGTGTAACATCCCAAAAAAACAAAACGATTGTCTCTTCAACATTGGATGAACAACTGCTTTACTGTTATGCATCACTCTTTTTCATCTGTCACACGCATCCCGCAAAATCTTTATTATGAGTTTCCCAGAGATGAAATCGCTCGAGCATTGAATAATGTTATAAGTTGCAATATTCGTACCTGCAATGAGGCAATAGTCAAATTTATCGTAGCAGCAATAGTAAAGTGTCGAAAAAGCCAATCAGTGAAAACGCCATAGCAACCCTTAAAGACGAAATAGACTGGAAAATCTATAATGAAAACAGGCCAGCATGATTTTTCCAAGGGGAGGTCCTAAGACAATGATATAATAAGTTGGAAAATATACCAAGGCAATCAAAATAAAATAGATTTTATCGATGTCTCCGACAATCTTCTGTCTACTGAAACAAAGCAACGAAATTTCTCTGAAAAATTCCTCTGATTTCATTGAATAGCGTGAACCAAAATATTCGATCTTGAAAAGTAATCGTTCACAAAGAAGCCGTTGGATGGGAGATTCCCTTAGTTTCAAATTTTTAAAGTCGTGGGACATAGTAGTTCACAGATGCCATGCCATCACACATGGACATTGGGGGAGGTAGTTATAGGGGGTGTCCCTTCAGACACTTTCTGTCCATTATTTTGTACATATTTGATAGACCAAGTCATTCCCTCGTTCTTATTATCTTTTGTTTTCATGCAAACTTAATCACGAATATTCAAGAAGAGTAGAATACAACGAATCAAAGCGTTTTTATCGCTTATGAGGGGTGAGGGGGTAAAGAACGATAGGAATATTTGAAAAAATCAACATAAACTCACCATTTTAGCGCCATAGTTAGCCGTTAAAATTGATTATTAAACCTCCCCTCCCAAAACTTTCGACTGTGTGCATGTATGAAGACCTCATTGATACACAACAAAATTTCCCCAATCGTAGTTACAATTTATTGCATCAGAAATCGTACCCTGTTATACCATAATGATGGATCTGTCAACTTGCCACAGTTTACAGAAGATCCGGCAATGCTGTGATCAAACTTGGCCTCGTCGCAACAACTGTCAGGCACCCAGTCGTTTTCGGGCCAACGTTTAGTATCCCTATACCAGTCAGAGTACGATCTAACACCGCAACACTTCAGCTAAAATAGGTGCATAATTTATCCTTTAAAGTTGATCTGACGTTTTCTTCAATAAACTTTTGCTATTAATATACCTAATAATTTTCGAATAACGAAAATTTGAAAATGCGCACGCCTGACCTTGTTATTTGACATTATTCAAATAAAGGGGAAAATTGAGCCAATATTGCATTTAAACTGTAAATGGAACATGCAGATTTAGATTATGCAAGCGGAGTCAATTTTTGGTAGCACAAATACGAACAACGATCGTGCTGAATGAACAAGTCCTTTGTATGAGGATACCAACCATTGCTCGTTAAGTAGAATATATGTATTCAAATCAAAGCTTAGCCATTATCAAAAAGATAGACAAAAATTAACCCCAAAATTCTGCAGCCTTGATATGCCTATCTAAGTCGTTCAGTCGATAGAAATCTTCCAAAGTTAAAGCACTAAAACAGTAATAATAGCCCTGCTTGATAAAAATAAATTTTAAACTGCATGTAAGTTTCGAGAACCTTCAAAACTTACATTATGGTATAATAAAGACTTGTGTGTATAGGAGAATGCCAGATTAATACGACATAAAGTATAAGCAGGGGCCTAACAAGCCGGGGTCGGGAGAGAGCCCGGGCGGGCCTTCCTCGAAATGAAAAACAATTTTATTTTTCGCAAGGGTCCCAAAGGACGAATTGAAAATTCTCGAAGTCTACTAAAAAGAAAGCCAAGACAAAATTTCGGCACATTTTTGAGCTACTAATCCCGAAATTTTCCAATAGAATTTCTTATTTTCAATTATTTTTGTTATCTTAGAAGTCAAACTTAAGTTAAAGACAACCAAAATGTCTAAATTTTCCGGCGCTGATCTATTACACTAAATTACAACAATTGTTCTTCCGAAACAATTTTGTGTGATCCCTAGCCAATTTTTTGCACTGATTCTGAATATGCTTTCAGACTTTTTCTAGCACGTCTTGTTGTTGAGCTATCCGGCTATCATAATTCTATGTGTTGCTTATCAAAAAGCACCCAAAATTGTCTAAAAATTAAACATTTATAGCTAAATTGATCAATTTCAATATTTACTTAGTGTTAAAAGCGGTATAAGGCTGTCAAAATGGATCTGAAATGCTTAAAAGTGCGGTATTAGAGCGCAAAAGCAATTTATATAGGTTATTTTGACCATTATCGTCATTTGACAAGCAAAAGAAGGCGTGGACACTAGATTATCGGGTCTGGATTTCTAGAACTTTACATCCCTGCCGACCCTTACCTTCTGAATCTATTGCTCTCTGAATTACATTCAAAATGGAGGACCTGTGGTGCAAATTCGGAACGGTGGATAGGGATCAAAGAATAAGCCCCAAGTCTGTTATCGCTTATTCCTTAATTTCGAATCTCAATTTTGTATTTCTCGTTCCTTATACAGCTTTCGCAAGTTTTGAAGTGCAAAGTGAACATTCATTCGCAAGTCAGTTGACAAGGCGCTTACTTAAAAATTGTCAGACCCTCCTGCGTTATTCATAAGTTGATGAAAAATGCGATTACATTAGTGCTAAAATCAATCATTTTGTCTTTCGTAATTCTGCAAAAACAGGTTTTAAATTGTAAAGGGTGAAACGTGATCTTTTGCTAGGGATCACAACATAGGTGCACAAGGTCAGGGTCGGCGATGGAGGGGTAAAATCCCAAAAATTCAAAATAGTGAATTTAACATTCACGATTTTTTTGCTGTTTTAACGATCAAAATGGTCAAAGTAGCTTATAAAACGCTTTTTCGAGGTAATATCGCATTTTAAAAGCATATTTAGTCCGTTTTGACTGCATTATATCACTTTTAACCCTAAAAATGCAAAAATTTATCACTTTTAGGCGCTTTTTGAATTAAAAGCACTTAAAAGTACTAATCTGGCGCGAACCCCAAAAAATTTTGACGTTTCTACTGCTTTTGACCTCAAAAATGATGCAAAAAACGTTCCATCAGCTCAAAATCGCCGGACAGCACCTGTCCGGCTGACTTTTCAGGAGGGTAATACTCCCCTCACCCCCTAAGTGCATGTATGGGTCACAAGCATACTATAGCTGCGGATTTCATAACCAGAATGATGTGACAAAATATTTTCGATTCGGTCTAGTTAGTAAAGCAATTAGTGTAAAAACAATTAAGCACGCATTACCTCTCTCTGCAATTTATCCCACGTAACATTTGCGACAAATAATGCCCTTTCACTGAGCCCATCGCCTCTGGAATGAAAATGCTCATTGAGATGCTTCTCTACATGTCGTGTAGTCTGAATGCGTGGAACAAAACGCTTGCAAATAAAGAAACGTAGAGATAAAATATATAAGTGCTTGCCTCCTTTTCATAATTGAGCATTAAGGCGGCCGCCACAATTTCGACAATAATGACAACACCAGTTGAAACAACATACTAGCAAAAAATCATCCATAACAATGAACATCAGCCAAAATTCGGAGAGCGGGCTAATCATCTTTAAAATTTCCGATTAATGAATGGAAAAAATTATTTTGATTTAAAACCGAAGAAAGTCCGATTTTTAGATTACGAAGAAACGACTGAAACGATCAACTTTTATTCATAAATTAAAAATGAGACAATGCTCAGACAAATTGCACTTAGTATTGACACTGCGGATCCAATAAGCTGACTTAATATTTTTTTAAATTGAAATCGGTTTACATTTATTCAATTCTAATTATTTTGATTTCATTTACTCTTTTATTTTAAGTTAAGGGTTATAGGGACGGAAGATTTGAAATGAGGGCCTTGTTCATTTTAGTGTACATACAGCACTTGTTGTTACTGGCATCGCTTAATTAAACAAATGATTACCGCTAGCATTAGTCGATTGCTTAGAGACCATAACGTGCAGCATTCCACTAAACTTATAGAGACTACAGCGATTCCGATAAGAATGCAAAGAGCTGAGGCACTAAAGGCACCAAAATCGTGTGCAAGTATCAGTATATAATCGGACTTTGATGCAAATAACCAGACTCCAACAACAGCTGAGCAGAAACCTAGAACCTAAATTAAAAAGCTTTTATGCGACGGTTAGAAGTCATGCATACAGTATAGAAAAGCAAGTGGAAAGGGTTTAAGAGAGAATTTCAAAGAGAAAATAAGGCAACTCTTCCTAATTTTTTGGCGAAAAATCGACAAAAATTCTGGGTGCATTTAATTAAGTAAATAAAATCTATCTAATCTTTCATTTTTTACTTAAGGCTTACTTTCTACAGATTTTACACAGAAAAAAATTTTGATAACTTTGCACTTTTTTGATTCTCCGCTCTTGGAGAACAAGATCAGCTTATTGATGTTCATTTCAATCAAATTCACGAAGGCATGACATTTATTAACAGATTCAATGAACGTCTGACAATTCGAATATTAGAAAAGCATGGTTCCGTACCTAATAAAAATTATTTCAGCTCTCTGAGTCCATTTTTAATGCAAGTTTAGCTGAAGAATCGCTAGGATTTTGGCACTTCGCGCCGGACGTACTAACTGAGTAAATGCAGAATACGGGTTCCATCAGAAATGCGTAGAATGGGTTTAAAAAGCCCGGATTTATTATAAAATGTGCTGAAATCGTTAAAATAGGGCATGGAAAACAAGTTTGATTGAAATTTTTCCGATGCTTCTCGAATCAATTGTTTGGCGAACAATTTTCCGAGAATCTTGTTGCTATATAGGGGGAGAGAAGGGAGGGGGCCGCCCCTTTCCTTAGCCGTAAAAAATTTTTGGCAGGTAAGATAATGCACGGAAAGTTGAAAAAATTGCGTCTGTTTGCCCGAAAATCGTCAAATTTTCGGCGCTTCGCGACGCATGCGAAGTACCTAGGCAGTTATTTTACAAATTACAAATTACAAATTTATTCGCTGATCCGACAAAGAACCAAGTAACATTAATACATTGATAAGTAACGAGAGAAAAAAGATGAAATATAAACATACACAGAAAGACAAGTCAATAAAATACATGAATAGTCGAGGAAAGCGGGATAACGTAAAAGCAGTATATACATAAACTGCGCTTATTTACGCCCCTGAATTGAATGATTAAGATCAACCCTTTTCAATCTATTAAGAAAAACATGTCTATTTGGAGCACTAATAACTTCCTCAGGTAGAGAATTCCAAACAGAGATTACTCGATTACAAAATTCAAATTTTCTGCGTTTTTTGTTTACCCGATTAACAAAAAGCTTACAAGAATTCATTGCTCGATTTGAATTAGTATTAAATGTAAAGAAATCCTCAAAAGGCAGAATATTAAATCTAATAATAGAAAAAGCTAAAGTGAGGTCATTATGTAAAAGCCTAAATTCAAGTCTATATAATCCAAGTTGAACCAATCTCTTGATCACATGAAAGACTTTTATCATTGAAAAGTCGTTTTGTAAACCTACGTTAGACACCCTCAACGGAATCTATGTCGCAATGTAGAAAAGGGTTTCAAAGGCTTAATTCTAGAATAGATAGCAGTGATAGAATTTAAATTAATGGGTATTATTCGAAAGATTATCAGTTGTTAGGAAGATATTCAAAAGAAATTATCGACGGAAAGCATTTAGAAGGGGAGAAATTCAATTATGAAGTTGTAAAGTGATAGAAGCACAAAGCATGGGAAGGCGACTGCTGTAAACGGCGCATTGATTGATCTAATGTATACTGATGGAAGCAAGATGCATACATTTGTTTGTATGTAGGTATGCAATGTTTAGGGAAGACGACTGCGAAAATCGTCGCAATGATTGATCGAATTGTCCGTGTTTACATAGGTATGTAAGTAGGTACATAGGTAATATGTACATTCATTAGCGAAGGTGACGGCGATAATGCTGACGATTAATGACTCTATTATGAAGGAAAGGACAAAGACACCTGAATCTTTAACGCAGGTCGTATTGAGGGGCAAGATGAAATCACTTAAGTAATAAGAATACTTATGATTTGATTTACCTAAATACAAGACTGCATATTTATTAATTGAAATTTGTAGTTGCCAAGTATTGGCCCATTCCTGAATATAATTTAAGTCTGCTTGAAGAGTCAAAAAATTTGAGGAAAGATCCCAGACTCTCCATCATCAGCAAAAAAAAACAAAATTACTACGTTGTTGGATATCACCCAAATCATTAACAAAAATTAAAAAGAGGATAGGACCTAAAATACTACCCTTTGGAACCCCGCTAATAACAGGAAGTGATTGCGGTAAAAAATTATCAACTTTTACCTGTATATGTCGATCCAAAGAGATTAATACCGACCTAAGCAGTCTAAAAAATTCTAAAATGCTCTGCTTTTTAATAAGTTCTGTCAGAACCCATATTCTGCACTTTATCACACAAAATAAACATAGAGGAGCTTAACACACATAGCGTATACAACATCACTTACTGCAATAGCCGTATTGATTCCAAAAAATATATATTCAATCAAGGAATTCATCAAATGTGAGGGCGCGCAAATCATTGTACGGCAGCATAAAACATTGTTTTTGCTTTGATTCGTTAAACAAATTACAAGGATACAGTAATACGCTTTGTGAACTTATTGGCTAAGTTGTCCACCTTGATCACTGGCAATAATTTTTTATGAAACTTCGAATCGGTAATAGCTAATCACAGTCGCATGACCAGGATCCTTCAAGCTTTTTACCTGTCACCGAGATGCGACTCAAAAGCAGCCTCGATGCTTTAAAATTTTCGATTATACCTCAATAGAATAGTTTATGCACTCGGCTGGTTTATACATACATATTCATACATAAGTACCTGCGCGGTACATAATTCTAATTTGTCTACTATTTTTTATCACAGAAAATTAGTTCTCTCTCATCATGAAGAACGTGGCGCTTAATAATAGTACAACGGTAGGAGCTCCGGAATTGAATTTCTGGCACACGATTTTTGGACTCTTGCCCCATTCAGTCCAGACCAACCAGATTTAGCCGCTCCCTATACCTACCTACATAATGTACGGCCGATGCACAATATGACCGTTTTTGGGATAGCCAGCGAGCTTTTTTGTCCAAAGTGGCTTTAAAAACTTGCTAAAATGGGGCAAAAACTATGCTGATTCAGTTTTTGATGAATTCTAAGCATCTTTACGGATCCACAAAAATTTCTAATTTTCCATTCTGGGGTCTAGACCCAGCACTTTCCTATATTTAGGTAAGGCATTGCATTTATTAAAGAAATAAATAACTGATTCGCAGAAAGTTTATAGACTCACCTTTATTACGTGAGGAGCCATGAGTTCAGGATCGTGTTACACACATTGTAGCTAAATATGATTTCTAAGAACAAAACTGTAAGACGGGTTAGGTAGGACATTGCATATGTCGATCGAATAAAAAAAGCAAAAAACGATTTCGATGGGCGGCATAGATATACCGACCTATCCAATGGTCTTAATGAAGCCCTGTGCCTGGCTGGATCAGAATTTTTGAGTCAAATCGATTACAAAAAAAGCGGTTTAAACTGAGAAGCAATTATCACGATACTGTTAACAATTGATGTACTACACGCGAGGCACAACTCGAACGAAAGTACGCATCAACCTTCATGTAAACAGTTCACTCATGGATTAAAGGGGATTCGGAGTAAACCAAATAGGTAATACAATGTGCATGTTTGGTAGCAAACAAGTTTGGTCGAAATTAAGGGGCGACGCAGCAAGACCACACATGGGCGTGGGGATCTGGGGGGTCTGACCCCCCAGAAACCAAAAGACCCCCCCAGAAATCAAAAGACCCCCCCCCCCAGAAACTCAATTTTTGAAAATTTTTTTCGTTTTTTTCGCAATTTTTTGATGCCAATGGATAGTGCTTGATGAGAAACGTCGAAAAATGGTGTTTTTATCGCCATATCAAACCATTTTTAAGGCCATTTTTTGACCTTCAAAAAATCTTGGACCCCCCCAGAATTTTCTCTGCTGCCCACGCATGAGCGTTGCACCAGGCGAGATGCAAAAAATGTTACACATTAGTAAGAACGAATCAAAATTAAGTACGATAATAGACAGACATGCACAGCATGGCAATTCTGGAAAAAGTGACACCAGCAAAATTTTCTAAAATGCTGTTTTAGGCTCAAAAACGGGTGGATACGCTTTAAGAACATAATTTTTTGACCTTCCGACGATGCTCTTTCTAGAACGCAAGAACATAAAAACGTCTAAAGAATAGCAAAAAAATTCGGATAAGTTGAACAATACCTTTACTACGACTGTTTTTTCAAAATCGCGAATTCTCAATTTTTTGAGAAATCGCGAATTTTCTGGGGATGAAATCTCCCCCAACCAATATCATGTATGCTAATAAGGCTATTTTGCAAAAGGCGAATCAGCTAAAAGATGTTAAAATGGCAGAAAGTAACCAGCTTATTTATAAGGCAACAAGACTGTGCGATCTTGGCAATTCATAAGGGAAACTTTGGAATATGGAACTTCTTTCAACCGTCCTCCCTCACCACAGTTGCATAGCATAGCCAATCTGGCGAGGTCAGTCGGTGTCTAGAAAGAGTCAAAAATTCACTTTTTTTGGGCAAAAATGAACTCAAAAATTGCTAAATTGGCTAAAAATAGCGTTAAAACTACGTTGTCACACTTTCCGGTCAATTTAGAGTAACTTTTGAAGAAAATTTTAATTTTTATCATTTTTGACCGTCATTTTGCCTCATTTTCCCGAAAATTTCACATTTCCCCATTCAGGGGGTCTAGACCATACGTGGGCAGCAAGAAAATTTGGGGGGTCCAAGATTTTTTGAAGGTCAAAAAATGGCCTTAAAATGGTGATATGGCGATAAAAACACCATTTTTCGACGTTTCTCATCAAGCACTATCCATTGGCATCAAAAAATTGTGAAAAAACGAAAAAATTTTCAAAAATTGATTTCTGGGGGGTCTCTTGGTTTCTGGGGGGGTCCAGACCCCCCCCCACGCCCATGTGTGGTCTAGACCATAGGTACACAGCGTGGCCGATCTGGGAGAAGGGTCAGCCGGTCTATGGAGAGGGGGTCAAAAAATTAAGCTTTCTGGACCAAAAATGATCTCGAAAACTGGCAATAAGCACTAAAATACCATTGAAACTTAGCGTTATTACCACACGTAGGCGTAGGGGGTTTGGGGGGTATGAAACCCCAAGTAGTTCGAATACCCCGCAGAGTTTAATTTTTGAATATTTTTTTGTTTTTTCGCGATTTTTGGTGCCAATGAATAGTGCTCGATGAGAAAAACGACAAAAAAAATTGTGTTTTTTGCCATACCACCATTTTTGAGACCCTTTTTTTACTTTGAAAAATCTTACACTCCGGTCTATCTGAAGAAGTTTCTGGAAGAAAATTTTCATTTTTCATTTGTTTTTGCCCCTTCATTTTGCATCATTTTCCCATGAAAATTTCCATTTTTCCATTCTCGGAGGGTCATGCATGACCAGGTGGGCAGCAACAAAATTATGGGGTGAAGATTTTTCAAAGGCCAAAAAATGGTGTTAAAAATGGTGGTATGGCGAAAAAACACTATTTTGAACGTTTCTCATACAGCTATTGGCATCAAAAAATTGCGAAAAAAGCAAAAAATACCCCCACACACGCCCACGTGTGGTCATGACCCCAAACACCCCCACGTGCCTGTCTGGTTTAAACCATGCATGATCTTGGGGGGAGGGGGTTCAACCTAGGGTTGTTAATCGTTATAGTAACGTTAGTTGCTGGATAATGAAGCGTTCTTCTTGAAACTTTGGTGGAATACTTTTCACAGTGAACGAATGTTTTAATTTTTCCCGTCGAAGCGAAGAATTAGAAATAACGTTTATTTCATTTTTTGACCTTTATATTAATTCCAGTGAATTTTAAAATGCATATTTAGCCTTAGCAGAAAATTCTCAACCAGAATATGTAAAGAATACAAAAATTTATGAAGAACGTTGATCTAAAAAATATGTTTTAAGAATTAACGATATTTAAATAACGTCAACGTTTAACAACGCTAATTAGACCCCCAGACAAATTTTCACCCCGAAGGAATTTTTCCACCCCCCCCCCCCCAACTACCCCATGACTGACGATTTTTCAAGAGTTTCCAAGTTCACTGAAAATTCGTAGAAAATGTGCTTCTAAGCGTTTTTAGCCATCTATCTGCTCAAAAGTATCAAATTTTTCGGCGCTTCGCGCTATATACTCATGTTTTGACCTATATACATATCGTTCAATTGGTTCGACTTTTTGATTTTCTTCGAAATTATTTGTTTTTATGCTATAGAAAGATAGGGCATCGTCAGAGACGCCAAAAAATAATGAGCACTTTAAAAATTTCACCCCCCCCAGAATTTCCATGCTATGCATTTCTGGTCTAGACCATACCTGAGCAATAGCCAAAGCTTCAGCCCGTCCAAGCATGGGCTCTCAAAGATTGATTGGTCCCTAGTTGGGCTGAAAATGGGTTGAAAAAACAATTTTCTTTGATTTTCGACTGTTTTTTTCACATTTTTTTCAAATTAGCCCATCCAAGTGGACCCTTCAGCCCGTCCAGCTTTTGTGCCAGCCCGTTCCGTAAACGGGCTGGGATGGGCTATTGCCCAGGTGTGGTCTAGACCCCCGAACCCCCAACGTGCATGTCTTGTCCTCACTTTATGAATACGAGCAATACATTTCGCTCATAAAGGATTAAAATGGAGGTATTATATAGCGATACATCAATAATACTATTGTACATCTTATAATGGCATCGCAATTTGCGAATAAAACTGAAAGAACGCGACGAAATTACGCTTAGGGTTGGATAGCTTCAGCAAAAAGCAGGCGGCTAGAAGCTATTACAAGAGAAAACATAGCAAAATCAAAAATTGCCATGAACTCAGTATTGAAAGAATAGAACAAGAATGCAGATAAAATAATATAAATTGCGAATTTCATTACTTTTTTAAAACTATTTCTACGCTAAGCCAAATGATCAAAACAATCCCTTTATTTTCTTCTATAACATACCGTGAACTTCCGGTCAGAGAATTAATTTTCTACATAAGCAATAATAATTGGATTCCGGGAAGAACGACGAATACAGATTTTTCCATGACTTTTCTTAAAAATGCATTCCAACGAATCATTGAATTGTATGTATATATACAAAAACAAATCCGACAAAAACTCAACGAGTATATTTGTGTTACGATAGGTGTATATATTGCTTAGAAATGAGTTAAATCTACAAAATGTCTGCATTAACGCAATAACGAGCTAAAGAGACAAAACGGCAGCAAGATTGATAAGCTTGATTCATGCGAAAGATACGTACAATGTTACTATGTAACTATAACGTCAATCACTTCGAGCTTCCTGTGGCTGGTTTGAGTAACATAGATCGATCGATACCAGCGGCTCTTAGCTCCGACTCTACGCGATTCAAATAACCAGGGTCAGGATATCCATGCCTGATATTTGAAAAGGGTAAAAATCAGGCAGAATCTCGGACTGTAGTGCTAGTTTATGATAGCAAAGCAGGCATGGACAGCGACCGAATCCGTAGCATACATGTAACAGGGGATCCCGCGCCCAATATTGGTCGTCCCCTTCCCCCCCAAAGCGAGAAAAATTTTGACCCCCCCCCCCCGCTCGATTTTAGGAAAAATTAATTTTTTAGCCTCTTTGGCCAAAATCGGAGGTCATTAACCCCCCCACGGGTTTTTTGTATTCGGCAAAGATTTTTCCCGATATGCAAAGACTTTTCGGGACTGTCTTTGTACATATACGAGTACAATGATTTTTGGAAGACAAAAACCGCAAAAAAGGTCTAATTGCAGAAATTGCATTTCGAAAGAAAAATTTTTCGGCGCTTCACGCTGTTTTAAGGCGATTCTTAGTGATTTTTGCTCTCAGAGACCGACAAATTATGTAAAATACACTACCAAAGGTCAAACAACTGATTTAACCGCAGTTAAATCGCTACTGCACATATCATAGTACCCAAAAATGTGTGTATACCAAATGTACAGACTTTTAGGGACCATGTTTGTACATGTACAAAAAACGGACCTTGTAAAAAAAACACTGCCCCCCCCCCAAAAAATAGCCGAGGGACCCCCAACCGAAATTTCGAGCCGTTACATGTATGTTCTGGAGGGTCTGAATGGGTCAAAAACCAGAAAAAGCGAAGAAACATTTGAGCATTCAATTTTGGGGATCTAGCGTAAGGATACTGAAAAAGTAAGGAAAAGAATAAAACTATTTGTAACATTTATGAACTATGTACAATGTATGTGCGTACGTTACCAACCATACATATGTACTTGTACATATACATATATACTAAGATTCCTAATATTTTTAGTATTTATTTTTCTTCCTACATATTTTTATTCCTTATCTATCGGTATTTTCTAGTTGATCAAATTTCATAATTAATGAGAATTACCAGAATCGTATATTGCAGGAGGTTTTGGAAATGTTTTCACAAAAATTTAAAAAATTATTCAGAACTTTGGAAAAACTTGTGGAAGATACATAAATGCGTGATATGGAAAAAATGCAAAATACAATGCACAAAGGTCCTACAAAAATTGAACGAATCCGCAAAATACTGACCTAATGGTCGCAACGAATTCTGCGCTTTAAATAAAACTTTATTGAAAAATGACGTTCAAGACGCAAATACAACATTAAATTACACTTCAAAAATACAAAGTTATTCGACCAAAACGACCAATTTCAACCATCAGAGGTAATAAAAGCACCAAATCACAGAAAAATACGCTTTTGCAGAAAAAAAACTATCAAGTTAATTGAAAGTATTTACAATAAGTTCACGAAGTTTATTTTTGAATGTAATGGAAATGTTCAACAGGAAAACTAACTGACAAACTTTAATCACTTCTGTCGCTGGTGTTATGGAACTGTAGAAATTTTTGTAAGCCTGAATTTTTTAGTTTTTCTTGTGAAAGATATGCATGTATTTTGCGATCAATGCATCGTTCATGCTTTAGGCCACTCAAGCGATGCCAAATTATGAGTTCTTCGGTGATTGAACGCTTATGATTCAATAAAAACATTTGTTTAATAGACTGATGCGGTGCGACACTATTTCCCGTATGTAGAAAAAAGTTAGTTTAATAAAAATACTTTACTTTACACAACATATTATCGAACTCCGTCAAACTTTGTCAATCGATGACCCATTGCACGTCCTATATACTCGCCCTAAGAATTTCCTCAAAACTATTCGGAATTGATAAATTCGTCCATCATTTAGTTAGTTCTCGAATGATAGATTCAGACGATAGAAAACAGTTTTCTGACTTTTTACAATTCTGATATTTAAATATTCCATGAAGCTCTCTGGAGAAGGCTTACATGCCCTAAGTTTTTGCCTACTTGGCGGTTTACAAAAGATCCGACTTGAAACACTCAAATAGAATGGGTTAGGTAAAGTGACGATCATACTGCTTTCGATTAGGCAGCAAAAGATTATCAGAAAACGTTTCAGAGGACGTGTCTTGGCCAAAATAATCGGAAGAGGAGGGACAGAAACCTAACTTTTCAGGAATGCGATGACACTGCAACGTGGGCAGCACCAAGAGTGCAAGATTTTTCAAAGATCAAAATGGTCTTGAAACTTGTGTGTATGGCAGAAAAACACCATTTTTCAACGTTTCTCATCGAGAAATATCCATTGGCATCAAAAAATTGCGAAAAAGAACAAAAAAAAATTCAAAAATTGAATTCCTGGGGGATATTTTGGTTTCTGGGGGTGCACCCCCAAGCCCAGGTGTGGGATGACAGTCGACATATATATTCTTACTTCTCACACACACGCAAAACATTCGCAATCCATGCCATTTTTACAACCTAAAGTTTTTTACTATCAGAAATCATATGCATAATTCTAAAATTTTGAGTATTCGGAGATCATACATGCAAAAGGTCAGGTGGTCAGGGAGCACACCTGGGCAATAGCCCATCCCAGCCCGTCCACGCAACGGGGCTGGCACAAAAGCTGGACGGGCTGTAGGGTCCACTTGGATGGGCTAATTTGAAAAAAATATAAAAAAACAGTCAAAAATCAAAGAAAATTGCCTTTTTCAACCCATTTAGCCCAACTAGGACCAACCTACCTTTGAGAGCCTATGGTTGGACGGCTGAAGCTTTGGCTATTGCTCAGGTATGTCAGGGAGGTGAAACCTGGGATTTACACTACATTAGTTGTGTTTAATAGGCACATTGAGTTGAGACCGCATGAAAACAAAGTATTTTGGGCCAAAAATCGCCCGACAGTACCCAACTTTCGACCTGTCAGCGAGGTTCCCCTCTCTTAGCCTCTCCTATTGCATTTATGGTGGGCGCAACAACATTTTCCATTCGAATCAAAATGCGAAAATGCTTAGAAAATTAAGGCTGCTTTAAGCTACATTGGTATTGAGTAGAGACCATAGGCGGGCAGCACCAAAATTCTAAGGATGGGTCGAGAGGTGTGCGCAAGGTTTTTAAAGGTCAAAAAATGGTCTTCAAAATTGTGGTGCGACGAAAATCGCCATTTTTTAACGTTACTCGTCGAGCACTATTCATTGGCATCATAAATCGAGAAAAAAACAAAAAAAAATTTAAAAATTCGAATTCCTGAGGGGGTATTTCCCTTTTGGAGAGTGGAGGAGGTATTCGGCCCTTTGGGGTGCATACCCCAAACCCTTTTCCCCATGCACACGTTTGGTAAAGGCTACCGGACTTGCGTTTGGTAGAATAATCCCCAAAACAGTGTTTTTTGTATTCGGCAAAGATTTTTCCCGTTGTTCAAAGACTTTTTGGGGACCGTCTTTGCACATGTACAAAGATTTTTGGGAAGACAAACACTGCAAAAAAAAGGGTCTAACCGCTAAGAATTTGGCGCTTCGCGCCGAAATGAGTGATCGTGAGTTCTATATATCTTTATAATGTCAGAAATTGCATCTTCAAAGGAAGAATGTCAAATTTTAGACGATTATTATTGATTTTAGCCCCTCAGGAACCCAGAAATTAGCTGAAATACACTACCAAAAGTCGAACAACTGTTTCTGCCACACTAAAATCGCTACTGTATCACATTATAGCACCTAAAATTTTAGCAAAGGTACAAAATGTACAAAAAGACTTTTAGGGACCATCTTTGTACATGTACAAACGGACCTTGTACAAAAAAAACTGCCCCGAAATATCAATTAAGATTTAATGCACGCAAAAGACTAAAAAATTACACTAGGGGACCACCAAACATTTTGGTCTTATGATGAATATTCTTCCAGACAATTCCGTATTTAGCCGATGATGAAAATTGACCGGACGGAGAAAATCTGACCAGATTTAAATGCCAACTGTACTAAATGCGTGGATGATCCTGCCATGAGCGTTGTTCGGTAAATAGGCCCATTTCGTCGTGCCCGAATATGGCTTGCCGGGAAGCGGATCATTTGGCTAAATCAGACGAAATTCTGTTAGGGAACATACATGATCCCGGGGATTTTCAAACCCCTCCCCCATACATGTAACGGCTCAAAATTTTGGGAGAGGTCTCCGGCCATTTCTAAGAGGCGGGGAAGGGGGCACGACCTACCGTTTATGACCAAAAACGACCAAAACTAAATGGCCAACAAGTTTTTCCAAAAATCGATGGGGTACAAACTTTTCTGACTTTGGGGGACGGAAAGACGACCAATCCGCTGGGGGATCCCCATCCCCCGTTACACGTCTGCCTCTTCCTCCCAAAGAAAGATTTTCTTCATTTCCCAAAAGTTTTTTCACACCCTCCCAGAATTTTGAGAAAAATTGTAGAAAAGTTTTTTAACATTTTTAGTTGCTTCTTTGCTTAAAAATGTCAAATCTTCGTCGCTTAGAGCTATTTATATATTATTTTTTTTTGCTATATTTTGTTCAATTTGCCCACATTTTGCGTATTCACTGTTTTTAAGCCCAAAAAGGCACTTTAAACAAATTTTCGATTTAAGCCCTCCGGAATTCCCAAACGATGCATATCTGATAAGGTTGCGGCAAATCCAAAAACCAAGTTTCAAGAAAAATAACATTTAAAATAATAGTGTGCCTTTTTTAAAATATGATAAATGTATGTATGTCACTCGTAGTCAGCTCGCATTCCTTGGATATCCTCTCAATAGTATATGCCTAATGTGGGCAATGCTTAAAAACGAAAAAATTGCGAGGGACTGAATCGAGCTTCGAAGCCATCAAACATATCCTACTGCCACTAAGCAACTTCGGAAGTAGTGTTTTTTGTGCAAGGTCCCTTAGGTACATAGTACAAAGACGATCCACAAAAGTCTTTGTACATTTTCTTTAAGTAAATTTTGGGTTACTATAATACAGTACAGTAAGGTTTTCTGTATGGCAAAAGTGGTTTACTCTGTTTATTCGTACAGTTTAGCCAATTTGTAGGTTTAAGACGATGAAAAATACAAAAATTATCAGCATGACGGTTTTTATCCTTAATTTGTAATTTTTGCCATTATAATTACATAGACAACCACCGTTTTTATACAAAAACTTCAATTTTTTTGTACAAACAAAAATCGGCCAAAAATTGCCTATTCTTTGCGTACGAAGATTTACAAAGAGCGTTCCACATCTTTGTACGAGCGTCAAAATCTTTGTCCCGTGCAAAGGAACAGTGTAGAGAACTAGTGATTACTCATTCCGACGCCTAAAATTTTTGCGATTTTCAGGCATTCGTACAGTTCTTGTCCTCCCAAAAACCTTTGTGCATGTACAAGGGTTTCAAAAAAAAAGTATTTGAACATCTGAAAAATATATTTGCCGAATATAAGAAACCGTGCTTTTGAAGCAATGTACTACGGAATTTCTTCCTTCTTATTATATGCATCACTCAACACCTACATTAATACTACTGTTTTTTTTGTACGAGACAAAGATTTTGAGGCTCGTACAATGATTTTCGGAGCCATCCTTGGTACAATGTACAAAGACTTTTGGGGCAACAGTAATAGTGATTTTAAGACTTTTTTGAGTATTTTTTAGCAAAATTTCAAGAATTTTAGGCGCTTCGCGCCGAATATCATAATAACATTGTATTTAGCTCCAAGCGCTGGCATTAAATACTCCAAAATCTATCTTTAAGCATCTTTGTACAGATTTAAGCCTCTTTTACATCTATTTCTACTGTTTTATAAAGATTTTATGCAGAAAAAAGAACTATTAAACAACTTTGCACTGTTTTCTGCCGTTTGAAGATAAAATTGACTCCTTTATCTTTGCGTTGCATTAAATTCATAAGCAAATTGGTGTCTATTATGAGATTCACTCAGCACATTGCAATCGCTTTATTATTTATAATTGTGTAACACAAGTTATTTTAACTTACTGAGTCGAATTTTATGTGTAATTTCAACCAAAGATTCATGAAAATTTTGGCGTTTCGGGCCTAAGTAATATAACCAGCTGAATTTAGGACAAAGTTACACCTTTTGCGAAGCGTGCGGGTCACGGTTAACAATCTAGAAGTATGTAAAAATGTGTACATTCAATAGCATATCTATACGTTATATGTACAAAAAAATTTTCGCTCGTACAAAGACTTTTCCGGAGATCTTTGTACATGTACAAAGAAGGCTCGTACAAATAAAACAGTGTTAGTACTTTATGTACACACAAACTTAGCTTATTGTCACAAATTAATTTTACCTATTTTTTCTAACTTCACCATTTTCACGAACCTTCACTGACTTTGATAAATAGGAAATGATCCAAATAAGGTAGGAAGGTAAACTTGCTCCGTTACAAAACTCGAGAAAAAAGAAGAAAAATTGAGAGCATTAATCCATGCATACTCCTTTGTATGCCAGATGAGACTCTGTATTCGATTTCAATGACACCTTCACAGTCCGGGTAGCCGGGCACGTTGCAAGCTTTGTTGACCTGAGTCAAAAATTTGCCAGCAAGCGGCTGATTATCTCGATTGGGCAGAGTGGACAATTTAGCGCATACAGGACAAGCTTCGTTGGCATTAATCCAATTTTTGCCGATAGTAGATCCGAATGAATGGTTGCAGTCTTAATTACCAAGATGGCTTCGCGAATCAACGCTAACATAGCCGAATGAAGCTTTTAAATATGAGCAAAGAATATTTGAAGAGCAAAGCTTACAAATAGTTGTAAGCGTTTTAAAAATTGTTCGAGCACCTGATCAGCCCATTAAAACAAGCATTGAACACCAAATAGAAAGACTAATACGTTTTTTAAAAGCTCAACTCGTAAGTGAGCGATTTTTTGCTACCCTTAATCCAGGATCGAAAATCCGCTCAACCCTGAATATGACCGGCGCAGCTACCCTCAAAAATTATTGGCTGTTAGAGCTACATCAGTAATTAATCTCAAAATTTTTAACCAAAAAATTGTAATTCAAATATCGCATTGAAAACTTGGCCGGAAGAGATTTCCTAAAATGTAATTAACGAAGAGAAAATTTTATATTGAAAGAATTTAGGAGGCGATCTGTTTCAGGTATGAGTAGGAATTCTTTCTACTCTCATATGTGCATGCATGCATTCCCATAGACATGAACTGTGGAATGCCGAAAATACTGTTTTCCATTCATCCGAGATTTCCCGTTGAAAATTCGACCAGTTTTTTCAGGTTTAAATAAAAAAGATTAGGCGATTTCATAAAATGTTGTAGCCCGGCGAACATATCCCGAAATAAATGGTCACCAATTTGGGACCGCCCGCCCCCAAAGAAAAATCCTGCGTACGTCCCTGCAAACGACCTCATATGGAACGACTCGAAATTCTCGGTGGGGATCCATTACCATTTTTAGGAAAGGGGTGTAAATGACCTCAAATTTTAAGCAAAAACGGTCAAAAAACACCGAAAAACAACCAGCACTGTTTTTTTGTACGAGACAAAGATTTTGAGGCTCGTACAAAGATTTTTCGGAGCCATCTTTGTACAATGTACAAAAGACTTTTTGAGGCAAAGTAATAGTAATTTTAACGTTTTTTGGAGTATTTTTTAGCAAAATTTCTAAAAATTTTCGGCGCTTCGCGCCGAGTATCATAATTACATTCTATTTAGCTCCAGAGCGCGGGCATTAAACACTCCAAAATCTATCTGTAAGCATCTTTTGTACAGATTGAAGCATCTTTACATCTATTTCCACTGTTTTATAAAGATTTTAGGCAGAAAAAAAGAACTATTAAACAACTGTGCACTGTTTTCTGCCGTTTGAAGATAAAATTGACTCTTTTATCTTTGCGTTGCATTAAATTCATAAGCAAATTGGTGTCTATTATGAGATTCAGTCAGCACATTGCAACCGCTTATTATTTATAATTGTGTAACACAAGTCATTTTAACTTGCTGAGTCGAATTTTATATGTAATTTCAACCTAAGTCTCATGAAAATTTTGGCGTTTCGGGCCGAACTAATATAACCAGCTGAATTTAGGACAAAAGTTACACCATTTTGCGAAGCGTGCGGGTCACGGATAACAATCTAGTAGTATGTAAAAATGTGTACATTCAATTGCATATCTATACGTTAAGAAATTTTCGCTCGTACAAAGACTTTTCCGGGGATCTTTGTACATGTACAAAGAGGCTCGTACAAAAAAAAACAGTGACCAAAAGAATTCGATTCTTCTATAAATAGGGATGGGGATGGGGGACGAACAACTTTAGATGGGGGATGCCCTATCCTCCTGTTGCATGTGTGCATACAACAATGCTTACGGCTAGCAGCCGAAACGGACTGCGTGTCCCATTTAACGCAGGCCAAACGTTCGATAACATCAATAGGGCACGGCAAATGACTTTCATTCGGTTCCGTGCCACATAATGCTTTTTTGAACATTTCAATAAATGACGCTTCATCGCCGATAAATAACACGGTTTCCAAAGTGGTCAAACGTTTAGGGACAAAAATTTTGTCAATGCACTTCTAGCAGCGCAGGCACATAATGAAGCATCGGCTGAACAAACAAAATTAAACGCTCCACCGCAATCTAGAAATATTTAAGATATTACATAATATGATAGCTACCGACATTTTTTTGTACAAGGTCCGTTTGTACATGTACAAAGATGGTCCCCAAAAAGTCTTTGTACATTTTGTACAACATAAATTTTTGGGTATTACATATAATATGGTACAATGGCGATTTTAGTGTGGTAAAACCAGTTTTTCGACTTTTCAAAGTGTATTTTAGCTAATTTTTGGGTCTTCAAGGGCGCAAAAATCACTAAGAATCGTCTTAAAACGGCGCGAAGCACCGAAAAATTTGACATTTTCCCTTTTGAAATGCAATGTCTTCCATTATAAAGATAAATAGAACACACAATTACTCATTTCGGCGCGAAGCGTCGAAAATTTTTGCGAATTTTAAACCTTTTTTGTCATTTTTGTCTTCCCAAAAATCTTTGCACATGTTTGTACGAGGACGGTCCCGAAAAATCTTTGTACATCGGGAAACATCTTTGCCGAGTAAAAAAACACTGGCTACCGACCCATTTTATTCCACTATTTTCGCCTTTTGCTAGTTTAATAAATTTAAGCTTGATAGCGTATCTAGGATTTTCCTAAGAGGAAATCGAAACCTCAACTTCTTCAAAATAAATTAAAAATATGACTGAAAAGTTGCCCTTCACGTGCGCAATAGCGTTTTTCGGCGTATTATCATGTCTGCTTTTATTTAAAATCATTTTACGCAACATTTTTCAAAAAATTTTTTAAATTTTTAACAATTTCGAGCGAAAAAAACATTTTTGACTTCAGGAAAAATCAGGCGCAAAGCACCAGAAAATTTGTGAAAGTAAGGCAAGAGGGCGTTCAGAAGCTTGAATTACTGCTCGATTTCCTGTATTTGTAGCATTTAGCGCGAAACGCCAAAATTTTATAAGTTACGCTTCAAAAATAATTAGCAGAAACCTATGCTGAGATTGCTCTTCCAGATCTTGAAATTGTTCTGAAACCTATTCCATAAGCGAAAAAATGGCTTCCAGACCGCTAAGAAAGTAAATAAATGTCATTAATAGGTATTACCAGGCGCGAAGCGCCGGAAAAATTTGAGAAATTGTGATCACTGACGGCCAGAAATCGTTGCAAATTACATATCCATTCTTTATCACGCCAACTATTTTGGGCCAATGGGGGAGGGGCGGCCGCCCCCCATCTCCCCTCAAATTCGCCCCTATTAATAATCAGTGTAATCATATTTACAACGCAATTTTTATGTGATTGGTAATATAGGTTATATACATAATGATAATCAATAATTAAATTTAGCAGGATGATACAGATATCTACATGTTTGTACGGTATCGGTCTTATATCACAGCAACGTAATGCCAATTATTCCATCTAAGATTTATGAATTTAACCTCGTTCGTAATATATTTCAAAAGTCTGCGAGTTTTTATATCATTTGCTTCATTATTTCTTTTGCTACTTTCAATATGATCCCACCTTCTACAATTTTAGCAATCTTTTATTGTTCATCATCCTTATTCTTAATCGTGTACTACATTGACTTACACATTAAACAGACATATTTTATATTTCGCGCAGGATTATGTATATCATTATCACATAATTATTATTACCGATTAAAGGTAAAAAGGCGATCGATTGAAGGCAGCGACGTTGTACTTCGGCCAGGCAATTTTCGTAACAAGTGGTTAACGAATGCAAAACTGATATTTTGTCATGCGTGTCGTTCGAACACACGCAAACATCGATTAAAATTTTGCAGCTCAAAAAACTAGGTTGCTCTGCGACCTCTATTTCCCCAACTCTAGTGAACTTATTGCCTGGAAATGAAAGTTTAAAACAAAATTAAAACTTACCTTCATTTCGCCCAGCACTCACATTCCTATAAAGTGGTGAGGGGGTGTATTGCTCTCACCTCGGGGTCCGAGACTTGAATCACTGTCGGACGATTTTGAGCTATCAAACATTTTCTGCATGATTTTTGGGTACAAAAGCAGCGAAGATATTAAAATTTTTCGGCGCTTCGCGCCGACTAATACATTTCTGTTTTGTTTACCCATAAAATACCTAGAATGAACTTAAAATGATCTGAAAAGTCAAAATTTTCGATGAATTCTTATATTTTTTACTTACAAGAGTGATGAAACTAGTCAGAATGGGACAAAAAGTAGTTAAAAATGCAGTTTTTCACATTAAAACATGCTATATAGGATGTTTTAGCCATTTTTCATATTTGACCTGTCAAAAAAGGCTAGACTCTAAATTTAGTGGTCCTAAATTTTGGGATTTCACCCCCCCTCTAAACTTTCGACCTTGGGAAACTATGGTCCAGCGTTTGTGTCAGCCCGTTCCATGGATGAGCTGGGATGAGCTATTGCCCAGGCGTGGCGAAGTGATAGTGATTTTGACACTTTTTAAAGCAGTCAAAATTAGTCTTTGCACAATCTTAAGACTAGTAATTTTAACACTTCTTTAAATACTAAAAAATTAGTCTTTGTACAATCTCAAGCCTCTTCGTACAGACTCAAATATCTCTTTTATCTATTTTTCTCTTTTTTTAAAGATTTTATGCAGGAAAACAGAACTATTTGACAAGCTTAGTACAGTTTTTGCTGTTTGAAGACTAAATTAACTTATTTGTATTTATGTTACATTAAATTCACAAGCGTGATGGCGTTCATTACGAGATTAAATCCGTGTATTGCAATCGCAGTATCAATTTTAATTCTTTAATACAAATTATTTTAGCTTTTTGAGTCCAGTTTTATGTTTAAATACTAAATCGAGCTAAAAACTCATAAAATGACTCATTATTATTCAACTGAATTTAGAACCGACTAATATTTTGCTGGGCAGCGAGTGAGTCGTAGATTATAGGCTCGTAATATGTAAAAAATATTTTATTTACAGTTATCTCTGTTATGTACGAAAATTTTCGCTCGTTCAAAGACTTGTCCAGCGATCTTTGTACATAAACGAAGAAACTCACCCAAAATGACAGCGATCACATCAACGAAAATTTTTGACAATCGATATCAAGCCGAAATATACAACGCGCTGTATTATTGGATGAAGGATAGCCCACATTAACATGTACAGCTGTAATTATACAGCCCTCACTGCTATAGCATGCTTATGGTCAGGGTGGCTAGGGAGGGGTGAAATCGGGAATCTCTGAGTTCAGAGTAGGGGTGAAATTCATGATTTTTCACAGCAGTAAATGGCATTTATGAGATATACAATGTCAAAATCACTTAAAAATGAATTATTTTAGACCAGAATCGCTCGACAGTACCTAAGTTCTGAATCTTTCGAAGGGGGTAATACCCCTTCTCAACCCCTCCCTATGTGCACGTATGCCTCACTGCTCTATATTGCAAGATTAGGACCGTTTTAAGCGATTTTGATCAGGAACTATCAAACATTAGCACAATAATTGAGGAGTAAATAATCACCTGACGAATTCTTTGACTTCGGTATTGGATTCACGATTGCATCAACTAAAAGTGACGTATAATCGCACACAACGAACTGAATCTTTACATCGCTTTGTTCAAATATTGAATTACTATCCAACGAGACGCCTGTACAGGAGATCTTTCAACTAAGACGATAGAAAAATTCAAGCATACTTTACCGTAGTAAGCAATCAGCAATTATATACATGCTTAGCTTTCAATCGATAAACAGTCCAACATGTACTCGTGATATTCTAACTTTTACAAGCATTTACAGAGAGACCACCGCGAGCCGCGAAATGAAGAGCTACTTTGCTACGCTTCCCTGAAACCAAGTCTTATGCCGAAAAAAGTTGATTTACCTTGCTCGTTCGCTTTTGCATACTTCTCAATCCTAGGATGCGATGCAATAAGCAGAAAATATGCTAATTAGAATAAGTTATACAGATTATTAAATACTACTAATTTTGAAAAGCTAGTTATTAAGAATTTTAACTTCGAAGCATAGTCAGATTCTAATCCGTCATTCTGGTCGACTAAAGAAGGGGACTGGCTGGTCTATGCATGTACAGACGGTGTCCCACACTGTATCATACGCATATGTATCTATTTATAAAATTTTATTTCAGTGTCGTGTCTTGCATTTCTGTTCAAGTTTCAGGAAATCTTTTAAAACTTAGTCTGTACAAAAGAATAATATACCATTAAATTTCATCCATTTAACTACAGCAGTTTGTGTAAGCTTGTACATGATCAGCTTATTTTTGTGGGTTTCTAGCACACAATTGCAGCATTTTATGAGATTCTCTATCGCTTCATCTGCAATTTCGTTAAGTGGATTCAGAATGCTATCAATACTCAGTTGAGTTCAGCAATAGTTGTACAACAATCTAAAGCTTTACAAAAAAACTTTCCAAAATTTTGAACACTCCAATTAATATTTGATCTTTCCCCATATAATGCTAGTTACGAATGCATCCAAAGCCCAGACATTTAGCAACTTAAAATTATGGGTGGGAGGTAGTCTGTGATATATGAACGGGGGGTTTTAATGATCTTCAGGTTTTAGCCAAAAGTGGGAAAAGACGCGAGTTTTTGCAAAAAATCGGGAGGGGGCCTTGGAGACGGTAGAACGAACGACTGTGGGTCGGGCAATCCCCCATCCCGTTACCTACATGTATGCAAAAAGATCACGCGCTACTTGCTCGTACCTTGATCCAAAGACTTAAACGTAAGGCGTGAATAGGAGCGCGAAGAATTACTAGGAAAGTTAGCGAAAGATGCAGTTGCGGATGCTTCTGCCAGACGCTTATGCTAGAAATAAGGTATAAACACGTAGGAACGAAGATTGGATGGATACCCACCCAATGAGAAGGCTAAGATACAAGCAGAAAAATAATAGGGATAGAAACAAAAACGCCTGGTCGCCTCGCCTTTCGCCAAATTTGATTTTTAATAGAGCTATAAAACAGAGATCACGGAAAAAGTAGCATTTCAGCGCCCTTGAGTTTTTAAAGAGAAAGCGAAATACGATTTTGGGCGGGATAAGAAAATGATTGACCTAAAATAAATTATTCTCATTCCAATAGTACGAAGACAATGTACACAGAGCAACATGCAGCATGAAGTAATATCAGTCAATCATTTGCTTATTACTACATATTATCACGATGTTCTTCGATTTAAAAAACAAGTTCGATTGCGCAAAAAGAGCGTCCATTTTACTAACCATTCTAAATTTTAGACTTATTTTTCAATGCTTGAAATAGGTGAGCCAATGTATAAAAATTCGCCTGTCCACACATTCTTCCTACGGACTTTTATGCTACACGCGTAGAAATTAAATTTTATCCGTAAAAATTAATATATTATAATTTAAGCAGCCATCCGCATAAATTCTAGTGAAATTTATTCAGCAACATACTTGTGTAAACAGTAGTATGAGACAAGAAGCGCATATGATCTAACAAGAGGACAAAAGTCACGAAGTGCATTGCAGCACCACTTCCGGATATATTAACAATTTTCTCTAAATCATGAAATTCAGTACTATTAATTAAAATTTTATGTTTTTTTAATAATAAATAGCGAGCATATAAACGAATCAGGGAAAAAGGAATAAAAAATCAACAGTGAATAAACGTCGACTATAAACTAAA